>MNCI01008581.1:323727-473779 GCA_015680685.1 Gnetum montanum
CCCCCCCCCTACAACACAGCTCACGCTGCCCTGGAAAAAGCTCATGCTGCCCAAGATATCCCTAGCACTCATGACATGCTCACCCCAATGAACAAAATGTAAAAAAATCCAACTCACCCCACTCATGCCCTACATTTCCTTGGGCACTCATGCCCTAGATCACTCACGCTGCCACCATAAAAAAAACAAAATACAGTAGGCCACAAACCCTAGAAACAAGCCCTGGATCCCAAAAAACCCAAAATTTCGTCCATAGAAATCACGCTACCCTAGCTAACACTGTTTATGAAATACTTAAAAACAAGAGGAAACAAATCTACCTGTACAGAGCTCCATCCCATGCTGGAATCCTAGCTTGGGGGAGATGCTGGAGTAGCTCTTCACTCTCCTCCATGAACACCAAATTTGCTTGCCTCTTCCCTTTGCCTCGACTTGCTTTCCTTTTTCCCTTCATGGCTACCTTGTAGCTCATGCTGTAGCTAACGTTAACACTCACGCTACACTCCCTATCTCACGCTACAATCCAAACAATCCAAGTCCTCACGCTAGCACAAATGATGCCCCTTCACCTCAAAATCCCTTTATAACCTCCATTTTCATTCCCATTTTAATTCATTTTATTTTTTTTATTTTCTATTTTTATTCAATTTTCCATGTTCAATTTTTATTTTCATATTGCTATTTACATCATCTCTATTGTCTAGCATTCCTCATTACTACATTCTCTGGACATAAGACCGAAACATAAGAAAAAATATAATGAAGAAAGGAAAAAGGGGGTGAAAGGTTAAAATCAACATGAATATATATATATATATATATATATGTAAACATATAAAAATCTATAGGACTTTAAAGCCCCATAAACTTATTGTTCGCACGAAGTATAAAGGTCAAAAATTCTCTATCCACCCAATCAAAATGACAAAATGACATGAATATTATTGGCCTGGTATGGCCTAAAACTGCCATGACCACTACTACATCTCACAATTTTGCTAGTACATAGATTAATTACCCGAGGCATTTAACGACTCATTTGTCAAGCAAGTGTCACTTACTTCGCTCCTAGTTTAAATCGGCAGGAGCAAGCACATGGCCATCAAGAATATCCTTTCAACATTGTCTCTCAGTGGACCATACAGGGAGGTTAAAAGGGTAATCAATCCAAAATCCTTGGATCTAGACCCATGCACTTATACTAATTTAATAGCCTCTACTCAGGAAACATCAGACTAGCCTACAAATGTGACTAAGAATTTAGACCTAGAGGCCAATAATATCACTGAAGACCCTCTTGTTAAGGTCCCCATTACTACATCCAATGGTGAAACTAGAACATTAAAATTAAGCACCCTACTAGACTCACAACTTGTCAATGACATTGCTCAAGTACTAAAAGATAATATAAAAACATTTTCATGGTCATATATCGACATGCTAGGATTCGACCCCCGAATCATCCAACACAATATCATCCTCGATGCAATAGTCAAACCGGTGAAGCAAAAAGCACGAAAGGTTAGACCCGAGATGGCATTAGCAGTCCATGCTGAAATCACAAAGCTCTACCAAGCTAGTTTCATTCGAGCTGTTGACTATTCCGACTAGGTATCAAACATTGTTGTAGTCCCTAAGAAGAATGGTAGTATACGCATATTCATTGACTTCCATGATCTCAACACAGCCACTATAAAGGATGACTTCCTGCTACCTAGCATTGATAAACTTATTGATACAACTGCTGGGCATGCACTATTATCCTTTATGGATGGATTTTCAGGATACAATCAAACAAGAATCAACCCGGAGCATCAACTCAGAACAATCTTTATGATGCCTTGGGGCACATTCTGTTATACCATGATGCCATTCGGCCTTAAAAATGTAGGAGCTATGTATCAACGAGCGATGAAATATATATTTAGTGATTACATGCTCAATTTTTTCAATGATTACGTTGATAACATTGTGGTTAAATCTAAAGCAACCTAGCAACATGCAAAAGATCTAGACCTAGTGCTTAAACGTTGTCTCAAATATGACCTTAGACTCAATCCGAAGAAATGTTTCTTTGGTGTCAAAAAGGGTAAAATGCTTGGTTTTGTAGTCTCTGAAATAGGGATATGGGCAGACCTTGATAAGGTTACGGTAATAATTAACATGAAACCACCAAAAAACCTTACTGAGCTACGTGGTCTCCAAGGTAGACTGTAATTCATAAGACGCTTTATCGAAAGGCTGATGGATAAGTTGAGATGCATGCAACCCCTATTACAAAAAAACATGCATTTCCATATGAAATATATATTTAGTGATTACATGCTCAATTTTCTCAATGATTACGTTGATAACATCGTGGTTAAATCTAAAGCAACCTAGCAACATGCAAAAGATCTAGACCTAGTGCTTAAACGTTGTCTCAAATATGACCTTAGACTCAATCTGAAGAAATGTTTCTTTGGTGTCAAAATGGGTAAAATGCTTGGTTTTGTAGTCTCTGAAATAGGGATATGGGTAGACCTTGATAAGGTTAAGGCAATAATTAACATGAAGCCACCAAAAAACCTTACTAAGCTACATGGTCTCCAAGGTAGACTGCAATTCATAAGACACTTTATAGAAAGGCTGACGGATAAGTTGAGATGCATGCAATACCTATTACAAAAAAACATGCATTTCCAATGGACTCAACAATGCTAGAAAGCATTCGAGAACTCAAAAAAAGAGCTGGCTCAACTGCCGACTGTTTATCCCGCACAAAGCGATCAACCCTTCTACATCTACCTTGCAACTTCTGATTCTTCCATTGCATCGATGCTTTGTCAAAAACATGAAGATGGAGTTGAGATCCATCTATATTACCTAAGCCATGCTTTAATTGCCTATGAACAATGATACAATGATGTGGAGAAATCATGCCTTTCCCTCATCTTCTCCTTCAAGAAATGGTGGCATTATCTTTTCCGTAGTCAAGTCTACATCATTTGCAAGAATAATGTACTCTGCGCCATCACTAAAAACATCTATGAGTCGAGTAGGATAGCTAGGTGGAAAGCAATGATCATAGAGTTTGACTTACACTATGTTGCTTAATCCTCCACAAAAGGACAAGCAATAGTCATGCAACTGACTGTCTCGCCAATGCATGATCAAGCAACGATAAACCGTGAATTCCCCGACAAGAATGTTAATAGTATTGACATTGTACCTAATAGCTCGAGGCAATCCTCTATTTCGATGGAGCTTCAACTTCTCGAGGAGGAAGTACTACGACCATTTTAACATACCCCTACAGAGAAATCTAACCCTTCACCTACCGATTGACCTTTCCTTGTACCAATAACTTAGTGGAATACGAAGGTCTTCTTAGGGGTCTTCAAGCAGCATTGACTTTGGGAATCACACGTCTGGTAGTTCGAGGTGATTCATAGTTAGTCATTAATCAAGTCACAGAAGTTTACGCATGCAAAGCTCTCCATTTACAATCATATTATGATTTGACCAAACATTTGCTGAGGCGACTAGTAGAAGTCGATATACAGCATGTCCCTAGAAGTGAAAACACTATTGCCGATGCACTTGCTACACTAGCCTTAAACATGACACCTGAAATATTCCATGCATTGCCTAGCTCTATAACAAATTGTGTCGAACCTATAATCGACGCTCTTGATGAAATGCCTATAGCATCCATTAGCACAACCCATGCAATAGAATGTTATGATGAAATAAAAGAGTACTTTCTACAAGGCAAACCTCCACAACATTTGACAAACGCTCAAAAGGACGTAGTGTGAAAATGCTCTCAGAAATATGCATTAATAGGAGACACCTTGTGTCGCAAATCCTATGAAGGAATTCTGCTGATGTGTGTTAGTAGCATCAATGGTCAAGCGATTGTAGAACAAGTCCACGAAGGAGTTTGTGGAGGGCACATAGCACCCAAAGTAATGGCAACAAAGATTAGACGCTTGGGCTACTACTGGGTACACATGGAGTACGATTGTATCTCCAAGGTCAGGACATGTGACACTTCCCAAAGGCATGGTAACCTAATACATGTGCCACCTAACGAATTGCACATAACACAAATCACATGGCCATTCCAAATATGGGGATTAGACTTAATTGGACCGATAACACCATCATCCTCCATAGGACATAGCTTAATTATCATAGCAAATGAATATTTCACAAAATGAGTAGAAGCAATTTCCCTTAGGAAGACTACTTCAAAACATGTTTGCAATTTCATAATAGAGAACATTGTGACCTACTTTGGTATTCCGATGACCATCGTTACTAACAATGGACCACAGTTCAACAGTACAGATACTAAAACCTTCTGTGAAAGCCTGGGTATTAAACATGCGTTCTCATCACCTTACTATCCATAGAGCAATGGTCAAGCAGAGGCTACAAACAAAACTATCATCATGGTGCTCAAAAAGATGCTAAATCATAGCAAAAGACCATGGCACGAATAACTAGTCTATGCATTATGGGCATATAGAATGACACATCGAACATCTACAAGTAAAAATCCATATAGTCTTGTATACGGACCTGAAGCTATTTTACCTTTGGAGTTACAGGTTCCCTCATTGTCGATAGCTCTCTTAAGCCTCCTCGATGAAAGCCAAAGCAATGAACTGTGCATTGCATACCTCGACTCAGTGGAGGAGGAATGTGTGCACATGCTTGATCAGATTGAGTGGTACTAGAAACAATAGTGGCAATGACACAAACACGATCTGCATAAGCACCCAATTAAAGAAGGAGACCTAGTCCTTAAGACCATCTGTGAACACCCAAATAAATTCTCAGCCAACTAATAAGGGCCTTACTTAGTAACCAAGGCATACAATAACGAAGCATTCAAACTTATTGACATGGATGGGAATGAGCTTGCTAATCCCATAAATCATTTGTATCTAAAACGGTACTATGTCTGATGAACTTGAGGTACGTAACGGTCCTGGCATCATGACCTAAAACTAATATCATAGAATGGTCCTGGCATCATGACCTAAAACTAATACCACAAGATGGTCCTGGGGCTATGACTTGAAATTGGCACAATAGAAATGTCCTGAGTCATGACAGTAAAATGACACCACAGAGCTCTATCTGGTATGACACTAAACTTTCACATTTGTTTGCCATGACATGAAATTAGCATCCGGAGTCCACTAAGACTATAAACTGGTTTCCCTCTTCATAGTCCACTACGACTATAAACTAGCAACACACAGTCCACTATGACGCTAAAATGATGCCATCTAAAGGGTTATGATGTGAAACTAACCTGCAACAGTCTACTAAGACTATAAACTAGCGACATCGTCAACGACCAGGCAATACTTGAAAAGATACATTGCTGCAATTGGCTGTACCTGTTCCATAAAGACTTGCTACCCAATTTATCTCATAGACCCTGATGAAGTTGATGCTATTCATGATTCTATCTATTTTGAAATTGCACATGGTGGCTCCATCTCCTTGGTTGTTCTCAAGTTTAAAGTACTTAGTTAACCAAATCATCTATGGTTTTTCTTGTCTTCTTGGAGTTGTGTTTACAGGATGACTTGCCTGAGGCATTCGTGCATAGATGCACTTCATCATGACAACAAGGTATCACATTCTTCTTAACACATGCAACTGGGTTAATCAATCTGTTCATAAGTACATTCCCAACTCCTGATGCATTCCCTATTCCCCATCATGACCCCTTATCCTATTCAATTACACCCCCTAGATACGTTCCACTCATCCCAAAACTCTTGATACACTGTTGCACACTATGATTCTCTAAGCAGTTGTAACGCAAAACACAGTACATGGTACATGATATAAAATGCAAGTGCATGAGCACGAGCATAGCACTAAAAGAAAGCTCTTTCAAAATTATCAATGAAACTAAAAATAAAAAGAAAATAAAAATAAAAGAAAATATGAAACAAACAAAAAAGAAAAAGAACAAAAAGGTTAAAGAGCAAAATGCACGGAAAAGGTCTTCATGACCCCGTTGACATCATAGACCAAAGACCATTGGCTATTCTTATACAAGACCCAGGCGAGAAGGAAATTGTCTTGGAAAACAGTTACACTCATGTCTCAAATGATCATGTCACACATCATCACGTGGCTTTGGCTGTTTACAACGAGCCCCCGTAAACACTCTACAAGAGTCCTGTTTCTCCAAAGAACACACTTCTTATGTCTTGGCTTTGAGTCTTCTGAAGACTAGCTATCGACAAGGACCAAAGATATGGTTCATTCATGTGAGAGCATTCCTCTCCCATAATTCCAGTAGCAATTGTAACCCTTGATCAACTCCTGACCTCCCCTTGTTACAACCAATCCCCTTGCATCTTGAACTACATTCCCTCAATCCCATGTACTTTTGAACATGGTGCGATGATGTCCAGCCAAGGGCCGATGGTTAATGCTTGGTACTTAATTGTTCATGGTGTTTTGCACTTCTTTGTCAACGCCTCTCTGGTGGATCCTCCAGACATCAAAAAAGAGAGGCCAATGAAACACCACTAATTTTGGCCTAACACTTTGAAATGAGAACAACCTAGAAGCAAAAATTTAACTAAGGCATGGAATCACACCCAGTGTGCTCAAGATAACTTGCTGACACTTGGTTTCTCAAGCTAGCTTGCCCTCAGCGTGAGCAACTCTAGCGACTTCAAAATCAAGTCAAAGGTGGTTCAATCTTAGCGTGCAAGGCATTCTCAAGGGTCACTGTTGTATCTAGTTCAAAGTATCAGCATTCAGGAATTCAAATTTCAGGTCAAATTGCACTAAATTTTCTCACTCATGCTGTGGTCACGCTGGCAGCGTGAGTACAGTGTGACCAACACTGAGAGCCTCAAAACTGAGTTGAAATGATCTAATTTCCAAGATTCAAGTCATCCTCAAGGTTCATTGTCGACAACTTCAAGTTCCAGCTTCCAGAATTCCAAATTTTAGATCCAAAATTGCAATTTTTTGTAGCTCATGCTGTGGTCACGCTGAGCTCAAGCTGGTAGCATGAGTCTAGCGTGAGCTACTAAAAATGATCCAAAACAAGGCATATCCAAGCTCAATTTTGACTTGGAGATCACTCTCAGGGTCAACCATAGTCAGAAAATAGTTGCACTTAAGAAACAGGCTTCAAAGATCAAAATTTGGTGCAAAATATGTCATTTTAGCTCACTCATGCTGAGGTCACACTGAGGTTATGCTGGTAGCATGAGTGTAGCGTGAATGCAACGTGAGCATGCTGGAGACACGCCAGGACAAGATCAACTCATGATGGAAGCTCTGGTGAAACAAAGATGCCTCGAACAACCACAAAACCACTCAGGTTGACATCCTACAATAGTCAATTTAGGGATCGAGAAGTTTCAAGCGAGCCGGAGTCAATTTCTCTTATTGTACATTATCATTTTTATTGTAAATTTTCATCATTTGTGACCTTGCCAAGTTTTTATGCTCTAAATTATATGTGCTTCCATGAGCGTAAGCTAGCTTGAGTAAGCCAACACACGTTGTAAGATACAATGCACCTGGTCAAGAACGTAGCTTGCCTACACACGTCTAACTCACACACAGCTGTCCATCAAACACGTGTCATTTGATCTATTTTCCTCTCATTTCTTAGCTATTGATTCCATCCATGAGTTCCACACCCGAGCCCAACTGAACCATATAAATACCCTGTCAATTCACATAAACAAGGTTGGCAATTTTGAAGGTTGACGGCTTAGGAAACACTAACTAGCAACTTTGGATGCTCAGACACACATGACTCCTAGCATTCAAGCACTTTTGAAACACATCATCCTAGGGCTTGGCTCTTAACTTGCCATCCATACACATAGCTACGATTTGACTGGTGCACACCCTTTCTAAGTAATACAATACAATTCATTTTTACCTTCCGTTATATTATTTACTCTTTTTTACATTCAGTTTATGTTTTGTTTGCAATACTGTTCTGTATATGATATGTTTGCTTTTTGTGCGTCATTGTTTACATTTCGAACATTAGTTATGATAACCCGAGCGCAAGCCATAGCTTACGTTCGAGGAAGTCCTTGTTTGATTTGCATGTAGACCATCCAGGGCACTCTACCTTCGTTTTCGCTTTCCAGCTTGCCCTCAAGTGAAGACAGGGTCAACTATGCTTGTCTGATGATCTTTCAGTGTTTTTTTTCCCTTCTAGCCTTATGCTAACGATTTCAGTCAATACAGAATCATCCATCAGCCAGAAACTATAAAATATGTCTAGTCATTTCTTGGACACACTAGCTACTACCAGCGATTTGTAGAGAATTTCTTTAAGATCGTAAAACTATTGGTTGAGCTAACAAAGAAATATGCTTCATTTGTTTGGACCAAGAATGTGAAAAAGTATTCTGAAGGAGAAACTTGTAGAAACTCCAATTGTATAGGCATCTAACTAATCTAGAATATTTCATGTTATGATGGATTCATCAAATTATGCCTTAGCAGTTGTGCTTACGCAGTTGGACAACAAAAATGTTCATATTACATCCACTGCATAAGTTAAAGCATTGTGGGTGCCTAATTGAACTACACCACCATAAAAAAGAATTGATGATAGTTGTGGTTGCTCTAGAGAAGTTTTGGCACAATGTTCTTGGATATAAAGTACTTGTGTACACTAACCATAGTGTGATTCACTTCCTAATGAATAAGCTAATGATAAGCCCCCGTGTCATACAATGGTTGGTGGTCTTGTAGGAATTCAATCTTACAATGGTAGATCAAAAGGGAACTAAGACTATGGCTGTTGACCACTTATCTTAGTTGTAATGGGACAACAAAGAGAAGGAAATCTTACTATTTGATCAGTTTCCTAATGAACTCCTATTTGCTAAGGCTATAACTAAACAATTACCCACTAAGCCTAAATGGTACAATGGCATTCTCACCTATGTTCTGACTCAATAGATGCCACAAGGATTGAACCGCTAGAATAAATAATAGTTTCTTCACCAAGTAAAAAGCTTCATGGAGACCAATGGACACCTCTACAAGGTGTGAGCTAATGGCCTGGTTTGTTGGTGTATCCCTAATGATGATAAACTATGTGTTTTCCAGGACACTCATGAGGGTCCTTGTGGGGGCCACTATGTTGAGAGATGCACGACCATTAAAATCCTAATGGTAGGGTATTATTGGCCAAAAATTTTCAGGGATGCTTACCAATTTATCCACTCTTGTGAATGTTGCCAATAATATGGTGGAATGAATAATTGAATGGATAGACCTAAGTAGTGGATTCAACCACTAAAATCCTTTTACATCTAGGGCATTGACTTCATGGGTCCCATCACACCCATGTCAAATAAAAAGGCATACATCATAGTCATTTTTGACTATTGTATAAAATGGGTAGAAGCAGCAACCATCATTGACTGTACATCTTCTACTACTACTCCATTTGTACAACAAAATGTTATAAATAGATTTGATATGCCACGTGCATTAATTTCTGATAATGGAACCCATTTTACAAGCACTACCTTTCACAAGCTTATGTAATGCTTGGGGGTTGAACATAAACTAACAACACCCTATCACACCCAAGCACATGGTCAAGATGATGTCACAAATAGGGAAATCACTATGATCTTAATGAGAATAGTTAGCAAATAAAGGAGAGACCAAAGCACAAAAATCAACGATGCCCTCTAGGCCTATTGCTCAACATGAAAACTCCCTACAAGCTATTCTCCCTATGAGTTGGTGTACAAAAATCACCAACTCTACCTATTCAATCTAAGCTCCACACACTGTCAACAGCCTATGACCTTGACCTAAGTCTAACACAAAAAGAAAGATTAATGAATCTCAACTTACTAGATGAGAACCAATTAGTGGCCCTATCATCTAACGAGTTGCACAAGGCATTTAACAAAAAATGCCATGACCTTAGAATTCGAAAAGTTAAAGTTCAACTATGAGATAAGGTCCTCTATTGGAACCCCACACATGTGCCATAATGAACCAAGTTCCAAACACTGTGGGAAGGCCCTTATATCATTTACGAAACTTTTCATTCTGGGGCCATGTTGATCTACAAACTTGAGAGCTCGAACAAGAAACAACTGGTCAACATCCATGAGCTTAAGCAAGCGAATGTAACAAACACCTCATCAAATGAACAACCACACTCAATCTTTTGGATCTCCTCCTTTCAACTTAGTCATGGGGGAGATGGCCATACATGCTAATATATAAGTGGCTCCTTAGTTTTTCATCTTTTTGTTTGATACATTTTTGTTTTACACCTTGTTATTTTTACAAATTTTTATTTTACACGTTCTTTATCTTACACCTTTTTATTTTTATGTTATTAATTTTTTCCAATTTTTTGTTTTACAACATCGTTACTACATTTTATTTTTCTTAAATGCTTTAGAATTTCTTGTATAGTTTTCTTTATTTTGGTGTGATTTTCTTATTATGTTTTAAAAATAATATGCCTTATTGCCAATTGGGTGTAGTGTGGATTATTTGATGTGGACATGTGCTATCTAGTTATTTGATTGTTGGTGTTTAGATTCTAGCTTTGAATTTTGTTACTAATAACTAGGACATGGTTTCTTTTTCATGAAATAGGTAGTGAGTTCACAACATCCACCCATTCACAAACTCTATGGTTTTCCTTGTTCTAGAAGTATGAAATCCCTTTTTCATTAATAAGACTTTAATGAACTTGTGAGATTGGTAGTTTTTGGACTTGAAAAGTATTCAAAGGTTTGAACAGGGTGTGACTTCAAGGGAACTTGGTACCCTTTATGTGTTTCTACTTACTTGGGTGCATGTGTGTGATCATAGATTTCTTATTGTTCCATGTCAACCAATAACAAGAAGTTCAGTAAGTCTTTGCATTGTGTGGTTTTTATTTCAAAAAAATGATGGGAATTCAAAGCAAACCCCTTAGAAAAAATAAATGGGCTACAAGCATTGGTTACATGTTACCCATGCCCAAAGGTCCCCTCTAACTAAGGCCCTCTCTCACTTCCTAATACTCTTTTCTTCTTAAAATAAGGAATGATGATTGTTCTATGGGAGCATTCTTGTGTCTCAAGGGGGTGGATCACTCTTAGGGTGGTAATGTGAAGTCACTAAACATGGTTGGTTTTGGTTTGGACTAGGGATGGATTTTATCAAGTCATTTAACCACAAAATTCACAAGGGACTTCATGTAACCTTATTGGGAACTCGATTCCACTCTCTCTCATCCATCTATGCTTTCCATGCCTCACCTCACTACCAGTGTTCATGTTCTTGTTCGATGTCTTGGTTTGATGTGTCAAAATTATTAAGTATTTTCTTCTAAGTTTTTGTACTTAATGTTCCATAGCCATTAATCACCCATTGGGCCCATGGACTCCTTGGTTGAGGTTATGCAAGGGCAACAAAGGGCATGTGCCTGCTTTGGGGAGGACCCACTTGCATACCTTTTGGTTGGGTTAGTTATGTTCTTTATCCTTAGACATTCTCATAATTAAATCCTTTTGTATGCCCAATTGATAACATCCAATTGTGTGCATCTTCACAATGGTTTTTCAATGAAATCCTCTTTTTTGTTATTTTGAATTCTTTCACCCTCTTGAAGTACTTCCTCACATTTGGGCTTTTTCAAAATTTAGTAATGGACTGCTTATCCATTTCACCCTATTTGTTGGTTTTCCTGCTAACACTATTAAAGGAATCAATCTACCATAATCACAACCTAGCCAAGTATAACTACCGATGAGATGAGGTCTCTAAAGTCTATACATTACACATTGCACACTAATCCACGATTTTGTTGTGATTGTAGTGGGAAGCATGGACTAGAAGTAGGACTATTTTCATCAAAGGATAAGTAGCATCACCATGTGACGAGGACCTTCATGATCATTGAATCTTCTTCCTCGCTCTTGAACTACTAGATGAGTTGGATGTCATTTTTGACTAGGGTGTTCAATTCTATTGTCATGAACACCCAATTTTATAAAATATTGTAAATTCGTACAGTTGGGCACTTAGAGTTTGTCTATTTCATTTGAGTCAGTTTTCATGTTAGTCAATAATCCCATACCTTCCCAATATTTTTATAAGGGACTTGTTCCTCCTTTTTTTTACTCGAGGATGATTTTTCATTTAGTTGTGGGGGTATGATGAATCATATTTTGCATGGCTCCGATATCAAAGCCCTAATATTGGATACCTGATATTGGGGCCCAAGAAGCGATGTCAAATATCTAATATTGTAGGATATGTGCTGACCTATAAATATAGCACTTGGACACATGGTTTGGAAATAAGTTTTATCATAGCATAGCAAAGCTCTTGCAATTTTTTTCTGCAAAGTTAGAATATTTTCCAAAGTGCCCACAGCAAAATTTATTGAGTGTACAGGTCTTTATTTAAGCACTGTTGTAATTGACCATGGTAGTGTGTGTGGCAATAAAGATCAACTTTATTTATGAGCCATGATATTGGGGCCACGATATCGCATCTGTGATATCGCGTACGCGATATCAGAGCCTTCCATGCAATATCAAACATCCGATATCGAGGCCTATCTTTTCATCTATAAATAAGAGGCGGGCACACTTGGTTTGGCAATAGTTAGTTCATTAGTCTTAGTCCCTTACCCAAACTCTTGTCTTTTTCCCTTCTTAGAGTTAGAATTATTTTTAAGTGCTCATAGTAAGATTCATAAAGTGAATGAATCTTTATTCGAGTATTATGTACCTAAGCACACCTTGTGGCTGGAAATAAAAATGAACTTTGTGATAAACCTTACAGTATTTAGAATAGATTATTTAATGTTATTTACAATTATTTAATGCTTTCCTTAATTAATGTTCTTGCTCTCACCCTGTTAACTCTCCCAAGTAAGCACACTCAGTACGACCACTTTGAGCATGCGTGGAACACTTGGTAACCTAGTAACAATTAGTGTTTGGTAACCCTAGTAGTGTTAAACTGGTTTAGGATGTGTACAGAAAATGGGAATGGATGCTGGTGTTAGGACTAGTTAGAGCATAGTTGATTAGTTAAATTAAATTGGTTACTTGATTAGTTCACTTCTCCCTTTGTAGCACCAGGACATAAAACATAAAAATATATAAAAATCATATACCTCAAGTTTATTTAACCATACAATCACGTTATACAAGTAAGCTTGGGAACACAATGATTGACCAACCCGTCTGGGTTTTGTAAAGGTACATAAGCACTTAGTCCTTGGAATTCAATCAGATCATGCGTGTACGCTCGTATTCATATGATTGAGCATAGGGATACCTCACCGCTCATCATTGGTGTCATTGCAAGGGACTTTGTTGATTGTGTGCTAGCTAGAACTTAGGAAATCTTCACATCGTTGGAATAGACCCTTAGGGTTGGTTATCTTACAATTAGTGAAATGAAAAGTATTGCACACTGAATAGACAATTATGTCTCCTTCTTCTTACGAGAGTTTTTCACTGCCCAGGTCCGATATAGGCAACAATCAGAGGCATAGTACACATGATAATATGCCAGTCCCTTAATAGTTTTGCATGGTATATGTTCATCCTGATGAGTATATACCAAACTTTACCTTTATCCTCCATCAGGATGAACAACTGCATTGGCATGATCTAGAAGGTAACATAGTGTTACCTCCCAATCACTCAGTCCTGAGCATGCTTTTGTGTGATCTCACATAAATTGATATGCAACACTTATAGGTAGAGTACATTGTGCATGATCATGACTCGAGAGAGTATCGATCCACAAAGGCACAATGTCAAAGGGATCTACAACAGGAGATATGTCATGAATCCATGAAGGGGAAGTTGTCTCAGAATGTCCCGTATGTCATAAGTGAAAATGAGGGTGGTGAACCTACCTTAGGAAGTCTCCCACACAATGATGTTTCTCCCATGGACTTTGGTCAAGGGGTTGTGTACCAAAATATTCACTCAACTATCCATAACCTGAATTCTGGTACCAACAAACACAAAGGGTTTGAAAAAGGAACATGAACACATGTCAAAGATGAACATTCTAATCGTAACCATGATCGAGGCCACGACCACCAAAGAGAAGGAAGAAAGCACCATCATGGTGATGGTCCTTCTTCTTCTTCACCTTCATCATCTCCTTCACCCTCTCCTTCAGGATCTGGATGCAGTCGCAAGGAAAAAGACCCTGAGAATAATGGTAAGCGAAACAAGAATCATAGACAAAGCAGTTGAGAAAGGGGATAAGGGCATTGTAGAGAAGCTCATCATGAGAGAAGGGAGAGTAGGGAAAAACATAGGCATCATAGACGCCATAGATAGTACAATCACGATGAACCCCTACTCGCTACCCGAAGTATGCTAGATATAACTAAGGTTGTTAGAATCCCAACAAGTCACCAAAAAGATAGTAGGATCAAAAGGTTGGACATGAACAATATCCCATGATTTGAAGGGGGATACAATGCTGATCCTCAAAATCATTTGCAAGCATTTCACGATGCATGTGCCTTGCAAAACATAGAAAACGAGTGGCAAAAACTCATCTTGTTTCCATGGACACTAATCAAGGAAGTAGAAAGCTAGTACCAGTCCTTAGAATTGAAATCCATTCACTGATGGAGTACCCTATTAGAATTGTTCAATGATAAGTATCAAACATACTCCTAGGTGTCCAACCTGCGAAAGAAAATCCACAGATGGAAACAAGGAGGACATGAACCCTTGGATGTTGCCATGGGTCAATATTATGTACTATTACATCATTGCCTAGGCCATGGTTACTTGCAAAGGGAACAACTATGCCATCTCGTAGATGAGCTTAGGCATGAAACGCGAAGAACCCTTGGGACTTATGCCCAAGGAAGGTTATATGAGCTTAGGGCCCATCAAGTACAAAGATTGTTGGAGCAATTTGCTAAAGAGGAAGGTGAGTTAAGGAAAAGAGAGAGTGAGGAAGAATATAACAAAGATCCTTCCCTCCAAAAGAAGGAAGTTAGATTTTGTAAGGATGAAGAAGAGTCATCACTTAAAGAGATGGTGAATAGGAAAACCTTGCCCATTCAAAAGCTTGCATCAAAAGTATCGACAAAGGTGGACCAAATGTGGGACTCCCTAGATAATATATTTCAAACAGTTCTCAAAATAGTAGAGGAGTCTAGAGAGGAAGATAGTGATCGAGAAAGAAGAAAAAATAAAGAAACTAAATATGCACGTAACAAAGGTAAGGGCAAAGTTGCCATCATCGAAGAGGTTGTGGATTCAGATACAAACAATGATGATGGATGTGAGATATGAAAATATGACCATCCTAAGGGATGTTTCCCTATAATCTCACATTTTCAGGAGTCTGGGGTGTATGCACTTAACCCACGATTAAACAGAAGTCAAGCACCTTGAGGGTTACCTTATCCCCAAGGTAACCCAAGGTAGTTCCACCAATCCTTGGTGTATTATCCAAGTGGAACTCCACCACAACCAAATGAGCAGTATCAATAATGGTAGCATCCACAATCATGGCGAATGCCACCACCATGTCAATAGTACCCTTACCATCAATCTAACCTGTATGAATACTACGTGCAATAGCTCATCTCTCCATGTGACTCTCCTAGTCACGTTGCTCCCCATCCTCACTACCAAACCCATGAGTATTATAGAACTCCTTCTCCTAGGGGATATGTTCCACAAACATACTATCCTTCTCATCTAGCTACATCTCTTCCACCCTTAACTCCATTACCACATGCTCCAGCCATGCAGGGTGAGCTCCTTGCCCAACCGCAGCAACATAACTCTACAAGGGCTATTAATTCTCAACCTACTATTGGTTCAAACAATTGCACAAAGAAGAGACCTTTCTTTAGAACCAACAGTCCAACCAAGTCCTTATAGTCACAAGTGGCTAATTGTCCAAATGCCTCACCATCATACGAAAATTTGGAACTTCCTTTAAACCAAAGGCCACATTCAATGCATACAGTCATGTTGACACATGTCATTACCGATTGGATTAAGGCTGGCCATCTTCATAGGAAATTCTCCGATCCTGGGATTCCTCTTATATATTTACAAATAATTGGGAATGAGCCATGCAAAGCTCTTTTGGATTTAGGTTTTGGTATCAACTTAATCTATCAAGAAATGTACAAAGCTTGGAACTTACCTCCACTAAAAAAGAGTAACATTCATTTAGAGCTGGCTAACCACTCCATCACTGTCCCATTAGGACTAGTGGAGGATATTATTACCATTTTTTGTGAATGGTCATATCCAGCCGACTTCCTAGTGATTCAAGTCAACAACTGTAAGGGGGACTTCCCAATCATAATGGGAAGAGCATGGCTAAGAACAATTGATGCATGCCTAGGAATACGTGATCTTTCCCTAGAGATATCAAAGGAAAATACATTGGGAAAGATCGAGAAGAAGAAAGTTCCATGCATCACATACAGTAACATAGAGTGTAGTTGTGTGCAAAAGTCCTGATTTGTACAATGTTTAACATTTCCTACATACAACCAATGTGCACAAGTAACTAACATACAAAGATTCTTGTATGCAGCAGCCTCAAGACATGAAGGCACCTAGTGGCTAACAGCTGACCAAGAGAGAAACTCAACTATATGCATGGAACCAACTAAGGATTTGACTTGCACATACATGGATAGCATAGACACATTAGAGTAAGTCCATTGCCAACTTCCAAGTCTCGACATTGAAAATATCAACTAGGGGAAGTTGGAAATCCATGACAACTTTAAGCAAGAGCCCCTAGAGTTAAAATTTTTGCTCACCGGTATGGGGTACACATTTCTCAAAAATGGAAAACTAGTAATTATTAATGCTAGGCTTTCTCCTCAACAAAAAGAGAGACTGCTGAAAATGGTGAACAAATGGTCGAAATCCTTCACTTGATCATATCCCAAATTAACTAGAATAGACCCTAGGATATGCCAACATGGGATTTACATTGACCCCTCCATGAAGCTTCGATGATAATCGTAGAGGCGATTGAACCCAAAGCTGAAGCAAGTGGTTAAAGAAGAAATTGAACAACTTCTAAAAGCTAGGTTCATCTACCCCATTACTGATAGTGAATGGGTTAGTCCATTAGTTATTGTTCCCAAAAATGGAGGCAAATGGAGGGTGTATATAGACTTTAGGTTACTAAACATGGCAACATTCAAAGACCACTTTCCATTGCCATTCGTCGACTAGGTCTTAGACACCATTGTAGGGCATCGCTACTATAGTTTTTTGGATGGATACAATGGATACAACCAAATCCAAATAGCACCAGAAGACCAAGCCAAGACCACATTCACAAGTCCTTGGGGGACATTTGCATACAAACAGATGTCGTTTAGCTTGTGCAATGCTCTTGCAACATTTCAATGTTTGGTTCTAAATATATTCTAGCAGCAAATAGGAAATGGTGTGGAGGTTTTCATGGACAACTTCTCCACCTATGAAGAAAACTTTGATCAAGCCTTGGACACACAGGCTATTAATTTAAGGCTCAACTAGCAAAAAATCCATTTAATGGTCCAAGAAGGTGTAGTATTAGGGCATAAGATTTCACAAACAAGGATAGAGGTAGACCTCGAAAAGATTAAAGTCATCCAAGGAATCATGCACCAAACTGAAATTGTAAAAGACACATGATCATTCCTTGGACACACGGGCTATTATAGAAGATTCATAGAGAAATTTTCAAGGGTTGCAAAACCATTGGTTGAACTAATGAAAAAGGACGTACCTTTTGAATGGGCTAGAGAATGTGAGTTAGCTTTTCAAACTTTAAAATAGAAGCTTGTAGAAACACCTATTCTACAAGCTCCTAACTAGTCTAAACCATTCCACATCATGACTAATGCGTCCAACTATGTTTTAGGAGCCATACTTACACGGTTAGATGACCAAAAATGCTCTTATTACATCCACTATGCAAGTAGGAGTATTGTTGGTGCACAACTCAACTACACCACAACGGAAAAGGAATTAATGGTTGTGGTTTTTGCACTAGATAAGTTCAGGCACTATGTATTGGACTACAAGGTATTTGTACACATAGAGCATAGTGTAATTCAGTTCCTACCAAATAAACCAACGATGAGCCCTCACATCATATGATGGCTTGTAATCCTACAAGAGTTCGATCTTACAATGATTGATCATAAAGGCACCGAGAACGTTATTGCTAATCACTTATCTCTGTTAAGATGGAACAACAAAGAGGATGAATATCAAATTTTTGATCACTTTCTTGATGAATTCCTCTTTGCAAGTGTAGTAAATAATCAATTAACCACGGAAAAAAATTGGTATAGTAGCATTCTTACCTATCTCCTTACACAACAAAAACCACAAGAGTTAGATGTTAAAAAGAAACAACAGTTTCTTCACCAAGCCAAGTATTTTATGGAAATCAATGGATAACTTTATAAAGTATGTCATGATGGCTTGGTTTGATGGTGTGTTCCTGATGTAGATCAATTAAGAGTTCTCCAAGATGCACATGAAGGCCCTTGTGGGGGTCATTATGCTAGGAGATGAGCAATCATTAAAATCTTTCTTGTAGGATATTATTGGCCTACATTGTTTCGGGATGCTCATCATTTCATCCAATCTTATGAGCACTGCCAATGTGATGGGGGAATGACTACTAGGATGGAGGATCCACAACAATGGATTCAACCTTTAGAGCCCTTCAACATATGGAGAATTGATTTTATGGGGCCTATTACACCAATGTCCAATGGAAAAGCCTACACTATTGTTGCAGTTTACTATTTCACAAAATGGATAGAAGCAGTCACTGTTACAAATTGTACATCATCTACCACTACACAATTTGTTCAACAACAAATCATTAACAGGTTTGGCATGCCTCGTGCACTTATTTCTGACAATGGCACACATTTTACAAGTGCAACTTTTCGAAAATTGATGCAACACTTAGGAGTTGAACACAAACTGACTACACCATACCACCCTCAAGCGAATGATCAAGCTAAAGTAACCAATAGAGAGATTATGAAAATATTGACAAGAACCATTAGCAAATATAGGCAAGACTGGAGCACCAAATTGAACGATGCTCTTTGGGCATACCGCTCCACATGGAAACTCCCTATAGGCTACTCTCCCTATGAGTTAGTGTACAAAAGACTCCCAAAGCTTCCTATTCAAGTAGAACTCTGTACACTATCCACAGCATGTGACCTCAACCTTGACCTTAATCTAGCACAAAAAGAATGGTTAATGAATCTTAACCTGCTAGATGAGAATTGATTAGTCGCCCTGTCATCTAATGAATTGCACAAGGCTTTTAATAAATAATTTCATGACCTAAAAATTAGAAAAGTTAAGTACCAACCAGGAGATAAGGTTCTTCATTGGAACTCCAAACACGTGCCATAATGCACTAAATTTCAAACGTTGTGGGAAGGACCTTATATTATTTATGCAAATTTTTCTTCAGAAGCCATGATTATTTACAAACTTGAGAGCTCAAATAAGAAATTGTTGGCCAACATCCAACAAACCAAACCTTTCCATAAGCCTAGAATAGCCAGTATCCATACTACCTCTGTTGGTGGACAACCTTGCTCACTATTTTGGATATCCTTCCTCCAACTTAGTCATGGGGGAGATGGCCACCAATGCTAACCATCCTACACCCTCAGCTCTTTTTGTATTTTTTTTTACACATTTTTTTTGTACATCTTTTCAATTTTACATATTTTTGTTTTACACCATCATTCACATTCTTACTATTTCTTTTTTTGATTTACTTTCATTCATCATATCATAAGTGCTAATGATGGTGGGTTGGACTATAATAATGTTGATTGCTAATGTTTGATTTTTACCTTTGATTTTCAATGTTGATACTAAGATATGGTTCTTTTGATAAAACAGGCAATGAGTCCATGTTGTCCATTCATCCATTCAACGATGTGGTCTCCCTTGGCTTTGGAACTATACTATCCCTTTTTCTAAATAAACTTATTAATGAATTGGTGACTTGGTATTCTTCAAACCAAGGAAGGATTCAATGGTTAAAAAGGGTGTGACTTCAAGGGGATTCGACACATTTGTGCTAACTATTCCCTTGGGTACCTGGATTCTTTTCATGAGTCTTCTACCATTCCTCTATTGACCAACTATCAGGAAGTTGAATGAATCTAAATAATTCTTTGCATGGTGTGGTTCTCATGTAAAAAAAATAGTGGGAATTCAAAGCACACCCCTTAAATATAATAAAGAAACATGGGCTGCAAACACCGGTTATGGAACTAGAAAGGCATGTTACCCATGCCTGACAGTTCTCTCTATCTAAAGCCCTTTCTCGGTTCGTGATTTTTTATCTTTCTCTCCTTGGAATGGTGGTAACTTGATGGACGCATTCTTGTTGCTTCATGAGGATGGGTTGGTCAAATGTGTTGATGCAAGGTCACTGGATGTGATTGGTGAGTCCAGACTTGAGATGAATTTTATTCAGTCACCTTAACCACATAATACACCAGGGACTTTACATAACCTTGCTCTTGGGATTCCATTCCATTTCCTCCTCTCCTTCCATATTTCTTCCCATATTCCATCTCATTGCTAGTTTTATGATTATTCTACGTCTTGGTTGATGCATTGTTAGTCTTCAGTAAATTTGTGTGGGTAAGTTCTTAACCTTTGTTTCCATATGTCATTCAAAGAGCCTACGGACTCTTTGGTTTGTGAGTCTGTCAAGGCATAAAAGGCATGAGCTTGCTTTGGGGAGGACCCACTGGCATTCCTTTTTGGTGCAATTGTTAAGATCTTTCCCTTAAACATTCTTTACAATCAACTATTTCTTGTTTCATCCCCATCCATGACATCCATTTTATTGGCTTCACCATTGTTATTTCCCTCATCTTCATTGTTCCTTCAATTTTTCTACCCTATCGCTATTGGAGGATCGCTCTTAGTTGTGGGGGTCCTATCACAAATTTTTCCATTCAATTACCTATCTCACTCCTACACCTTGGGTAGTTATCAGTTAAAAACCTCTAACCCAGTATCTTCCATACCCACAACCTAGCCAATGCACTTATATCGAGGCAAGGTATCAACTACATTGTGGCTTATCTATCCTTGCTAATTCATGACTATGTTGTATGTGCAGATGGTGATTACACAAACAATGGATTGGGATAGGAGGAAGCACTCAAGTTGGACTAGAGCTGGAGCATTTATGCAAGGAAAAAGTTTGGTCATGTGGCTATGGATGAACAATAGAGTGCACATTTCTAACATTGGTAGCAACACACCTCATTTTCTTTTCTCTCTCTCTTTCTCTTCAAGTTATCAAATGAGGGTTTGGATATCATTTGTGTACAGTGTTCACCACAAAGGGCATGAACACCAATGTTGTAATATGTTTGTCAATCCATTCACTGGGCACTTTGATTTTGTTATTCCCTGTCACTGTCAGTTATCATTTAGTCAATAATCCCATACCTTCCCAATATTTTTTAAGGAACTCAAGGATGAGTTTCCATTTAGTCGTGGGGGTATGATGAGCCGCGATATCGCGTACGTGATATCGAAGCCTTCCATGCAATATCAAACATCTGATATTGGGGCCTGTCTTGTCGCCTATAAATAAGAGGTAGGTGCACTTGCTTTGGCAATAGTTAGTTCATTAGTCTTAGTCCCTTACCCAAACTCTTTCCTTTTTCCATTCTCAAAGTTTGAATTATTTCTGAATGCCTGTAGTAGGAGTCATAAAGCCAATGGATCTTTATTTGAGCATTGTGTACCTGAGCACACCTTGTGTCCAGAAATAAAAACAAACTTTGTGATAAACCTTGTAGTATTTATAATAGCTTATTTAATGTTATTTATAGTTATTTAATGCTTTCCTTAGTTAATTAATGTTCTCTCTCTCATCTTGTTAACTCTCCCAAGTAAGCACACTCAGTACGACCACTTCGAGCATGCATGAAACACTTGGTAACCTAGTAATGATTAGCTTTTGGTGACCCCAGTAGTGTTGCACTAGTTTAGGATGTATACAGCAAATGGGAACGGATGCTGGTGTTAGGACTAGTTAGAGCATAGTCGATTAGTTAAATTAAATTGGTTACTTGATTAGTTCACTTCTCCCTTTGTAGCACTAGGACATAAAACATAAAAATATATAAAAATCATATACCTAAAGTTTACTTAACCATACAATCGCGTTATACAAGTAAGCTTGGGAAGACAATGATTGACAAACCCGTCTGGGTTCTGTAAAGGTGCATAAGCACTTAGTCCTTGGAATTCAATCGGATTGTGCATGTACGCTTGTATTCATATGATTGAGCATAGGGATACTTCATCACTCATCATTTATGATAAACCTTACAACACCTTGGCTAGATTCATTATTTTATTTATGCAATTTCATTTAATGCTTCCAATTAATTAAGCTAAAGTAAGCTCAGATAAGTTAGCTAAGTTAAATAGGAATTAATTAAGCACATAAGTATGACCACTTCGATCATGCACATGATACTTGGTAATCCTAGCAACACTTAACGTTTGGTAAGCCACCAGTGTTATATGTGTTCAAGATGTGCACGGAAAGTGGTATTGAATACTTATGTTAGGATAGTTAGTTATTAATTAGCAATTAGATTAGTTAAATTGGTTAGTAAATTGAGTTTCAACTTGTTATTAATCATATAAGAATAAAATATAAAATAATAAAAATCATGTGCCCCAATTACAATTTACCATACAACTAAGCTTCACAAGTGTAGTTGGGAAGACAATGATTTTCATAGTTAGATTTCACCTCCTAGAACCAACGTACTTAGGAACTTAAGGTCTACAGAATTTGACTAGATTGCATGTGAATGCTTGTAATTCGTATGATTGGGCGTAGGCTATACTTGCTGCTCATCACTAATTTAATGATCAACCCATATATAGGGGAGAAATGTAGGTTGATGTTGATAAAAGCATTGTAATGGTTATCTAGCCTAAAGATGTTTGTGGGTGGGGTGGGTGGGTGATGAGTCATGGTCTTTCAAGCCCAATTATCGAGGCCATGATATCACATGGGCTACGATATCACGTACATGATATCGCGGCCTACCTCAATTTCTATAAATAAGAGGCAGCTTTCCTTGTTCTAGGAGTTAGTTCTTAGTTCCTTACCCAAACTCTTGTAGTTTTTCCATTTTAGAGTTAGAATTATTTCCCAGTGTATGCCTGTAGTGTGGTGATTGTAATTGTACAACATCCTTATTTAAGTGTGATGTACTTGAACACGCACATGATCGACAATAAAGATCGAGATTACTTCATCATTGCAGCATTCACTTAGATTAATTATTTATTTAATTGTTATTTACTTCTTTCCTAGTTAATCTCTTCTCACCCTTAAACTCCTATTAAACGCTAAATGAGTATGACTTGATTACAAGCATTTAAATGTGACTACTTGGTAACCTAGTGGCGTACCTAGGATCTGCACTTGGTAATCCCAGTGGTAGTTGTGCACGAAGTCCAAGATGTGTACAGATAATCAAGGAACATATGCTCATCGTACTTAGGCTAGCTAGATTCTCTCTCATCCTTTCTCTCTTAGCTTGGTCAATATTACTTTCCATTGCCTTCAGGAGTAGCATTAGGTTAGAAACCACATCATACACCGCACTCTGGACTAAACCATACGTGACAAAGCTAATACTAGTCCAGGTGGAAAGACAGTGAACTACGACCTAACGCTAACTGTCTAGATACCACAACTAGTCCATTTGCCGAGTTCAACCGAATCACGCATGTAACGCTCGTATTTGTATGGTTGAGTGTAGGGGTACCTCACCACTCATCATTGGCACCGTTGTCGGGGACAGTGCTAGTTATCTAGATTAGTTATATCATACAAGGTCGTTGTATAGGAATTAACGATATATCTTTTAGAAAGAAATAATTATAAAAATTCACATATAAATTCACACACAATTACACAACCATGCCTCTCCTACAAGACTATGATAATGTCATACCTAGTGAAGAAATTCATTGGATAACCGACGAATTATATGACAATGAAGATTGGAGTATGCAATCTGAGGTGGGGGTTTCTTATAGACATAAACAAAGGCAACATCATCCCAATGCATGAAAGCATAACTTACTAAATGACAATGAACCCCTACTGGCCACTACAAGCCTAACGCAAATACAAGAGGCTATTCGAATCTCCCGTAGGCATCGTAAAGAGAGCCACCTACGTAGGCTCGATTTAAACAACTTCCCTACTTTCTCAGGAGGTTATGACTTAGATCTGCATCAACATTTACAAGCCTTCTACAATGCCTATGCATGGAACAACATTGATAACGGATGGAAAAAACTCAAGCTCTTTCCTATGTCACTTGTTGACCAAGCAAAAGTATGGTATAGATCATTAAAGCCAAATTCAATACAACATTGGTCAACAATGGTAGAACTCTTTAACGAAAGATATCAAACCTATGCAAGAGTGTCAACCTTGAGGAAACAAATCCAAGAGTTGAAATAAGCACAACATGAACCCTTGGACATGGCCTTAGAAAGATATTATGCACTGTTAAACAACTGTCCAGGCCATGGGTTCTCCGAGGAAAGGCTAATGTATCATGTCATTGATGGGCTTAATGATGAAACAAGAAAGACCCTAGGGATGTATGCCCAAGTTCAACTATACGAACTCCGAAGCCATCAAGTCTAAGATCTTATTAAGCAGGTAGCAAAAGAAGAAGGAGAAATGGCTAGATGGGAGAGTATTGAAAAACATCAATGGGACCAGAATCTCAACTTAACAAAGGTCCATGATCATAAAAAGGAGAAATCAACCTATCACAAGGGGAAAGAACCATCTTTGTCGGTACAACAATCATTAGAGGAAGTTGAG
Source organism: Gnetum montanum (assembly GCA_015680685.1). Classification (NCBI taxonomy): domain Eukaryota; kingdom Viridiplantae; phylum Streptophyta; class Gnetopsida; order Gnetales; family Gnetaceae; genus Gnetum; species Gnetum montanum. Next base: position 348,697 of record MNCI01008581.1, read on the forward strand.
GCAATGATCAATAAGATCTTGGAATGGACATATAAAAAGTGTGGAGAATCTATCAATCTTATTGGAGATAGAGTTTTGACAACCCAAGAAGCAGGACAAAATATCATTAGACATTTAGGAAGAAGGAATGAAGAAAATAAGAGCTCAATTGCTGATCATACATATGAATGTAACATTTGCCTGTACGATAACCCCAAGGGTCAATGCCCAATCTTGTTACATTTATATGAGCATTGGGGAAGCACGTTACATCTAGAGTTTGTACAGAGATACTGTGTTCGATCATAATGGCAACAATCCTAGTTGTGGGGAAAGCCATCCTTAAACTGGAGACACCCTTCATATCATCCGAATCCAATTGCTTATCAAGTCCAACATCCTGTTTTCCCAATTGGGTCAACATACTCTATCCCACTGCATTACCATTCTCCTCAATACTATCAATCCATGTCCTCAACACAACCACCACCTTGTGCATCTTACACTTCTCCTAATTTTCAACATTCTCATCCTTTCCCTCCTTCTACATCACCACCAATTGTTCTTGAAGTGTCTGCACCACATCAACAACATGCAAATGCTACTTGTGCTACTATTGCCAATAGCAGTGAGAAACCTCAACAACATCGAAGGTGCCCCTTCTTTAGAAATGACCCTAGGAAGGGACAACACAATTCCAAGGCCACTATATCCTCCAACTCAGCACAAGTCCAACACTATGGTGCACCCTTATCTTCGAACCCAACACCTCATGTCACTTCATTAGGGCCACTAATTAACACTCCAACAACCATACAACCCAATGAACATAGGCATGCAGGGCAACATCCTGAACCCTGCATACCATCTAACGGTCCCAAATATCATAGTGGGCCAACTCTTTATCCAGGAACCACATCTCATAAATTGCCCCAATATGCTTACTATAACCAAGTGTGTGGAGCCCAATGAGGTAAGTATGACCGGGTCTCAATATTTCCAACATGCAAGGATTCTCATCTTTCATTTATTAATCCTTGCCATCCTTAACCGTTTAGTTATGGGGGATACCTCCCATTCTAATAACAAGCAGGATTAATAACTACTTTTCATTTTCTTTAATTTTACAACTTTTTGTTTTCCAGTTTTTCATTTTTCAATTTCTTGTTTTATCATTTTGTCTTTTTGTCTTTTTACATTTTTATAAGTAATCTCATCTACGAATAAAACACTCATGTGGCTTGTTGGTTGAGGTGTGTTCTATGTTATCGAGTCTCGAGTGATCAATTCTTTGGACAATGAGCCCATTACACCCACTCATCCATTCTACAAATAACAGGTTCTATTCAAGGGTACAGTGATATTCTTAACATTCTTAAAAACTTAAAATTAATTTTGTGTTCATTTTTCCCAGAATGAAGAAGGATGGACCAAGAGGGTATGATTAGGGTGTGACATCAAGGGGACTTGTGGATTCTCTTTGGTGACGTCTATGGGAGTTATCATGCAGCATGGTTGTATTAAGATCCTTGTAGATCTAACAAAAAATGGAAGTAAGAGTAATCAAAAGGGCACTCAAAAATCCAATTTTGTTCTAGGGGGTCCCACTAGAAAGACATGCACCCATGCTTAAAGGTTGGCGGCTTCTCTGAATTCAGTAATCGAAAAAAAAGGAAGTGCCACAAAGCAAAAATCACTCCTCCCTTGAACAAAATGCCAAGTGATCATACACCTTGTTGTTCTGGTACTCTCATAGTCACTCATCATGGGATGAAACAATGTGGTGTCACTGATCAGAGGAATGGACTTGGTCCTGATCTTGGAACAATAGGTTAATGACACATTAATCATGCTATTCATGCAAGATTCATTGTGCCCTGGGTTAGTTACCTCATATCCCAATCTCTCTAATCCCTTCTATAGTCCGTCTCATCTCGCTATTCATGTAATTGTAGCTCATGTCTCGTATAGCGTAGAATTCTTACCTCATTCCAGTGGTATCTACATGTGTGTGTTTTATGAAACTGGTATGGATTACATTTAACCCTTCTAGTACCTATGGACATTTTAAGGCATGGTTACGCAAGGGCATTATAGGTTGGAACCTACTTTGGGGAGGACCCACTTGTGTGACTTTTGCAATTTTTACTTGTTGCATACCACCACATCATCTTATACCCTCTGAATACTTTATTACAAAATCTATTCTTTCCTTTGTTATCATTTTATCAAACGTTCCTCAAAACCAGGTCCTTTTATGTGTCACCTAACAAACTAGGTCTGACATTAAAATTTTAGGGAAACTTCCTTGAAAAAAATTTCTAATCCTAAAATCACACTATGCAAAGAATTCAACATTTATTAAAGGTAATGAGTAAGGTATGAAATCATTGAAATTTTTTCAATAACCTTACTAACAATTGATCTTTGTGTGATTATAGATGGCCCCTAAAAGAAGACAACAAGGAGGACCTTCTCAAGGTGCTACTAAATGACCAGGGGGAGGCAGAGGCCAAAGACTTCATGTAGAACATGCAGAGCAGGAGGCACAATCACTAAGCATCCATCATGAAACCCCTATTACTACATAATCTATCCAAGCAAAAGGTGGAGAGGTCAAGGCCCAAGCTTATGAAGAGGAATGATAGCTATTTGTGGCATAACATGTCAATGCCAATCAAGTGTTCCCGTAATTGCCATGTTCATGGAAAGTGCCGACTTCATCAAACATTGGAACATCAGCATGGATGGCTCATAACCCTTAGATAGAAGAGGAGAAACATCAAGTGCTTTTTCAATGGTATCAATCTCAGAAGCTTGATCGTGCAAGACAAAGGAGAGGCACGCATAGAGGAGCCACCACTACCAGGAACCCCATGAGTTCCACAAGTTTTATCTTTTGTGTTTGTGTCCAAATTTTGTTTAATTCTCCACTGTGGCATAAATAAATTCCTAGTCAGTCAATAATCCCATATATCCAATGTGTAATCAATTGAACTTATTCCTCACTTTCTTTGACTCAAGGACGAGTTGTTATTCAGTCATGGGGTAATGATGAGTCATGGTCTGTTAGGCCCAGTTATTGGGGCAGAGATATCGTATCAGCCACAATATCGTGTACGCGATATCACGGCCTACCTCAATTTCTATAAATAAGAGGCAACTTTCCTTGTTCTAGGAGTTAGTTCTTAGTTCCTTACCCAAACTCTTGAGTTTTTCCTTCTTAGAGTTAGAATTATTTCCCAGTGTATGCCTACAGTGTGGTGCTTGTATTTGTACGACATCCTTATTCGAGTGTGACGTACTGGGACACACACATGATCGACAATAAAGATCGAGATTACTTCATCATTACAGCATTCACTTAGATTAATTATTTATTTAATTGTTATTTACTACTTTCCTAGTTAATCTCTTCTCACCCTTGAACTCCTATTAAACGGGAAATGCGTACGACTTGATTACGAGCATTTAAGTGTGACTACTTGGTAACTGATGGGACGTGATATCGCATGGACCGCAATATCGTGTACACGATATTGCATCCCTCACGATATCGTGTACGCGATATCACGTCTTCCCCTGCGATATTGCGTACGCAATATCGTGGTGCGCCATCATATCTATAAATAAGAGGCGGCTCTCCCTTGTTTCCTCATCCTAGGCTAGACAGTAGGGAAACTCTGGCAGATTGATCACTCCAGAGATAGAATATTTTCCATGTGCCCGCAGTAGGAGTCCCAAAGTGAACGGATCTTTATTCAAGCAAACATTGTACCTAAACACAAGTTTGTGTACGAAAATAAAGACAAGCTTTCCGGATAAACCTTGCAGTGCATGGAATAGGATTTTATTATTATTATTTATTCCCTGTTATTTATTACTTGTTATTTACTATTTTCTCTCTCAACCCTTCTCTCCTAGTTAAGTACCTCAGTACGACCACTACAAGCACGTGCGTTACGCGTGGTGATCCTAGCAACGATTAGCATTTGGTAGCCGTGGTTGCATTGGTTCAAGGTGTGTACGATAAGTGGGAACGGATGCTGACGCTAGGTAATTTAGACTTAGTTCATTAGTTAGAGTTAGTAATTAGTTTCTCAACCCTTCAACTCAATAGCATAGGAGATAAAACATAAAAACTATAAAAATCATATACCTCGGACTTACTTAACCATACACCATGACAACTACAAGTAAGTCTGGGAAGACAATGACTGATTAACCGTAAGTGTTCCATGGGGCATGTAGGCACTTAGTCTACGAAGTTCAACCGAATTGCGTGTGCTACACTCATATTCGTATGGTTGAGTGTAGGGGTATCTCGCCACTCATCAATAACCCAGTGGCGTACCTAGGGTCTGCACTTGGTAATCCCAATGGTAGTTGTGCACGAAGTCCAAGATGTGTACAGATAATTAAGGAATGGATGCTCATCGCACTTAGGCTAGCTAGATTCTCTCTCACCCGTTCTCTCTTAGCTTAGTCAATATTACTTTCCATTGCCTTCAGGAGTAGCATTAGGTTAGAAACCACATCATACACCTCACTCTGGACTAAACCATACATGACAAAGCTAATACTAGTCCAGGTGGGAAGACAGCGAACTGCAACCTAAGGCTAATTGTCTAGATACCACAACTAGTTCATCTGTGGTGTTTGACCGAATCACGCGTGTAACGCTCGTATTCGTATGGTTGAGTGTAGGGGTACCTCGCCACTCATTAGTGGGTGTTGGTAGTGTAGGACCCCAAAATAATACTAAAAGTCATAGTATATTAGATCATTGAAGCCCAATGGTTACATAGCCTAACAATACATATAGTTAAAGTTTTAGTTCCAATAACTCATATTATTTTTGTCCTTTTTTCTTTCTAAGGAAATAGACATAGGGGTTGGTAGCACAACCCCCTCATCATAGTTGGGTAGATGTGACCTACTAAATAAGAGTGTTCCACCACAAGGGTACTCTATTGGTATTATAATTCATTGATTTTTTAACTTATAAATTACAAGTATCAAAGATGAATGAAGGATTGTTCTAACTCTATTATGCTTATTTCTATGCTATTATATTACAAAGATCATCATCATCCTAGCCTTGTCTCAACAAAATAAGGTTGGCTACATGAGTTTTATTTTTTATTTTGTGCATCATTCACCTCTCCTGTGTGAAGAGTTAGATCTTTGTTTATTTGCAATTTTTTTCAATTGATTTTTTCCATGTTTTTACTTTTCCTTAATAGCTTAGCTTTCCTAAAACAATAATATAACTATTATATTACAAAGATCAATTTTTCAATAAATTACTTCTTTCTTGAGAAACATTAACCACCCCGCACGCACCCCATTATTGCTCGCCGTAGCCAAATTCAATGGTCAAGTTGATGCATTAAGAGTTGTTTATTAACCACAGTTTACATGGTTCCGTTCTTTATATCCCAACATAACGGGTACAAACTAGATGAGAAACAATGGTCCAAAGTTACCCTGAGATATTAAATCCCTGCCCAAGATTCCATGGTCAAGAAAGTCCAATCTAGCAAGCCAAATATCACACCATTGAATTCAAACCATCCAACGCATGGTGGGCTACTTACCTATAAAGGAGTTCAATAACTAGCAATAGTGCTAAGTCTAGTCCCACAATGTGTGACCCATCAACTTCACCGACTGCTACTCTACATCATGTTGAAGACTTTTGGGTTGCATGGCATGACGTTGAAGCCTAATTAGAAACAAGGTTAGGTGTGGTAAATTTCTTTGCATGGGTAGCCATGTGTTTTCGTGGGAGACCACCTATAAAAAAACAAAACAAAAGAAAGAAAGCAAGAAAAGAACATTGACCCCCACCAGGTCACATATTGCCGTACCCAAATGACTAACTTGCAAGAATACCAATAATTATGCAAGAGTGTTTCTTCATCATTATGTTGGTGTTGTTGTTTGATATGGATGTTAATGGCTAGCCCAGGCTAAAGTTTAACAATGTTGGTTCACTATCAAGGAAAGTGGGACCGGCCACCCAATTATTAGCCATCCTTTGCTTTGCATGGGTGCCCCACAAGCCCGTCAAGGTTCAACATCAATACATAATATAATATATTGCATATTAAGGTTCTCATCATAGCGTAATGCTGTTGGTAATGTTTTATTGGAGGAAAAGCTTTGTTTTGTTTAAGTGGTAGGCAGAAAAAGCATGGGTCACTCAAGAAACTTAAGTAATTGTTTGTTGCGTTGGGTTCGACTTTTTCTAGAAATGGAGGAAGAGTGATTGGTTTGTTTGTTTATATGGCATCCCACGCCAAGTTGTGGCTTTTGGAGACACGGTGCTTGCCCCAAGATATTTCCACCCTACCTCACCAAACTGTCCATTCTCTCTTAACAAGTTTAGTGGTTTTCTTGTGGTGGGTATTGGTTGGGTATAGTAGTGCCTAGAATATGCCAGGTGTAAAAGGTGTTGGTACTAGGCTTTTAATTTAGTATTTTGGACGTATCTCGTGGTGTGCTTGATAGGCTTGGAATTTCAAATTTAATGAGCATAAAATTCATTTCGTAACTTCGAGATATTATTTTGTTGGGAGAAAGCTAATATGATGATGATGATTAAGATACTATTTTACCATTAGGGTAAGACCTCATTGTTACATTAAAATGTAAAATTATTAAAATAAACATATAATATCATCATCATTATCTTAGCTTTGTCCCAACGAGGTTGGCTAAAATAAACATATAATATGAGTGCACTAATTAAAGTTTAATTTGTAATATTAAAAGAGAATGAATCTAAATTGCTTAGATCAGGATAAAACCAAGCTTTCCCTTGGTGAAGCACTTTCAAACTTCTAATTTTTTTTCTAAAAACTAAACCCAAGTTTTCCTTCAAAGGTAATTTCAAATTTATAATTCTTTAAGTGGTAGCTATTCCAATGCATAAGAAATGGCATCACAATTATGACTAAACTAAAAGTCTCAAACTACCCAATTGAGCTTACTGATGATTGTTACAACAACTACATCCAATCTAATCTCTTAAGAATTTAGCCATAACATATGCATAAAAATTAATAACCCTAAATCTGTGACCATGTAAGATGTTAAACTTTGCACTTAAATGGAAGTGAACTTAATTATACCCATATGTACCTATATAAACAGTAAGTATAAGTGATGCATACAAATTTTATAACCCTACAAAAAATTTAGCGTATTTTCTGAATAAATAACTGAAAAGATGCACAAAATAGGCATCAAATTAGAGGACGGGTACCTACTATGAGATCAATTTTTAAAAATTTAAAACAAACCCAGAATCTGTGCCAAACAATATAGTATTATCTGCTGTAAATTCGATTTTCCTGATTTGCGTCAAATATAGGTTTGCGTTTTAATTAAGGTTGGCAGGATACTTGTGTCTGCACGGATTGCAGGCAGGGGAACTAGTTTGATGATTATTAAGATCAGCATTGTTCTTTCTGCCGTCCCTGCTTTGGATTTATTGTGCGGGAAATCAGTTTTGTCATTTGTGGAGGGAGAAAAGAATAGGTCCCGGAAAAGCGGCCCTCCTTCTAATAAGAGACCGTTAGAATTGCAAACGTGGCGCGCGTATACTGCACTAAACTGTTGAAACCCTGTTTTAAGAAACAAAACTACAGTATTTGAGATTTTTATTTGGATGAACCGTACGAAAAAAATTCGAAGTTTGCGTTGTTGGGATCCGTGGAACAGCGGGATTAAAGTTGGAGCAAAAATATCTGGCGGTGGAATATCCTCCAGCTATTCTTCAATGCTCTGCTTTGGCATGTCAATTTTCATGAAAAGGCGTGTTAGTGTTGTTAACTAGTAGTCTGACTGCATGCATCTCTTTTTTATATTCCTGATTTCTGCTGCTTTCTCTTCTTTTTGTGGCGTGGTAACTTTTGGAATCCTTGTTTAATGAATTGAACAATGGGCTGCTCCAAAAGCAGTGGTAAAAGGCCGACGATCCGAGGCAGAGGCGTGGGCTTTTGCAGTTTTGTTTTGTTTTGGATTTTGGGTGGATCACAGCAATCGCCCATGGCAGCTTTAACTTGGCAGACCAAGAATAAAGAAGAAAAGAGAGGCAGCAGCAGCAGAGTCAAGCTTTGGCCATGGCTACTGCTTGCTTGCTTTCTTGATGGAGCAGTGCCCTTTACTTTAAAGTTTAAATACACACGTTTATTTGAATCATTGCTTTCCGGGGATCTAGCCGTCTCTTTGGACTGTATTTGTTTTTCAGGTTGTAGGACTTGGCTTGGGTAGCCAAGACTCGGGTTTCTTTCTGGAACCTAACTACCTACTACTACTGCACCTGCACATGGCCTCGTACTGCCCTTGTTGCTTTTGGGTAACCTTGCCACCTTTTACTGCTATACTTGAGAAGCTATTCTTGTTTCTCAAATTGTAAGACTTAGTTCAATTGGGAGGCATAAAGCCAAAAAGTTAACTTTCATTCATCTACGGACACAACCTTCCTCAAATGAACCCAGGTTAACAGGATGAGCACTGAGCTTAACTACATAACATGCCTTCCGCATGGTGTAAACCAGTGATGATTTGATCACATTTTTGACAGCCCACGCTCTCCCTTTATGTATCCTGTTTTTTGCAGCAGACTACCCCAGCACGAGCCCTGAAATAAAGTGGTTCAAAAGTCAAAAGTGTGGTAAAAGAATTCAGAGTACCCAAAACAAAAGTTTTGAAGTGACCGAATATGTCCATGAGAGTTGTGCCATTCTTGTAATCCCACAGGACGGTTTCCAATAATATCTTTGTACTTTTTCAGCGTACTTCTCACTCTGGCCTTCTGCCAGGTTTATGCCGGTAAATATCTTCCCTGGTTTTTTGCCGATAAATATCTTCCCTGGTTTTTTGCCGAGAACAAATAAAAATCTGATCACCTAATTTCATAAGGTATACTTTTTCAGCGACAAATAACATTCCTTTGGTCACTGCATTTCTCTATTTATAGCAATTTTACTCAATTGTAAAGTAACTTAATTTAAGTGTTGCTTGGGATACAATTCAACCCAACTCAAATTTGTTTTTTATGTAATCAATTTCACTTATGGTATTCGAAATTAAAAAAAAAACAAATATGTAAGTTTTGATGAATCAGGAAAATTTTTCTTTGGTTTATGACTTTGGATAGAAAAGCAAATTTAAATTATATCCCGATCAAAATTGATATCAAAAATAAATTTCTTTAAAAGTAAGTTAAATTAGTTTTGCTATCAAAAATAGCAAAAATAGCAGATTCAATTAACCAAAGGAGTAATTTCAATATCTCATCGCCTGATTGCATGAGGTATATGTTGGAGTTTAAACACAGTTATTTTACTCATTTATTAATTCACTTCCCTTAGATTTTACTTAAGATGAGCATTAACCCTGCAGATGAAGAGATACAAATTCCAGAAAAATCCAAGGATCAACGCCAAACTACACGTCAGGAAACAATTTAATTTCAAATTGAAAACAATTTCAACATAAAGTTTTCAGTAGCAAGCTGGGGCCAAATGCATTTGCTGAAACAGCTGTTACAGAAATCAGGAATTACTCAAAAGCCAGCTGTGGATGAATCAATCCAACAATTATTCAAGAATTCCTTGGGCTAAGCCAGCCAACAAGAACCCATTTTTGCCTAAATTAAAAATCCTTTATTTCACGCCATGAATGAATTTTCCCCAACAGTGGGGGAACAATTCGTGATTCTGTCTAATTACATCCTCCGTTCACAGAATTCTTTGGGATGAGACGGAAAGTGCCAAGTCCTGGAAAAAAGATTTCGTAAAAGAAATCTCACAGAATAAGTGACAGTTCAGTCTCAATTTCAGGACTAACACGAAATCAAAGACAGAAATGAGGGGATTAAAAAAACACACGTGAACGGCAACGTCTAGAAATAAAGAAAACCAGCACAGCTAAGAACGTGTGGACTGCAGAAGAACCACAAAAACTATGGCTCAAAGGTCGGCAATGGTGGATCCGAATCCGTATGACTGATAAGACGGAACGTTGTCTTCTTTTATTTTAGCTCGCAAAAATCCAAAGAAACATATGAGTCATTCAGCACCTGCCGCGATTGGGAAAGCCACAACCTTCATTGAATTGAAATCAAAACAAAACAAGGCACAATTAAGTTATCTCCCCCGCTCATCCTGCTTTCAAAATTCAAACTTTCTGCTTTACTGCAACTCAAATCCATGGCACCCAGAAATGAATGAATCCGTAAATTATTGCTCGACGATCGACCCGTAGCTACCATTATCAAGCCACGCCCAATTATTAACATCATGAAAAAAGAGTGGGTCACCTGCTGCTTGTTGGGTACTCCACTTTTTCTTCCACCCACCAAATTTTCCTCACAAATTTGCTTTGGCGTATGCATTTCCCTGGCTGCAAATCAGCAGCAGCCAAGGAGGTTTTGTCAGTGCATAAATACCCCTTTTCTCCTGCATCCTAAATCCCCCCTTTGTGGGCAAACTTCTGCGAGGTGTAACATACCTCGCAGACAGACAGACTGACTGAGAGACACAGACAGATTCTCGCCTTCAAAGAAAAAGTGCCTCCGGAGTCACCCTGTATCGCCTCCCAGAAGCCGTTCCGGCCTCCTGGTTTTGGGAAGAAAGAAAAAAAAAATGGAGATTCATGCAGCTGTGAATCATGCCTCGGCTAAGCGCCTCTGGAACGTTCTGCGCATCGCCTTCTTCATGATCCGCAAGGGGCTCTCCAAGCGGAAGCTCCTGGTGGACATGCATCTCATGATGAAGCGTGGCAAGGTCTGCGGCCGAACTCTCAGAAATTTCATGTTCAGTCTCAGCCATGGCAGCAGCAGTAACAATCATTCATCAAGCAGAGGTCTGCAACCAGGATTTGGGTTGCAGGAATACGAATTCTCGTGCAGCAACAGCCCCTGCCCTGTGCAGTGGCACTTGAAGAAAAAACACAGCTCCTTCATGCAGCACTTCTCCTGCATCAATGGCGGAGGAGGATCTGTATCAGAAGAGGAGGAGCTCGGTTATTCAGACAACAATGGCAGTATCAGTTTCTCGTTCCCGCAGCTCAACTGCGCCAACGAGTTCTTCAGCAAAGATAATCTTGAGGCAGGCCAATTGAGCCTCTGTTCCAGTCCCATGCTATCGTCGCTGGCGTCTCCGTATTCTCGCAGACAATCCAACTTTTCTCAGAATTCTTCTGCGTCTGTGGACGAGGAGCAGGATCACCAGGTTGATCGCCAGGCCGAGGAATTCATCGCTAAGTTTTACGAGCAGCTCCGCATGCAGCACCAGCAGTCTGTGAAGCAGTACCATGATATGATCGACAGAGGAGCTGCTTGATCATGAGGATGAAGAATTTGTTTATTTCCAGGTACTTCTCCGCAGTCCGAAATCTTCAAAAGATGCTGCACGGCCAATCTTACCAAGTTCGAGCTTGGGTGTCTGTATTTACTTTTCTTAACATTTCTGTGTGTTCTGTAGTGAAATCATTGAAAGAGTCATAGCATCTTCAGTAGATCCCGAGGGTCTGTAAACTTAATAAAATTTCAGTTTCTGTAAAATCCTTTGTCTACGTTAATGCTCAGGTTGTCGGAAGTTGGATAAAGATACCAAGATAATATCATTTGGAATACAGCAGCTTTTGAGAATTCATGTATTCCATTTCTTCTTATTTGTAATGTAATTTGTTTCCTTGTTACTTGGAAGAATGGTAATGTGCTAGTTTCTCAAGTTTTAAGAAATAGGTTAAAATCTATACACTCTGCTCTAAAATTGGTTAAACTTTCATCCATCCACTAATAATAATTGTGTTTTTGGATTCTGCAAAATGCAAGGTTCTTTTCTTTTGTTTTTGGATTTGTACTGGTTTTCCTGGAGTTTTCAAGGATTCTGATGATGTGATTCTGTTCTTTTCTTTTGGTTTTTTTTTTCTCCTCTGGATTGAAGTTGCTTGTATTGGAATTTGCAGTAGTTTTTCTGGGCTTTTCAAGGATTCTGATGATGTGATTCTTGTTGGGCTTTTTGGTTGCAGGATGATACATATGACGTTTGATGGAGGGAGATTGCTCTCATGTGGATATAATACGCCATGTAATGAGAATACAGATTGATGTGGATTTGTGGATGGATAAATAGCACTTTATGTAATCATATTGATGCAGTGTCGTTTCTTCTTCTTTCAGTCTTTCATTTATGTGCCTAGGATTCTCTGATCTGTGGAATATTCCCCATGAAGCTATGATTACATATATTTGTTATATATAGTTTGATAATGATTTTGCTTTTATCGATACTTTTGTTGTTATAAGTTTCATAAAGTTTGACAGATATGTCAATCATCTTTTTTCTGCAACATCATTTTTCTTTTAAAAGACGTGAAGGCTGTAATTAGCCGTGGCTTTATTTTTTATTGAGGATTTCAGCAGTTTGTCCCACGCAAGGGCAAAGTGTGTTCTAATTTTTTAAATTTCTGGTGGCGGACTTCTTGGAGCATTAACTCGGAAAATGAATATTAAGGCATAATGTTGGGTGCAAGATTTATGGAAGTCCTTTTTCACGTGAAAGGTGGAAAACCCTGAAGCCAGGAATTTGGGAAAAGAATTGTCTCCAATCGTTTTGGTTTTCATAAAATTTTTAATCTTTTTGATTAGGAGCACGGAGATGAAGGATTTCTACTTCTGTTCTTGGAGAGACTCATGGCTGATATTGTTGGTCTTTTATAATTCTCATGATTAAACTTGTCACCTAAAGGTATCGATTCTGTCAGCCTTAAAGTTAAAAATCTCCCTTTTTAAAGGCTTAGCTAGTGTCTTTGTGACGAAGGAACCTTGAGGAGAAAGTTTACTATAATAGTTAAAAAAATTCTAAGTAGAATACATGGTGGGGTGGGGGTTGGAACCTTGAAATAATTGTGATATAGGTATACCTCAATATATATAACTTAGTATTACACACCAAAATTAAACCTTCAAATTGATCTAAGCTTTTGTATAAATGCAAATTACAATTGATATATTTCAAAATTCGAATAATTAAACAATCCAATCATTCTTTCTAACCTTTTCTCCAATTTAAGGAAGGTCGGTTTATTGTATTTTTAGTTCAAAATATCCCAATGTGATTGCGTATTGTATTTTCCAAAGGTTCAACTTGAAGTTTTCAAATCAAGAGTCTTACCAGTAGGCTTAGATGAAGTTTTATTTAGTGATACTCCTCAACTTTAGGAATTTCTACTTCATACTTGGAGTTGCTTTCATCCTTTTATTCTTTGTGCCATTTGGAAGTTTTGATGTAATGTAGTTTTTCACAGAAGTTCTCCAACTAATCCACTTCCCTTCATAGTTCAAGGTGACATCATTCAATAGTTGATACTTCAATTGAATTTCAAAATATTTATCTTTTTAGTTTCTCTTTTTTATTAACAGAAAGCCTTTACTAGGAAGTGAAAACCCTGTTGAGCACTTTTGAATGAGAGTAAGGTTTGATGCTTTTCTTATTTAAGAGGGAAGGTTTTTTAGAATTGGTTGTAAGGATAAAAACTTGAAAAGGTGTTCCCAAAAATGTTAGGCCTTTCTTTTCTATTGTTTTATTACTGCTCCTTTTTGCAATGCTTTTCTGCTTTTGCACTTTGAATTTTTATTTTTAATATATTTATATTTTTGGGTTTGACACTCCCCCATAATAATTAGAAAATCTTTTTTAAAAAGGGGAATTTAATAATAAGCATTATAGAACCAAATTTAATCCAAATCCAAAACCCATATTTAGATTTTAATGTCTTGAAGAATCATCACAAACATTATCAAAATTCTAAGTATTAAGTGTTTCTTCAAAACTCATCTCAAATTACAACAAAAGAACATGATGCAAATAAGCTTCAAATTCTTGATCAAAATCCTAGGTAACAAGATTTATGTAGAAAAACATGCTTTGTTGGTGGATCAAAGGTTGTTTCCCTCTGGAATGGGGCTAGAGGAGCATGGAGATCATTTGGGGTTCCTTGTTACTTTAACCATCATTTAGAACTATATGGGCCTTGATTCCTTGTAAACCTCATCACAAGTGTATGTATGTTTGTGAGAGAGCTTTGGCTTCAATGCTTGGGCCACCACCCTTTCCTCTAAGTTGGGCTTAAGACTAGATGTGTTAGTATAGGAACATAAGGTAGTCCTTGTAGGGGGTTAGTGTGTTGTGTGCTTATTGTATGTTTGTATGTGCATACACTTGCTTGGTTTGGTTACGTAATTAATTCTTATGACAATACTAACATGTCTAACCTTAGGCTAATAGGTTATGTCTTATGCTATGATAAAGGTTGCTGAGCATTAAGGCATAGTCCACCTTAGGTCTACCCTCACTCTGATACTATTTTTGGGACTCTCAAGTGATGTTGAATGGTGTTTCCAAGGATGGCATCATTATAGTTTCGACTCCATTCTTTCCTAGGAATATTGTCTATACCAAAACATACATGAAGGATTAGAAATTTCTAGTAGAGTGATGAATCACATTTTTCATAGCCTTGATATCGAGTACTCAATATCGGAGCCTCGACATCAGGTATCCGATGTTGGAGCCCAAGATGCAATGTTGGATATTCAATATCGTGAGATATACGCTGGCCTATAAATACAGTGCTTAGGCTAACGATTTGGGAGTTTTTAATCAATTTTTGTCATAGCTACCGAAACTCTTGTAGTTTGTTTTCTCCAAAGTTTGAATATATTTTGAGTGCTTGCAATAGGAGTCTAAGTGTGTACGGATCTTTGTTCAAACACTGATGTACCTAAGTGTAGTAGTGTGATGGAATAAAAATGAACCATTTTGATAATCCTTGTAGCACTGAGAATAGATTAATGTTTCCTTTAATGCACTTTACTTTCATACACTTACTTTAATGCATTTAAATTAATCAATTAATTTCTAGATGTTAATGAACACAAGCACGACCACTTTGAGCATACATATAGTGCTTGGTAACCCAACAATGTTTAATTTTTGGTAACCTAGTAGCACTATATGTGTTCAGGATGTGTCTAGGAAAGTGGAACGAGTACTTGTGGTAGGCTAACTAGGTAGTGAATGAGTTAGATCTTAAATTACTCTACCTTTCATTCTTGTTGTAGGCGACTAAACTTATAAAACATAAAATGAGAAAAATCATGTATCTCAATTACATTTAAACCATACCCTTGAGCTTCACAAGTGTAGTTGGAAAGACAACAAACATTCTCAATGTCCATTTCACTTCTTAGAGGAACTAGTGCACTAGAGAACTATAGGTCCACGGAATTCGACCGAATCGCGTGTGAATGCCTTAGTGATTCGTATGGTTGGGCATAGGGGTACCTTGTCGCTCATCCTTGGTGTTGTTGTTGGGAACCTTTTGGTTGTTTCATGCACTATCTAGGATTTAGTGAAAATTATTCAAAATCATTGGAATGAACCTTAGAGTCATATTAGATTTTACAATTACTACAACAAAATTTTAAAAAAAGCACACTATGTTTTTATCATCTAATTGAAAATGTCTTCTTCTCACAAGAGTCCTTCTTTGACCAAGTTTGATGGATCTCATTAGCTGATGCCTTAGTAATATCCAGTGGTATATGATCATCTTGATGAGTATGTACCCAATTTCACCTTCATCCTACATTAATATGAACAATTGCGATGACGTGACATGGAGGGCAACATTGTGTTGCTTCCTGATCAATCCGTTTCTGCAATGCTCTAATAAATGCTTATATGATGGGGTCTCTAGGAACTTTAGGTTGAGTATGTTGTGCAAGATATTGATGCTAGGGATTATCATCCCACTAAGGCACAACGTCTATGAGATCGACAACCAGAATAATGCCAGGAATTTGCCAAGGGAAAAGGATTTAATGATTCACTATTATTGCTATACCAAAAATATGGTGGGGAACCCTTCTCTAGGGGTTTTCCATTCAGTGAAATTCCTCTCTTTGAATTTAGTGAAGGAAGTCAAATTCAGAACCTGCAATCCATAATTCACAATCCTGGTTTTGGTAAGAATGGATCTAATAACAAAGAAAGATCCAATGAGGCAAGCCAAGGCAAGAGTGTGGACAAGAAACAAGATCGTGATCATGGCCATGATCGCTAAAGAGGTGGTAGCAGGCATCATGATGGCACTAGTTCTCCTTCCTCTTCACCTTCATCATCATCATCTTCTTCTTTTGGCTTTGATCACAACCACAGGAGGCGAGATTGTGATGGAGGTGATCAAAATGACTGACGAGACTGAAATGATCAAAGGGATTATCAAGAAAGGCAAGATTAAGGACGTAGACATTCAAGAGAGGCACATCACCATGAACAAAGGGGTAGTAGAGGGCATTGTAGGCACCATGATCATGGCCTCGATGAGCCTTTGCTTGCTACCTGAAGTATGCTTAATATTGTAGAGGTAGTACGATTTTCAACAAGGCATGTGAAGGATACTCGGATCAAAAGGCTAAACATGAACAATATTCCTTGGTTCGAAGGGGGGTGTAACTTTGATCT
The DNA here is from genome assembly GCA_015680685.1 of Gnetum montanum. Lineage (NCBI taxonomy): Eukaryota > Viridiplantae > Streptophyta > Gnetopsida > Gnetales > Gnetaceae > Gnetum > Gnetum montanum. The sequence continues at coordinate 365,226 of MNCI01008581.1, forward strand.
ATAGAATCATCTCCACGCTTTTCAAGATGCATGTGCCTCGTAGAACATAGAGAATGAGTGGCAAAAACTTAAGTTGCTCCCAAGGATGCTCATCAAAGAAGCAGATAACTAGTACCAATCCTTAACTGGAATTTATTAGACGATGGAGTACCATGCTTGAATTGTTTAATGATAAATATCAAACATACTCTAGAGTGTCCAACTTGAGAAGGTAAATCCAAGGATGGAAACAAGGAACACATGAATCCTTGGATGCCACCATTGGTTGATACTATTCCTTAATGCATAGATGTCCTAGCCATGATTATTCTCAACTAGATCAACTTCACCACATTGTAGATGGGCTTTGATAAAAAATAAAGAGAACCCTTGGTGTCTATCCCCAAAGGTGACTATTAAAATTAAGTGCTCATGAGATACCAAGACTAATTGAGCAGGTAGCTAAAGAGGAGGGTGAATTAAGAAAAATAGAAAGTGCAAAAGAATATAACTGTGATCCTTTCATTTGAAAGAGGGAGGTTCGATTTTGTGATAGTGAGGAAGAATCTACACTTGATGAGGTGGTGAATAGGAAAAAATTACCACTCCAAAAATTTTAATATGAAATTATGGCCAAGGTTGATCAGTTATGAGACTCCATGGATAGTAGATTTCAAGCTATACTAAAAATTGCTAAGAAGTCCAAAGAACAAGGTAGTGATCGTGAGCATAGGAGGCGCAAGGAAGTTGAACATGCCTATTAAAAAGGTAAGGGAAAGATTACTATAATAGAAGAAATTGCAGAAAGTGAATCAAATGATGATGATGGGTGTGAAATCTGCCAATATGTACATCCTAAAGGATGTTGCCCCATAGTGTCACATTTACAAGAGTCTGGGGTGTATGCTTTGAATCCATGATTAACACAAAGGTAAACATTCAAAAGATTACCTTATCCTCAAGGTAATTTTAGGTAGTTCCACCATCAATAGCAATATTATCCTAGTGGAACTCCACCACAACCATATGAGTAGTATCAATAGTGGCAGAAACCACAATCATGGGCGTTGGCACTACCAAGGTAGCAATACCTTTACAAACAACCTGATCCATATGGGTACTATGTTCAGCAACCCTTGTCTGCATGTGATCCTTGTAGTCACGTTTCTACTTTCCAATCTCACTACCATCCTTCTGATTATTATCAAACTCATTCTCCACATGAAAGAAGGGATGCCACCTTTTATCCTTATCCCCCTCTTATCCTTGCACATGTTCCTCCTCCAACCACATAGCTGCCATCTACTCCACCTATGCAGGGTGAACTACCAACTTAACTGCAACAATGCAATGCTACTAGGGCTGTTAATCTACAACTGGTTCATCAACCAAGTGGGTCAAATACTTGATCAAGGAAAAGACCTTTCTTTTGACCTTGCAGTCCACCTGCTTTTGACAATCTTATCCCTCCATCTTCCTCTCTATCAAATTCCTTCGAGATCCCTTCAAATCAAAATTTGCCTAGGATCCATACTATGATGCTTACTCACACTATATTTGATTGGATCCATGATAGAAACCTTTCTAGGAAATTAGCTGATCCTGGAAGTACTCTCATTTATTTGCAGATTACTGGGAATGAATTGTGCAAAGCTCTTCTCGATTTAGGTTCAGGTGTCAATTTAATTTCTCATGAGATGTACATTTCATGGAACCTACCTCCTTTCAAGAAGAGCAATATCAAATTAGAATTAGCAAACTAGTTCATTACTATTCCATTAAGACTAGTGAAAGACATTGTGACCACTATTTGTGGGTGGTCTTATCTTGCTAATTTCCTAGTAATCAAGGTGGGGAATTGCAAAGGGGATTTCTCAATCATCATGGGAAGGGCATGGCTTAGCACTGTTGATGCAAGAATGGACATCAGAGATATTTCCCTAAAAATATCCAAAGAAAATGCATTTGGAAAGATCGAGAAGAAGCGAGTTCCATGTAACGCGTACAACAATACAAGGTGTAATTGTGTGTAGAAAATCTAGGCTATGAAACAAGCATCTATTTCTACATGCAAGTAGTGTGCACCAAAAGCAGAAATTCAATGATGTCTGTACACAGCAGCCACAAAACAGGAGGGCACCTAGTGACTAATCACTGATTCTAAGTGTAGCATTTTTTGCATGGAACCAACTGAGAGCCTAACATGTGCATATGTCACAGGAATGGATGAACTAGAGCAAGTTCATCACCAACTCTCTAATGATGCAAATGATGATACTTATTGGGGAGAGTTGGAAATTCCTAAAAAGTTTAAGTAAGAGCCCCTTGAACTAAAAACACTATCATCTGGAAAGTCGATCATAATTAATGTAAATCTTTCCCTAGAGCAATAAAAGATGCTATTGAATGTGATTGAAAAATGGTTAGCAGAATTTACTTGGTCATATCTTGAACTCATAGGGATTGATCCTAGGATATGCCAGCATCGTATCTACATTGATTTGGCCATGAAGCCAAAGAGATAGCCATAGAGGTGATTGAATCCCAAACTGAAGCAGGTCATCAAAGAGGAAATTGAATAACTCCTCAAGGTAAGGTTCATTTATCCCATTGTAGATAGTGAGTGGGTTAGTCCACTCATAATTATGCCAAAGGAAGGAGGCAAGTGGTGGGTCTGCATCGATTTTTGATTGTTGAATATGGAAACATTCAAGGATCATTTTCCATTGCCATTTGTTGATATGGTATTAGACACAATATCTGGGCAATGCTACTATAGTTTTCTAGATGGTTATAGTGGCTATAATCAAATTCAAATTGCACTAGAGGACCAGGAAAAGACAACATTCATGAGTCCTTGGGGAACTTTTGCATATTGCAAGATGTCATTTGATCTATGCAATGCTCCTATTACATTCCAATGCCTAGTTCTAAGCAATTTTCAATAGTAAATTGGAAGTGGTATGGAAGTCTTTGTGGATGACTTCTCCACATATGGAGCTACATTTGAGTAAGCCTTGGACCGCCTTGAGTAAGTGCTAAAATGATATGTTGAAACCAACTTGTAGCCTAATTGGAAAAAAATTCACCTAATGGTCTAGGAAGCCATTATATTGGGGCACAAAATATCACAAGTAGGAATTGAGGTAGACTTTGAGAAAATAAGGGTCATCCAAGGAATAACTTGCCAACTAGAAACTGTCAAAGATGTTTGATCATTCCTTGGACATACTGGCTACTACTGGTGATTCATAGAGAATTTCTCTAAGATCACAAAGCCATTGGTGAAGCTGAAAAAGAAAGATGCTCCATTTTTTTGGACCGCGAAATGTGAAAAAGCATTTCAACAATTGAAAGAGAAACTTGTAGAAACTCCAATCCTACAAGCACCTGATTGGTCCAAACCATTTTTTGTCATGATATATGCATAAAATTATGCCTTGGGAGCTGTGCTTACGTAGATGGATGAAAAGAAATGTCCATACTACATCCATTGGACTAGTCGAAGCATTGTGGATGCACAACTAAACTACACCACTATAGAAAAAGAATTGATGGCAGTGGTCTTTGCTCTAGAGAAGTTTAAGCATTATGTTCTTGGATATAAGGTGTTTGTGCACATGGACCATAGTGCCATCTGCTTCCTGATGAACAAGACAACAGTGAGCCCCCATGTCATACAGTGGCTGGTGATCTTGCAGGAATTCAATCTTACAATGGTAGATTGAAAGAATACTAAGAATGTGGTTGCTGATCACTTGTCTCGATTGCAATGGGACAACAAAGAGGAAGAAAATCCACTATTTGATACATTTCCTAATGAACTCCTCTTTGTTGGGGCTATAACTAAACAATTGCCTAATGAGCATAAATGGTATGATGACATTCTCACCTATATTCTCACCCAAGTGATGCCATAAGGATTGGACCATTAGAAGAAACAATAGTTTTTTCACCAAGTAAAACACTTCATGGAGATCAACGGACATCTCTACAAGATGTGTGTCGATGGATTGGTTCATTGGTGTGTCCTTAATGTTGATAAACTGTGCATTCTCCAAGATGCTCATGAAGATCCTTGTGGAGGACACTATGCTGGGAGACAGATAGCCATTAAAATCCTAATGGCAAGATACTATTGGCCAATAATCTTTAGGGATGCTCACCATTACATCCACTCTTATGAATGATGCCAACGTGATGGTGGAATGACCACTTGAATGGAGGAACCTTAGTAATGGATTCAACCACTGGAACCCTTCGACATTTAGGGCATTAATTTCATGGGTCCCATCACTCCTATGTCAAATGAAAAGGCATACATCATAGTTGTTATTGACTATTGTATGAAATGGGAAAAAGTAGTAGCCATCATTGACTATACATCTTCTACTGCTACTTAGTTTGCACAAAAAAATGTTGTAAATAGGTTTGGTGTGCCACATGCATTAATTTCTAATAATGGAACTCACTTTACAGGAACTACTGTTTGAAAGCTCATGCAACACTTGGAGGTTGAACATAAACTCATAACACCCTACCACCCCCAAGCCAATGGTCAAACTAAGGTTACTAATAGGGAAATCATAAGGATTCTAATAAGGACTGTTAGCAAATATAGGAAAGACTAAAGCACAAAAATCAACAATGCCCTTTGGGCCTACTGCTCAACATGAAAACTTCCTATAGGCTATTCTCTCTATGAGCTTGTGTATGAAAAATTACCAACATTTCTTATTCAATCCAAGCTTTGTACACTTTCAATAGCTTGTGACCGCAACCTTGACTTGAGTCTAGCAAAAAAAGAAAGACTAATGAATCTCAACCTACTAGACAAAAATCGATTGGTGGCCCTATCATCTAACAAGTTGCACAAAGCCTACAATAAAAATTGCCATGACCTTAAAATTAGTAAAGTCAAATTTCAACCGAGAGATAAGGTTCTCTATTGGAGTCCCACACATGTACCTCAACAAACTAAATTCTAAATGTTATGGGAAGGACCTTACATCATTTATAAAACCTTTTCTTCTAGGGCCATGATGATCTATAAACCTAAGAGCCTAGATAAGAAATAGTTGGTCAACGTCCAATAAGTTAAAACTTTCCATGAGCATAAGCCAGCTAATACAATAAATGCCTCATCGAATGGATAACCATGCTCCATATTTTGGATCTCCTTCTTTCAACTTAGTTGTGGTGGAGATGGCCATCCATGTTAACCATATAAGCAACTCCTCAATTTTTCAACTTTTTATTTTACACATTTTTTGTTTTAGAACTTTTTTTTACACATTCTTTATATTACATCTTCTTATTTTTATGTTATTAATCTTTTCTAATTTTTGTTTTACACCATTATTAGTACATGTGCTATTTCTTGAAAATGTTACACTTTCTTTTATATTTTCTTTTATTTTATTTTGGTTTGATTTTCTAACTATTTATTAATAAGTTTAATAAGTGCCAAGTATAGTGGTAATGTGTTGTTTGATGGTGGTATGTACTATTTTGTTATTTGATTATTGGTGTTTGGATTCTAGCTTTGAGTTTCATTACAGATGATTAGGACATGGTTTCTTTTTCATGCAACAAGCAATGAGTCCATAGCATCCACCCATCCACAAACTCTATGATTTTCCTTGTTCTAGAAATGTGCAATCCCTTTTTTATTAAAAAAAACTTTAACAAATTTGTGACTTTCGTAGTTTTTGGAATTGGAAAGGATTCAAAGGTTTGAACAAGGTGTGACTTCAAGGGGATTTGGTATTCTTTGTACCTTTCTATGTGCTTGGGTGCATGTGTGTTTTCATGGATTTCTTATCGTTTCGTATCGACCAATAAAAGAAAGTTGAATAAGTCTTTGCATGGTGTGGTTTTCATCAAAAAAAATGATGGCAATTCAAAGCACATCCCTTAAACAAAATAAATAGGCTACAACCACTGGTTATGGGACTAGAAAGATATGTTACCCATGCTTGAAGGTTCCCTCTAACTAAGGCCATTCCTCACTTCCTACTTCTCTTTTCTTCTTTAATAAGGAATGGTGGTTGTTTTGTGGGAACACTCTTGTGTCTTAGGGGGATGGATTGGTCTTAGAATGGTGATGTGAAGTCACTAAATGAGGTTGGTTTTGGTTTGGACTAATGATGGATCTTATTAAGTTATTTAACCATAAATTCCATAAAGGAATTCATGTGACCTTAATCAAGAACTCCATCCCACTCTCTCTCATCCATCTATGCTTTCCATGTCTTACCTCATTATTGGTTTCATGTTCTTGTTCAATGTCTTGGTTTGATGTGTCAGAATTCTTAAATAGTTTCTTCTAGGTTTTTGTACTTAACCTTCTATAACTATTAATCATCCACAGAGCCCATGGACTCTTTGGTTTGAAGTTATGCAAGGGCATAAAAGGCTTGTGCCTACTTTGGGAGAACCTACTTGCATATCTTTTGGTTGGGTTAGTTAAGTTCTTTACCCTTAGACAATCTTACAATCAAATCCTTTTGTTTACCTCATCAATGACATCCAATTATGCACATCTTCACAACATTTTTTAGTAAACTTTCCTTTTTATTGTTGTGAATTCTTACATCCTCTCCAAATATTTTCTTGTGTCAAATTTTTTCAAATTTAATGGACCACTTATCTATTTTACCCTATTTGTCAGCCTTCTTGCTAACACTCTTAAAGGAATCAATCTACCATAATCACAACCTAGCCAAGTGTAACCATTGATAAGACAAGGCATTTAATAGCTATGTGTTACACATTGCATATTAATTCACAATTCTATTATGATTGCAGTGGAAGCATGGACTAGAAGAAGGACTATCTTCACCAGGGATGATGCGATAGTACCACATGATGTAGACCGTTCATGAATGTTGGATCTCCTCTCTCACTCTTGAGTTGACAAGAGGCATTGGATGTTAGTTTTATCTAGGGTGTTGACTTCTCTTATCATGGACACCCAATTTTGTAAAGATTATAACTTCGTACACTTGGGCACTAATAGCTTGTTTATTCCATCTGAGTTAGTTTGTATGTCAGTCAATAATCCCATACCTGCCCAATATTTTGTTAAAAACTTGTTCCTCCTCTTCTTCACTTAAGGATGAGTTTTTATTTAGTTATGGGGGTATGATGAATCACACTTTTCATAGCTCTGATATCGGATACTCGATATTGGAGCCTCGACATCAAGTATTTGATGTCAGAGCCTAGAATGCAATGTTGGATACTCAATATCATGGGGTATATGCTGACCTATAAATATAGTGCTTGGGGTCATGATTTGGGAGTTTTTCATTAGTTTTTGTCATAGCTAGCAAAACTCTTGCAGTTTGTTCTCTCCAGAGTTAGAATATTTTCTAAGTGCCCATAGTAGGAGTCTAAGTGTGTATAGATATTTGTTCAAACATTAATGTACCTGAGTGTAGTAGTGTGATGAAAATAAAAATGAACCTTTTTAATAATCCTTGTAGCATTGAGAATAGATTAATGTTTCCTTTAATGAACTTTACTTTCATGCACTTACTTTAATGCATTTAAATTAAGCAATTAATTTCTAGTTCTTACTGAACACAAGCATGACCACTTCAAGCATACATATAGTGCTTGGCAACTCAGCAGCACTTAACATTTGGCAACCCAGTAGCACTATATGTGTTTAGGATGTGTCTAGGAAAGTGGGATGGGTACTTGTGTTAGGCTAACTAGGTAGTGAATGAGTTAGATCTTAAATTACTCTACCTTTCATTCTTGTTGTAGGTGACTAAACTTATAAAACATAAAATGAGAAAAATAATGTACCTCAATTACACTTAAACCATACCCTTGAGCTTCACAAGTGTAGTTGGGAAGACAATGAATGTTCTCAATGCCCATTTCACTTCCTAGAGGAACTAGTGCACTGAATAACTATAGGTCCATGGAATTTGATTGGATCACGTGTGAACACCTTAGTGATTTGTATGGTTGGGCATAGGGGTACCTCACTGCTCATCATAGATTAAACCATGTTAATTTACTGTGAGTAAAGCTAGAGGATGATGCCTACTTACAACACAATATTAATTCAATACTAGAATGTCCAAATGTCTAAAATGCATGTTCTAGGTTCAAAGTGTAATTGGACATGACTTCACATAGGAATATTAAGAAGATAGCTTATCCATGATTGTACTAGGATTAGATTGCTCTCAAGGACTTTTGGTTTAATTCCTTACTTATATTGGGTTGAACATCTAACCTAGTACTAACCCTTCTGATCTACTTGTTCCTTATCATCTTAAATCATGAATCTAAATGTTTTCACAAAATGTCTAAATCTAATCAATGGGAAGCAACCTTAAGCAACATGAAAAAGTCAAATCTTACATTCAAAAAACATTGCAAGTATTTATCCTAGACTTCGAAAACATTACAAGATCACCCTACATCTAAGAAACATTACAAGTTCTTACCTTACATTTTGAAAATATCATAGACCAAATTCTTTACAAGGCTTATTGATTTTCCAAGATTAGGTGAAAGGTTATCAAGTCAATGGATTAGAATCCATATGATGAAAACATCATAATTTGCAAAGTTAGTTATGGTTAAGATCATGACCTCACCACAAGTTATGCTTTCTTCCACTATTTGAAAATAATAGAAATTTTATTGGCCACAACTCATGGTTGCAATATTACCATCAAGCTCTACACATACAGTGGCTCATGATATGGGTTATAATACAAATCACAACCTCATTGTGAGTCATAGTTTCTATTAAAAATCCTACCATGAGTTGTGGTACCATTTTCCATGAGTCATGATCACATGAAATGCTATTAGAAATGCATCAAGAAGTTCATCGAAAAATGAAAAGTTTAGGATGGAAATAGAATTATATAAAAACTTATTAGAATGCATATCAAAACAAGATAACGATAACATGAATAGAAATTTACATTTTAAGCCACAAATTTTTATATTAAAAGGAAATATAATCAATTTAAATTTCAAAGTAATTCAAAGATTCACATCTTTTTACTCTACCTTAATAGATTTTTAACTTGCATGGAAATAAGGCTCCAATGTAGTAAAAGGCTCCAAGGTTTCATGAGATGGCTTTACAAGGAAGGCTCCAAAGGATCTCCAATGCTAATGCAAGATTGAGAGAGAAATCAAATAGATTTAATTTGATGTAAAAGAAAGAAAGACATTGAATGACTTTTATATCCAAAACTAAGGTCTTGGATACATTGATATAACATGATATCAAAATAATACTAAAATCTAAATGTTATACAAAAGGTTGGAAGTTCAAATTGCATATAAAGTACAAAGGGGTAATATAAAGCTATAAGAAATAAATAAAGATTTTAAGAGAAGCTAAATGATGTTAGAAGGTAAAATGAAAGGAGAATATTAACTAAGATTAGAGGTTTGAAATAGAGGGCATTATACTTTCCTCCTCTTAAAATATCTTGCTCCTTGAAGATAATAAATTTATCTTTAATAGGATGTTGTAAACCCAAGTGTCCCTTTTGATTATTGTTCAAAGAACTATTCTTGATAGTTGACTCCTTTTGCTTCTTATTCTTTTTCATCAATTTGGGACATACAACTTTAACATGGTTAAATACTTTACAATAGTCACAAATTCTTGGACCACCTTTACCTAGTTCTTAACTGTTTGGTAGTTTGTCATTGACTTTATTAAGTTCTTTATGACATATCTTTAATTAGTGAATTTCACCTTGAAGATCTATAACTTCACATTTGTGGTTTACAACTTATGTTTTTTTTATCATGGAGATGACATTCTCATTCATAGAGAGAGAATGTGATGATGATTTACTTTTTTAGTTTAGATCTAGGCCTTCCAGCTATTAGCATAAAAAGGTTAGTATATATAAGGTTAGCCAGTTCTAAGTAACGAGTCATATCCTTGATTTGGAGCTCTTTCATCTTAATTTCAACTTAATTCATAGCATTAATTCCATTGAGGATACTTATCCATGTGGTAGCAATAAGTTGTTTTAATGCAACATTCAACTTGGGCTCAACTATTTTGATCTCCTTTTCATTAATTACTTTTTGTAATCCAACTTGATCTTTGAAGTATTTCTGAAAAAATTCTTACCACTTAACAAAGCCTTAATCTCAATGGTAGACTTCTAGTGAATGACTCGTACTTTCTCCATGAATAAGTTTGGATTTTCCCTAACTAACCTTTTGATTTCCAAGTTTTCCTACATTAGTTATTCATGGAAGTGGCTTAGGCTTGCTTCCATTTGTTCTTTTTCCTATGCCATCATTACCAACCTTTACTTCTTTGCTACAAGACCACTATTTTTCTCTTGTAACATGGCAATGGTCTTGTTTAATCTATGTGACTTTGCTTGGGCTTGATACTCTAGAACATTATGCATTAAAATATTCTAAAAAACCTATCTTAAAATCAAAATATCCATAAAGTTAATTAAAACAAAGGAACATGTCCATACAAACCAAAAAGTTGTCACCATTTTAGATTCATAAAGAACCAAAAAGATATTAATCCATAGAGTGTATATGTATAATTAAGTATATCTAATATAACGTAAAGTAAAGGAGTATCCTATGCAAAAAAAAAAAAAAAAAAAACCTAGAAAGGACACCATTTGTGTGAAGAAACTTATAATCCAAGTTACATGGGAATTGAATGAGCCTAGAGTAGAAAGGCAATTATAGGCAAAAGATAATGATGAGATCTGGCATGGAGAAGACACATGAAAAAAGTAGTATGCACACATGGAATAGAATAATCCATGTAACTAAATCAAGTGTAATAAGTAGGTATCCACTTCCAAGAAGAGTAAGCATAAATCAAGTTCACTCACTAATAACAAACATTGAAAAAGAAGGATGAAAACATAATTTATGATGAATTCAAATGATAGAAACTAAAGTTGTAAGGAAGTCAGTAAAGGTGAGATTTATCTATGAGAAGAACAAAAAATGAAACTTGCTAATAAGGATAGAAATCCTACTATAAGGAAGACAGACTCAATGGACATATCAACATCTATTTTGTATAAGACTACGATAGTTATGTGAGCAAGAAAAAACTCTTAATGAAGGAAGAACACATGAAAAAAAATAAGAAGATTTTTGCAAAAATAATAAAGTTTATAAAATATGGGAATACCTATTGGCATACGGAAGATAAAGATTCCAAATAATGGAATAAATTATGATTCATTCTATGAAAGAATAAAATCACAATGTAAAGTTGTGGAAATGTAATTTGAGAACAATATAGGCAATAAACATATTTTATACTTGTAATCAAATTTTTGACATGGTATTTGAGATTGAGGTTCTAAAATACAAGAAATTTTAAAAGTTTTACGAGGTCCTCTAAGTTCCAAAAGGGTTTTAAAGGATCATGAATCATTAAAAATTTAAAGAGGCTCTAATAATTTCAAAAGATACATAGGATTTAAGACTCCTAAAGATGAAGACCTTTAGGTTAAAAATATATGAAATTAATGATGATATTAAGATAACTAAAGGTAAAGTAGAGATGAAAATAACTAAAGTATCAATTAAGTACTAGCTAATTGGAAAAAGTATCTTAGAAGAATTGAAGAAAATATAAATGGATGAATATAGCATAAGGTTATGTGATGAATTTTAGGATTGAACCAAGAATTTATGAGTGATGAGATGAATTAGAAGAGGAAAATATTAGTGCCTCATTACCCACCAAAGAATAAACAACAAGTCATGATTTAATTTATTGAAAATACAACCATGGTTTAATTTATAAGATCATGATGATAACCTATAAGAAATATATGTGAAAGAAGGAAAGAAAGGACATTTACAACCATATGATGCCAAAAAGGTTATGATTTCTTATAATTTGGAAAAGAAAAGTACCAAGGTTATGAATTGAAGATTCTAGAAGGAACATTAAGATTTAAATAATCAAACAATCCATACATCATTGATTGGATAAGGTAGTAGATGAATAAATAATGATAACAACTATGCAAGGGATGACTAGAGGGCTATTGATGAGCAACAAATACCCCTACACTCAACCATACGAATCACTCAGTGTTCACACGTGATTTGGTCAAATTTTGTGGACTCTATGTCTTTTGGTACACTAGTCTTTATGAAGTGAACTTGCCCTAATAGTCATTCATTGTCTTCCCAATTACACTTGTGATATGAAAATGTATGGTTAAGTGTAATTGAGGCATATGATTTTTATTATTTGTATGTTTTATATTTTAATTGCTTGAAATAAAGGATGAAAGGAATGAAGTAAATTAACTGCTAATTTAATTTAATGAACTAACCAATGTCTAACTAATCCTAACATAAGCATTCAATCCCACTTGCTGTACACATCTTGAACACGTATAATGCTACTAGGTTACCAAACATTAAGCATTACTAGGATTACCAAGCATCATGCACATGCTTGAAGTGGTTGTACTTATATGGTTAATTAATCACTACTTAAATCTAACTTAATTTAGCCTAATTAATTATTCAATTACTTAAAGAATTAAAGGAAATCACATGGGACATTAAATGCATAAATAATTAATTAATCTATTTCCAAGTGTTACAAGGTTTATCAAAGAGCTCATATTTATTGCTAGACCCAATACTGCGTTGAGGTACAATAATGCTTAAATAAATATTTGTACGCTCTTGACTCCTACTGTGGGCACTTAGAAAAAATATTCTAACTTTCAAATGACAAAACTACATGAGCTCCACTCCAACTATGATGAGACATGCCATAAACATGATGGGTAAGCATGTATTTATAGGTGAAAACAAACACTACATCAACAGGGCCACGTCAATGCATTAAATCATGTGTTGATAAGGCCTACTTGATGAAACCAATCCATGATTCATCATATTCCCATGACATGAATGAAAACTCATCCTTGAGTTATTTACAAATTTGGAAAGATATGGAATTATTGATTAATGATAGACATACAAAAAACATAAACAAACACAAATAAACAGTATGTACCCAAGTGTAAAAATATATAATCATTACAAAATTTTCTAGTGTTTAGGGCTACAAAATTGAACATCAAGAAAAAATTTGACAAACACATTTACCTCTAATGGCATGAAGATGATGGAGAAGATTAAATGATCCCAGGCGATAAAGGCTCCTAAGGTTCTAAGGGACCTTCTCCTACTTTAGGTGCAGCTAGTGGTTGAGACTATTGTGTTTATCTTACTACTGCTACAACTTCCAACAGAAGATAGAAAACATCCAACAATGCTTTCATTTTCTCCTCCTTACTTTTGGGATTGTGCATGCTCCACGTAGCTTTGCCAATGTGGGCCAGAATGGGCACATCCCAAGGATAGGGCATTGTTGGAAACAACTCCTTGACATTGATAAACTAGGTAGCAAATTGTTTGTGTTTGATGTCAAACACTTTGATTACATTCTATAGTTCCTAGTAGTCATTCAACCTTCTAGCTAGATTCTCAGTAGTTGATCTTTGATTAGTGAATCTTGCCCTAAGAACTTTAAGATTAGCATTTACTATATCAAGCTTTTTCTTGGTCTTCTTGTGGTGCTTGAACTCTATCTTGTATATCAAGTACGAGTTGGCTACCTATTTCTCTAACTTAGATTGCAACCATCTAGTAGTTAGGATTACCAAGATTTCATATTTGAGATTGACAAGCTCCATGTATTCAATCATCTCTTTTATTTACAACTCCTTCACATAGATTTGGGCTTTGTTGTAGGCATTTATCCCATCAATGATAGGTTTTCATAATTCTTTTCCTTGTTGGAGTTGCTGGAGGGTATCATTAACTTTTGCCTTAGCCATTTGGATGTGTCTTTTATTAACTTCTTTTTGTAGGCCAACTTGATCTCTATAGTGGTTCTTACTCTCTTAAATTTGAGAGCCTTATTCTTCCAAGCAGTAATCTCAATCATAAACTTTTAATGTAAGGCATGGACTTTCTTCATAGAGAGATTTCTATTATCCACTGCCAATCTCCTAAGCTTAGTATTCACGCTAGTTAGCTACTCTGGCTATTGATGGCTAAATTCTTGCATTTGTTGTTTCTCCACATCAACATTTTGCAAGCAATGATTTTCTAAGGTCAATATCTCATTCTCTTGGAATTTTTGGACCAAGTCCTTTTGAATTGAATATATTTTTGCCTCAGTCACGGACTGGTCAAAGATAGCCATCACCATCCTTATCTCAACCTGTTTAAGTCTATCCTAAAGCTATTGAAAAGCTTCATCTCTTGTTAATGTAGTGTTGAGGAGTGTGGGATTAGTAAGTTAGGCTCTTAATTTGACAACCTTCATGGCTAAGAATTGGTTTTGTGCATAAGCTATTTCGAGTTGCCCTTCCAGAATGATGCATTTGCACTTTGCTTCAAGAAGCTTTGATTGGGTTACAGTGATGTTATCCGAAAAATCAAAGATACCTAGAATCGGTTACTAGGTTCTAATTAGTTGGTCTAGTGATTCCTCATGTTGGGCTACACTCAATTGGTTGCTAATAGTTATTGTGAATGTTTACACATCTTTGAGTGTAAAAACATCTATTACAGATGCTACAGGTGCATTCAATACTTCAACGATCCAATTAGCAACCACTTCTGCTACGGTCTCCTACCTTTGGTGCTACATCACCAAGTAGTTGCTCCCTTGCCCTCCTCCAAGCACACCAAAAAGATAGCAACATTCCTAGAGATTTCTAAGAATTTCTATTGTTGCAAGAGAGACAATGTTACCTCTCAAGCACTAAGATTCGACTTTGCAGGTAGCTACACTCTTTGGGTTGAGAATATTGGTCCACTGCCCTCCACCTAATTGATTGTTAAAGCCATTTTGTTGAGGTGACTCATTATAGGATAGTACATAGATGGGTCACAACAACTTGTTCCTTCTTGCTACTCCCACTCATGCAAAAGTTGCTCTTAGATTTTATGCAAATGCTCAATGGATGCACAAGCCTCTAGCATTATTTCCTAAGTGGGTGGTGGAGGTGGTGGTTGCTGCTCCTCTTCTTCAAGAATCTATTAGATAGATTCAACTTTGGGCTCTTGAAGAGGTCTCATTGCTTAACTTTTTGCTGCTTGCTCTTGGGCTTGTTCCTATTGTTCCCTTCTAGCTCTGGGTCATTTGTCCCTTGGTTCTGATGGTCCTCCTTCTTGTGGCCATTTTGGTCTTGGTGCCATCTATGATCACAACATGATAAAGGGTTAGCATTTAATGTGTAACTTGAAACAATTTGGATACCTTATCTCTTTGGGAAAGTTACACTTGGCTAAGTTGTGACCATGACCAATTTAATCATTTTACTTATTATTTTATTCTTTTTTTAATATTAATAATTAATTTTACATATATCGGAGTTTGTTGGAAGGGTTAAACTCTTAAAAATTGAGGGTTTAATATTATTCTATTTGTTAACCCTTTAGGGGAGTTATAAAAATTTTGAAAATTTTTTGTCGAAAACCTTAAGGTTTGTGACCCCCATGACTAAGAGCTTACCTCCGATAGCTATAGGATTGAAGATAAGAGTGATTTAGATAAACAATGTGAAAGTTATGGGCTTTGGAAGATTTTGGGCTCTAAAAAATTGCCAAAAATTCCCTCTTGTTTTGAAGAAAATGAAAAAAAAGTTCAAAATGTTGGACTATATTTATATAATTTTTGGGCTACGTCGATGGGGCTTAGTCGACGCAGTTGTTGACCACTATTGAAGTTGTGAAAATTGCAAAAATATAAGGAGTTTTTGAACAAAAGTGGGATCAAATTGAAGCCCAAAAAGCCAAGAACATGATGAAATTATTAGAACAAGGTTTTAATACTTGAAAAACTAATGAATAGGTAGATAACAAGATTTGATGAAGAAGAATGCCTTAAGAAGCACACAGTTGGATGCATAATGGGGTGCATGAAATATTTTGATTGTGATAATTTCTAAGGGTAAGAAATGTAATTGACCAAATCATGAGAGATGCAAGTGGATCCTCCCCATAGTAACACATGTCATTTTTGCCCTTGCATATCCTCAACTAAGGAGTTCGTGAGCCCCATAGGTTAATTAATGGTTACAAAAAGTTAAGGACCAAACCTGAATAATCTACCTAAGAATTTCAACACATCAAACTAAGAAATGAAACAAAAACATAAAAATTGACAATGAGGTGAGTTATGGAGAGCATGGATGAATGAGATAGAGAATGGAATGGATGTCCCAGTCATGATCACATGAAGTCCCTTGTGAGTTTTGTGGTTAAATGACCTGATAATGTCCAACCTTAGTCTAGACCAAAACCAACCACTTTCAGTGACTTTGCATTGCTACTCTAGGATTAGTCTACCCCCTCAAGACAAAAGAATGCTTTCACAAATAACCACCATTTCTTATTGAAGAAGAAAAGAGTAGGAAGTAAGAAAGGGCCATAGTTATAGGGGACCTACAGGCATGGGTGACATGTCTTTCTAGTCCCATTACCAGTGCTTGTATCCTATTTATTTTGTTTAAGTAGTGTGCTTTGAATTCCCATCATGTTCTTTTTTTTGGAATTTTTGCACAGAAACCATGCCATGCAAAGAATTATTCAACTTCCTATTATTGGTTGACACAAAACAATTAGAAATCCATGAAAACACACATGCACTCAAGCAAGTAGAGAGTATAAAAAGTATTGAATGCCCTTGAAGTCACACCCTTTTCAAACCTTTGAATCCTTTATAAGCTTGGAAACTACTAAGGTCACAAGTTTGTTAATGTCTTATTAATGAAAAAGGAACCTCATATTCTCAAAACAAGAAAAATCATAGAGTTTGTGGATGGGTGGATGACATGGGCTCATTGCCTATTTCATGAAAATAGAAACCTATCCTAGTTATCAGTCATCAAAATTAAAAAATAGAAACCAAATATTAACAATTAAAAATGTTAAGTACAAACCACCATTATCTCATAGTTGAAATTTGACTTTCCTAATTCTAAAGTCATGGTGCTTTTTTGTTGAATGATTTATGAAATTTATTCTAAGATAGGGCTACCAATTGATTTTCATCTAGTACATTCAAGTTGATCAATCTCTCTTTTTATGCTAAGCTTAGGTCAAGATCCAAGTCATAGGTTGTTGAAAATGTATGAAGCTCAGATTGGATAGGTAGAGTTGGTAATTTTTCGTACACTAGTTCATAGGGAGAGTAGCCTATAGGAAGTTTCCATGTTGATATGCTCAAAGGGCATCATTTAATTTTCTGCTCTAGTCTCTTCTATATTTGATAATAGTTCTTATTAGGATCTTTGTGATCTCCCTATTAGTAACTTCTACTTGACAGTTGGCTTGGAGGTGGTAGGGTATTGTTAGTTTATTTTTAACCCCCAAGCATTGCATAAGCTTGGGAAAAGTAGCACCTATACTATTGTCAAAAATCAGTGCATGTGGTACCCCAAACCTATTCACAACATTTTGTTATACAAACCACATAGCAATGGATGATGTATAGTTGATGAAGACTACTACTTCTACCCATTTTGTATAGTAATCAATAATGATGATTATATATGCTTTTTCATTTAACATGGGTGTGATTGGACCGATGCCCCATATGTTGAAGGCTTCTAGTGATTGGATCTACTATTGAGGTTCCTCCATTTAAGTGGTCATCCCACCATCTTATTGAGAGCATTCATAAGAGCAAGCAAATTGGTGGGCATCCCTGAAGATAGTTAGCTAATAAATACTCTACCATCAGGATCTTAATGGCCATGCATCTTTCATTCTAGTAGCCATCACAAGGACCCTCATGAGCATCCTAGAGAACATGTGGTTGATCAGCATCAAACACATAGTAATGAACTAGGCCATTAGCACACACCTTGTAAAGATGTCCATTCATTTCCATGAAGTGTTTGGCCTAATGAAAAAATGTTATTTCTTCCTATAGTCCAGATCTTGTGGCATCTCTTGAGTGACAAGATAAGTGAGGATACCATCATACCATTTTGGTTTTGCAATCACTAGTTCATTTATTACACTAGCAAAGAGAAGTTCATCAAGAAATTGGTCAAAGAATAGGCTCTCCTTCTCTTTGTTATCCCATCGTAATTGAGACAAGTGGTTAGCGACCAGATTCTAAGTTCCCTTTCGATCTACCATTATAAGATTGAATTCCTACAAGATCACCAACCATCATATAAAATGAGGGCTCACCATTGGCTTGTTCATGAGGAAGTGAATGGCACTGTGGTCAGTGCACAAACACTTTGTATCCAAGCACATACTGCCTAAAATTTTCTAGAGCATACACCATTGCCATTAGTCCTTTCTTCATTGTGGTGTAATTCAACTATGCATCCATAATTTTTTGACTTGCGCAGTGGATGTAATATGGATGTTTCTTGTCATCCAACTCCATAAGTATGATGTCCAAGGCATATTTGAATGCCTTTGTCATGATATAAAATGGTCTAGACTAGTTAGGTGCTTATAGAATTAGAGTCTTTATGAGCTTTTGCTTGAGGCTTTGAAATGCATTTTTGCATTCCTAGGTCCAGATGAATGAAACATCTTTCTTTGTTAGCTCGACCAATAGTTTTATGATCTTAGAGAAATTCTCTATGAATCACTAGTAGTAGCAAGTGTGTTCAAGGAATGACCAAACATCTTTAAAAATTTTCTATTGATGAGTATTCCTTAAATGACTCTTATCTTTTTAGGGTCCACCTCAATCCTTGCCTGAGAAATTCTATGCTATAGTATAATGCCATCTTGGATCATCAGATGGCTCTTCTACCAATTGAGCTAAAGATTCATCTTCACACACCTTTTAAGCACTTGCTCAAGGTGGTCCAAGGCTTGTTCAAATGTAGCACCATAGGTGGAGAAGTCATCCATGAAGGCTTCCATCCCACAACTAGTTTATTACTGAAAAATGCTTAAGACCAAGCATTAGAATGTTGCAAGAGCATTGCATAGACCAAAAGGCATCTTTTGATATGCAAAATTTCCTTATGCACTTGTGAATGTTGTTTTGGCCTGATCCTCTGGCAGCATCTGGATTTGGTTATAGCCACTATAACCATCCAGAAAACTGTAATAGCAATGCTTAGATATAGTGTGTAAAACTTGATCTAGGAATAGAAATGGAAAGTAATTTTTGAATGTCGCCATATTCAATAGCTGGAAGTCAATGTAGACCTACCACTTACCACCTTTCTTTGGCACAATAATAAGAGGACTAATCCACTTACTATTTGTAATGGTATAGATAAACCTTGCTTTGAGGAGTTGTTCAATTTCCTCTTTGAAGATTTGCTTCAATTTGGAGTTCAATTGTCATTGCAGCTACCTCTTTGGCTTCATGGCTAGATAAGTGTAGATACAATGCTAGCATATCCTAAGATTAATCCTTGTGAGTTCAAAATATGACCAAGCAAAGGTTGTTGGCCATTTTTTGACCACCTTCAACAACATCTATTTTTGTTTAGGAGCAAGATTGACATCAATGATTACTAGCTTGCCATTTATCCAAAATGCATACTCCATGCCGGTAGGTAAAGTTTTCAACTTTAATGGGTCTTGTTTAAAATTTTTAGGGATTTTCAAATCTCTCCAATTGGTATCATCATTTGCATCATCATAAAGTTGGTGATGAACTTGCTCTAATTTATCCATGCTTTCAATACAAGCACATGCTAGACTCTCACTAGGTTCCATGCAAAGCATGCTGCTTCCAAGATCAATTTTCAGCCACTGGGTATCCCCTTATTTTGTGGTTGCTGCATATAGGCATCGTTGGATTTTAGATTCATTTGCACATTGTCTACATGCTTTGATGGATATTCTCTTAATAGACCAAAGTTTCTACACATAGTTGCACCCAGTATTGCTATATGTGATGCATGGAACTCTATTCTTCTTGATCTTTCCAAATTCATTCTTCTTGGAAATTTCTAAGGAGAGATCTTTGATGCTCATTCACACATCAACAATGCTCAACCATGCCCCTCCCATAATAATTGGAAAGTCTCCCTTGTAGTTATTGACCTTGATCACTAGAAAATTAGTAGGATAGGATCACCCACAAGTAGTGGTCACAATGTCCTCCACAAGTGCTAAAGAAACAGTGATTGACTAGTCTGCCAATGTTGGATGGATATTGCTCTTCTTAAGAGGTAGTAGGTTCCATGTTTTGTACATGTCATGGAAAATTAGATTGACATTGAAACCTAAATGAAGAAGAGCCTTTCATGGCTCATGTCCTGTGATCTGGAAGTATATGAGAGGACTTCTAGGATTAAATATTTTCCTAGGAAGGTTGCTAGCCTTGATCCAATTAGATATAGTGTGGATTAACATGATAGTGCAGATGCTAGGATGCATTTTGTTTGAATGGCTCTCATAAGGATTTAATGTAGAGGATGATTGAGAGATAGGGTAACCAGTCACATTAGTCTATGAGGAATTTGAAGGACTATTGGGTTAGAAGAATGATCATTTTCATGATCTGGGTTTTAAAGCATTCAACTATAAAGCTAGCTATAAGTTGATAGCCCTAGTAGTGTTACATTGTTGTGGATGTCGTGGAATTTTATCCTACATAGATGGAGAAGGAGGTAATTGGGTTAAGGGTGGAGGAGCATGTGTTAAAGGATGAGAAGGGTGATAGGGATATGAGGTTTCCCCTCTAGTAGATGGAGAATGAGTTCTATGATACTTTGGATGGTAGTAGTGGTGTTGAAAAGAAGCATGACTAGAAAAGTCACACAGAGACATTGTTTGCTAAACATAGTACCTGTATGGATTTGGCCACTTGTAAGGGTATTGCTACCTTGGTGGTGGAATCCCCCATGACTGTGGATGTTACCATTACTAGTACTACTCATACGATTGTGGTGGAGCTCCACTTGGATAATATGCTTGTTGTTGTTGGTGGAACTACCTTGGATTTCCTTAAGGATAAGGCAATCTTTTGGGTGCTTACTTTCTTGCCAGTCTAGAATTTAGTGTGTACGCCCTAGACTCCTACAAGTGTGACACAACAAGAAAATATCCTTTAAGATGGTTGTATTAGTAAATGTCACACCCACCATCATCATCTGATTTTTTCTCCACAACTTCTTCTACTGTAGCAGCTTTGCCCTTAACCCTTTAGTAGGCACATTTAACTTCTTTTCGCCTCCTATGGTGATGACTGATGAGGTACCCCTATGTCCAATGATACAAACATTCACACACGATTTGGTTGAATTTTGTGGATGCGACTAATTGTGCATCTAAATCATTATGCTTTGATCACAATTTGTTGTCTTCCCACTTGGACTAGTTGTAGCTTTGTCACATATGGTTTAGTCCAAAGTGATGTATATGATGTTGTTTAATCCTATGTTGCTCCTAATGAGAATAAAGAGATAAATTAATTAAGTTAATGAACAATGGAAATTAAAACCTAAAGTAGCCTATGTGCAATGAGTATCCATTCCTAATCATGTGCACATACCTTGGACTTTGTATAACCATCCCTAGAATTGCCAAGCATATGTCACTGGGCTTGCCAAATAGTACATTGTTGGGTTACCAAGTAGTTACACTTAAGTGCTCGTGATTAAGTCGTATCCATGCTGCTTAATGATAGGAATTGTAACGGGAAATAAATGGAAGTATTAACTAAGGAAAGTAATAAATAATTAAATGATTAAATAGTTAAATAATAATAATATAAGTGGATGCTACAATGATGGAGGTAATCTTGATCTTTATTTTCGATCATGTAACATGTCCAAGTACATCACACATGAATAAGGGTGTTGTACAATTACAAATATCATATTGTAGGCATGCACTAGGAATAATAGAACTTCAATTTAGAAATCTAAGAAAGACTAGAAAATACTAACAACTAAAAACTAACTCTTAACCATGCACCCATGTGTTGTATTTATAGGCTAGCACGAACAAGATGATATCGGATATCTAACATTATTTCTTGGGACCCAATATCGCATATATGATATTGGAGCCTTGATATTAGATATCCAATATTGGGGCTGACATAATCATGACTCATCATGTGGGTATAGTTACTACTCTACTCTCTTGATTCTTCTACAATATTTAGAGTAGTTTGGAATTTTTCATCCAAAGAGTTCCATAATTTATCAAACTTGGTTGATATAGTGGAAATAGATTTTTGGATTGGCAAGGTTTTTCATTGCACCACCTCATCAAGTGGTGACTCCTCCTCATTGTCACAAAATTAGACCTCCCTTTTTCTAATGGAAGGATCCCTATTATATTCCTCAACACTTTTCCATTTCCTTAGCTCTACTTCTTCTTTTGCTACTATCTCAATTAGTCTTTGGATCTAATGAGCTCTAAGTTTTGACAGTATTCCTTAGGGAATAGACCCCAAGGGTTCTTCTCATTTCTAATTTATGTCCATCGATGGTATGAAAAAGTTGTTCCCGTTGAGAATAACCATGGCCATGGCATTAGTGTATGAGAGAATAGTATTTACCCATGGTAGTATCCAAGGGTTCATGTGTTCCTTGCTTTCATCCTTGGATCTACCTTCTCATATTAGACACTCAGGAGTACACCTGCTATTTATCATTAAATAGCTCTAGCATTGTGCTCCACTTGCAGATGGATTCTAGCTCCAATGACCGATACTAGCTTTTTGCTTCCTTGATGAGTATCCTAGGAAATAACTTTAATTTTTCCTAATAATTTTGAATATTTTGTAAGGAACATGCATCATAAAAGGCTTGAATATGTGTTTGTAAATCAGACTTATATCCCCCTCAAATCTAGGGATATTATTCATGTTAAGTTGCTTGATCCGACTATCTTTGACATGCCTGGTTGGAATCGTTACTACCTCTGCAATGTTGAAAATGCTCTGAGTTAGTAGAAAAGGCTCATCATAATCATTATTTTGATGATGCCTATGATGTCCTCTACTACCTCTTCATTCATGACGATTTCAATGATTATCATTGTTGTCCTACTATTCACCTTCATCACAGTTGTCCTTTCTATGGTGTTTGTGAGAACCAAAAGAGGAAGAAGAAGATGTAGATGAAGAGGGTGAAGAGGGAGAAGGACTACCACCACCATGGTATCTACAACATCCTCTATGCTTGTCATGGCCTCATTCATTAGCTTTCTTATCATCTTGATGCTTGGTCAAGCCCCTACTTTGACTCCCACTTTTACCTAAACCCAAATTCTTGATAGTGGACTATAGCTTCAAGTTCAACCCTCCATCACCAATATCAAGGGGTGGAAAATCTTCATGTTGAGAACCCCTAGAGAGAGGATCCTCATTGTCTTTTTGGGTGAACAAGAATAAGGGATTGGTGAACCATTTTTCCTTCAAAGCCTCATGGTGCTTTTCTCGGTGTCGATCTCTCCTACATTGTGTTTCAATGGGACAGTAGTCCTAGTAGTCATGGTCACACACAACATACTCTTCTTGAAGATACTAGATGCCTAACCTCCTAAGAATTTTGAATAGCATCCCAAGCAAAGATCGATTGAGAGGCATTACAATGTTGGCCTTGATATCTCACCACCATAATTGTTCATCCTAATGCAGGATGAAGGTGAAGTCAAGTACATACTCATCTAGATGAGTATATACCACCCTGCATTCTTGAGGCACTGGTGGTTTAGTATCATTGTGCTTGTGAGAAGAAGAAATTTTGCAATTAGAATAAGTTATTAGTGTGCTTAAATTATTATATTTATTTTTAGAATGATTTTTTACCTTAGGGTTCATCCAACGATGTTAATGATTTTCACTATGCCTAGATAGTGCATGTTTCAAACAAAAAGAATCCCCAAAAATGTTGCCAATGATGAGTGATGAATACCCATACATTCAACTATATGAATCATGAAGCGTTCATGTGCAATTTGGTCCAATTCTATGGACTCTATGTCTTTTGGTACACTAGTCCCTAGGAAGTGAACTTGTCCTAATAGTCATTTGTTGTCTTCCCAATTACACTTGTGATATGCAAAGGTATGGTTAAGTGTAATTAAGGCATATGATTTTTATTATTTTTATGTTTTATATTTTAAATTATTGAAATAAAATATGAAAGCAATGAATTCAATTAATTGCTAATTTAATCTAACTAACTAACCAATGTCTAACTAATCCTACATTAAGCATTTGGTTCCACTTGTCGTACACATCTTGAACACGTATAATGTTGTTGGGTTACCAAACGTTAAGCATTACTGGGATTACCAAGCATCATGAGCATGCTCAACGTGGTCATACTTATGTGTTTAATTAATCACTACTTAATCTAGCTGAATATAGCTTAATTTAGCCTAATTAATTATTCAATTACTTAAAGCATTAAAGGAAATCACGTAGGACATTAAATGCATAAATAAATAATTAATCTATTTCCAAGTGTTGCATGGTTTATCAAAGAGCTTATCTTTATTGCCACACACATTGTTGTGCTTAAGTCCAATAGTGTTTTAATAAAGATCTGTACACTCTTAACTTCTACTATGGGAACTTATTAAAAATATTCTAACTTCTAGGTAATAAAATTGCAAGAGCTCCACTACAACTATGACAAGACATGCCACAAACATGATAGGTGAGCCTGTATTTGTAGGAAAAAATAGATACTATGTTGATGAGGCCATGTCAATGCATCAAATCATGCATCGATGGGGCCTAGTCAATGAGGCCTAGTTGATGGGGCCTAGTCATTGGTGCCTAGTCAATGCAACTAATCCATGATTCATTAGCTATAAAACATAATGACTTTTACTTCTAAAAATGACTAGAAGGAATAACAAAAACTTTGGATGATAGTAAAATTTGAAAGAGGAAGCCATTATGAAGAAACCAAGAAAGAAACAAAGGTTTGATATGCTAAAGCAACTTGTAGGAAGTTGAAGAAGGAAGGTTAGAACATCATGAAATAAGAAGAAGAAGACTCCATTAGGGCTAATGATCCATTCATGGATAGTCACTAATAAGAAAAAATCTGAATTCTTTAAAGAAATTTGGAATAAAGTATAGTAAAAATATTTTGCTAGATATATTTTGAGGACTATGTTCGAAGAGGAAATAATCCCTTTAGAAACTATTAAGAAAATTTTTAAAATAGCAATACAAGGTAAATTTTCATACAAAGAGGAAGATAAGAATTTTTTTTTTTTAATTTGAGTGAGAATATGATAATATTTTCTTTCTAGGAAGAAGGCTCAAAATCACTCCCTAGTTATATTGAGAAGAATGAGAAGATATAAAAGGTTTTCTTAAGGTTAGTTTCTTACCTAGATAACTAGATAAGAATTGATTCTTTGAAGGAGCCAATCTAGAGTATTGCTTTCACATTTATGACATATATGAATATGATGAATAGAGATACCTATATCAACTTTAGCTCTCTAAGGAGGATATATGGAACCTAGTGCTTCAACAAGAGCTACACTTAGGTAAAAGAGTTTTCCAAAAGAATAAAGACCTATATCAAGCTACAAAATTGGTAACCTTTTTTCTCCTATAAAAGACTAATTTCTATTATTGTTAAAAGATTAAAATATAAGTTGGATGAGGGTAAGTTAAAATTTGTAATTATAACTAGAGAATCCTTGACAAAATATTCTAAGAAGAAAAATGATATAGATGGAGACAAATTATAACAAAAGAAAGAAGACAAGGTCAAAATCATTATTGAAGAAACTAGGATGGAAAGATCTAAGTGAGTTCAGAAAAGAAGGATATAAAAGGAAGGAGCATTGATGTCAATGACACTAAACAAAAATAATAAAAGAGAAAATAAGAAAGAACAAGATTCAAGTCCTACGAAGAATAAGAAGCAAGATTGGAAGATAGTGAAAATCAAAGAAGTGATAGTAATGAAGGATATCCCAAATAGAAAGAGAGTAAATATGCTTGACATCAAAGCTAAATTAATGGAAAAGATGTTTAAATTCTTCCTATTCTCACATCACTTAGAGGGACTACAAGTGAATATGTAGTATGACTTAGAAAATCATAGGTAATAATGGGAGGCAACATTCAAGAAATCAAACAGAAATGATGATGAAGCCCTAAAATGCTAGCAAAGTAGATGTGCTACAAACCCTATGATTGAATCAATTTATATGAAAACTAGTAGATAGTGTGTATTTTATGGTACACATGAATAAAAAGGTAGAGACTATTTACAATTTAAGAGAAGAAATTACCTAGATGGATGAAGAGGTAAATCTACTTGAAATAGAAAAAGCTGATTACTGGAAAAGAGTTGAGTTCATGAGGAAAGAAAATAACAAATTGAAAGTTGAAGTAGAGGAACTTATTTTGAAGATTATCAAAGACACTATAGAATAGGAGAAAATCAACAAGAAGATTGAAGACATCAAGGTACAATTGCATTGATATGAATAAGAGAAAATGAAGTTGAGAACTCCAAAAGTCCAATCTTGCATAATGAATGAAAAATCAAGATGAATAGGAGGCTACCCATCACCTAAGTAGGTTAAACCTGCAACCCCTAACATTATTATGAAAAATTCTCTTGAAATATTGGCTAGCTATGGTAGTAAGGTGAGTGAAGTCTTGTATATTTGGGTAACCTATTAATGTTTAGTTGAAAAAAAAAAAAAGTCTTTTTGTTATTATTGCAAAGTAGAATGGTCATATTTTATTTTGTAAAAAAATCATTTATGTTTGGAAAGTCCTTAAGATGTCTTAAGAAAAAAATGTCATTTGTTTTGAAAAGAATGTTCATTCATCCCCTTTTTGAGAAAGAATAGTCAAATATATAGTAAGAATTTTGTGTTTTGAAATAGTAAATTTTAGTATATGAATCATACTACTACTATGTGAATAGTAAATTATCATATAAGAAATGTTTTAGTGTCAATGAAAGATAGATCACATTTACCATGGAAATATCCTAAAGTACTAGAAGTTGAAACATTATCTTAAACTTCTTCATGAGTGAAGGGAAGATGTACAATGGCTCAAATTGCATGTGTTTTTCCAAAACAAGTCCCTTACCATCCTACATTAAATTTGAATGAAAGGGAGTGTTGAACATTTTATGTTAAAATGTTCTAAAAACCAATCTAAAAATCAATATTTCCATGGAGCCCACTAAAATAAAGGAACATGTCCATAAAAACCAAATAGTTGCAACCATTTGAGATCCATAAAAAATCAAAACCATATTAATCCATAGTATTTTTATATGTGTATAACTAAGCACATCAAATGTAGAGTGAAGTAAACGAGTAGTTTGTGTGGGGGAAAACACACAAGATATCATGTGTGTAAAGAAGCTTAAAATCCAAGTCACATGAGAATTAAACAAGCCTTGAAGAGAAAGGCATATGCAAGTAGATGATGATGTCTCATGAAGAAGATACATGGGAAAAATTATTACACACACACAGAGAAGGGAATAATCTGTGTAAATAAATCAAGTTCAAAAATCAAGCATAACACTTCTAGGAAGAAAAGTGTGAATTAAGCACACTTAATAATAATAATAATTGATGAAGGAGGATGGAAACATTATTTATGATGAAGTTAACGATGGTAACTAAAGATGCGAGAAAGTTGATAAAGGTGAGTCTATATTTAACAGCAACAAAATCAAGAGTTAGTATTGTAGGAACTTTGAGAGCCTCACCTATGTGATTTTCCAACACATCTACAACAACTTCATGTCCTTTGTGATGCAAGAAAATAATTGGGGCTCCTTCCTCAAACATAATTATGACTAGGAAGGATGTAGTATTACTTGGTATCTTTGGATACTCGTTTTCTGATGACATAACTACTATATCTCCTATCATGGGATTTATGTAAGCACATGAGATGTCCCTTGTGGTTGTGAAAAGATTTATTACATCTTGCTACCCCCAACTCATAGCCTAAGATATCCCTTAAAGATTGCTTAGAGTAGGGTGATATACATTAGTGTTGCTTATAGATGAATGAGTTCTAGTACTTGCAACACTAGTCTACGCTAAGTTGGCTTACTAGCATAATGGCTACTAAAGTGGTTTTTGTTCCTATTATAAATATGCTTGTTAGTGTAGCTTTGGCATTTGGTGATGAAAGCTTCTCCTAAATCCTCTTAGTTAAGAACATTTTCATGATTTTAGTTCATGACATAGTAGGAACCTTACCAATGGTATTATTGGTGTAGTAGGTGATCCCTCCCTTTGGAAATGTTTCTTGATGAAACATGGAAAAGAAAGTGTCTTCTTGAAGTGTTCATTCTCATTGAATCATCACTCAATTTGTATGAAAAGAAGATAAGGTAGGTTAATCAAAAAGCATCTACTAAGGACCACACATGCCCTGGAAGAGAAGGAGGTAGCCTTGTTTAACCTAAATGTTGGAATGATGTGGTAAATTACAATGTTGGAATGCCTTGTGGATCCATTTAGTTTTAATGTTAACATTAGAATGGATTGATACTTTAGCAACTTTGTTATCTACATTTGGAATTTCCAACACCTTTGCAATTACATCCATCGAATAAAAATGATGATATTGTTGATTTTATGGTGGCATATTCTAGGTAATTTTTCTAGAAGATGTGGATCTTACCATGATACCACTCCCAATTGGTTGAAAAGGTTGGCTAAATAGAAGAGGCTTACACTTATCCTTGTGTCTCTTAAGAAACAAACTCCAAGAAAGGACCAAGGTTTTGGTCTAAAAACATGCATGATGAGATAGTCTTGTCCTAGATGGCTTTAGAAATTTATTTATAAGGGTCATATCTATATTAGATTAATTTGCCTTTTCTTGGATGGAATGCTTGGTTTACATCATAGAAATTCTTCTCATAGATTAAACTTCAAGTTCTTCTTGCACTAGTTCTTCTCCTGGAGACTATTATTATTGTGGCTCTTGGTCATGTCCACACCCTTATCTAGATATTCTAGCCATCTTCTCCCTTAGCTACAACAACTCTTATTTCTTACGAACATGCTTAGGTATCATCTACAATCACCAAAGATTGAAATTATTTTTCAATAATTTTCTTCATGCCTACAACCTTCATTGGTCCTTTAGTTAGATCAAGAATTTCAAAAAATATAACATTTAATGCTTATGATGATTGCAAAAATAAGTACCTAAGGTCTTAAGGTAATTAACACATTAAATTATTAATTAATTTAGGTGATTTTATTATTAGTTACCTTTTTGTTCAAAAATTGAGATGTTAAAAATGTTTTAATTTGTGCATTCTAGGGCTTTCATAATAAGGAGCTCAATCTAGGAGCTCATAGGTTTTTGAATAACTTGAATTGGAGGAATAAACTACAAGATATCATGATTAGAAGGCTTTGGGCTCTTTGAATAGTAAAAAAATCCTCTTGCATTTGAGGAAAATGTGAAAAAAATAAAGGGTGGGAGATGGGGGAGGTGATCACCACCTATTGGTAGTTTTTATGACTATGATGTCACAAATGCAACATCATAGGGGATGCGATGTCATAGCTACTAGGAACTTTATTTTCCATTTAATTTTTAGATTTTCTGACACCAAATTTCTAGGTTTTGAAGTCTTCTAAGCCTTCTAGAATCTTATAGGCCTTTACATGAATTCTGCTGATGCATTGAGATACTTATAATTATGAACTTTTCATGTTAGAGATTTAAAAATAGATAAGAATTAGATAAAGTAAAAGAAATTTTAATAATAAATTATTAAAAATTAGAAATAATAATGAGCCGTAGGTCCTTCAATGGTTCATGAACTTGAGAAATTTTTCATGATGTTTCAAAAGGTGTAAGGTTGTTTTATAGGTGTAATTGATAAAAGCTATGCAAGTGGGTCCTTCCTAAAAGTAAGGTCCTATTCATAATACCCTTGCATAGATACCTCTATAAATGTTTGTGGGTATCTTAGAAGTTGAATGTGGATCATGCTTTTGATCTAATTAATACACAAGTGCCTCAGTTAGAATCCTACACTATATCATATAAAATAATAACATTTATAATTGTTTCATGTTAGTAAGTTGAAATGGAGTAAATAGGGATTTATTAATTAGGACATGAGGTACCTCACTTTGATCATAGTAAATCCTATGTGTGATGAATAATTAAAATGATGATTATAGCTATTTGTTGGAATTCTAAACCAAGTTCAAATATCACATTACACCATCTAGATTATGCACTACTACAATAAATTAGAAATCATTGTAGTTTTCTATTTCTAAATTCATGATAGATAAAATTACATTAAAGGATGCTTCTAGATTCTATGGTCTAGATGTGATGAAAAGTAGAAGTTTTGAAAAATTGATAATAGTTTGCATAAAACTTTTCTTAATATTTTTGAAATGATGATAGATTTGTTCTTCTTTTAACTTCAAAGCTACATACAAGATCATAACTAAGAATGTTCTCATTTACAACTTTAATAAGGCCTTAAGAATGCATTTTTCAATGTAATTTTGGATGAGAAAAATGAGAGATAATTGGAAAGTTCCCTCTAATCTAAAAATTTTAATTTTTATGTTGTCTAATATACCAAGTATCTTTCTATCACTAATCAACTTTAACATATATAAATTATTTCCCCCCAATATTGTCTTTATGGAAGTGAAGACTTCTTTGTACATGTATTTTTACAACTATTTAGTTACATAACATACTTGAAAATGCACATCTAGAATTTGCAACAACTATTAACTAAGCATTAATGATACTATTCTTGCTGATCAACTTGCTTTGTCTACTATCTTTCTCTAAATTTGGAAGTATTTTGATGACTTATTCTCTATTGATTCTATTTAAAATCCTTATTGCATAGTAAGAACATAATTATAATATGTATTAAACAGTTAAATATTATATTCTTAAAGATATTACTTTTTAGTTATAGGTTTAAGTAGGAAAAAATTTAGTGAAGGCTAAGCAATTAATTCATTTCTTGAAATATTATTTTATATTTATGGGCTTAAGTTGGAAAAATTATTAGATTATTTTCTTATTTCTCATTGTACTATTGCATTCATTTTTAATTAAAGAAAAATTTCTTTTCTTTATAAGAAATCTTTTAGAAAGAAGTGAAAACCCGTGAAGGTGCTTTCAAGTAAGAGAATGACTTGATCCTTTTTGTATTGAAAGAGAAGGTACACAATTAGTTGTAAAAATGAAAACTTAGAAAGACATCTCCAAAACTATTGGGTTTTTTGATTGAAATTCTCTTTTCTATGTTAATGATATAATGTACTCTTAATTTTTTAATTATTATTCTTTTTTAATGGTCTTACATCTCTCCTTTACTTTACATATTATATGATTCCGTTTGATGTAGTTATCTTTAATATGAGCTAGTGTTCCAGTAGCACTTTAATTATTTCTCATTAAAGACTTTATGTAATATATTTTATTCTATTCTAGATAGCCTTATGCTAGTACTCTTACTTTTCTTTTGTTAAGGTACTTATTTCAAAATATCCATTTCTTTCTTATTACTTCTCATCTTATAGGCAAATCAATCAAGGAAGAGGTGTTGAAACCCAAAACAATTTGATAATAAGTACATTGATACACAAATAATTAACATGACATATTAAAAATATAGAGAAATATGGTGATGGTCAAATATGAGTCAAACTAGCAACCTCTTGCCCAAAAATCCTTGTTAGACTATGAGCTAAGCACTTGAGTAATCTCTCATTGGTAGAGGTAGATCAATAAATTTTCAATTGGTATACTTTCTCAAACCTCAATATTCCATGTTTGTTGCATGCAACTTGTCACACCCCATAATTTACTAGAGATAAATTATAAAATTACTTAAAGTGGGATGATTAAATTCATTAAAAATCCATATATTCCATATTAAAAACTTTAAAAATCAAAAATTAAATTAAAATCATCAAGTGAGAAACTTATAAAATAATAATCACACTTGACTCGTAAAGGATAGAACACTTAATATAGATATTTAATGGAAAAGTACATGAGATACATAAGTTAATTACAAGGGCTATTTTACAAATCTATAACATGGCTTCAAAATACAAAAATGCTTGCATTCTTGTCCACTAATTTCCTTTAAAAGCCAATGCTCCCATAGTGTATTACAATTTAGCATCCATAATGTCACCAGAAATCTCTATTCAAGTCTCTTAACTATGATCTACATGAAACATATTTAAGAAGGGATAGAACACCTTCACAACAGAGGAAGCCACCTTGATGTTAGCTAGAATAAGATGGAAGATGGGGTCCATGTCATAAAGCACACTGTAAAATGAACAATAGTTACCAATTAACATAACCATTAATATCTACCATTAATCCATGGTTTACCCTAGGTTCATGTGACATTTTGATGAAATTTTCAACATTTGATGTTTGTAATAAGTATAAGGCTAATATGAACTTAACTAACCAGTAAGGATTGTTTGGTATAATACCTCATCTATCTTAGCAAACTCTCATATAAGAGAAGACCAACTACTAGGTTATAAATCCTTGTGCATATCCAAACCAACTTTTTGGTTACTTTATGTCTAGCATGAACACTATAGTGACCTTAGGTCCTAGCTCCTTACTACCACACTAGATAAGGTCTATCATTGACTACAATGCCACTAGATTGAAGGGCCAACTCCAAAGTAAACCTAGATGATTGACTAGCCATTTTCATACTAGTTGTCTTATTGCAAATCATATTGTTAATGACCCTTACCAATATTAACTACATAGCTAATGAAGCGTCATAGTTTGGTTGTGTCAACGAGATGCCGACAATGCGACCCCATCAATGGGACCTTGTTGATGTGATCTTGTTGATGCACGATTTGACCTGTTGATGTGTGCCCATTAATGGGGCACCTTTTTTCAACTATAAATGTGTACATTTTGCCACATTTATGTTAGTCTTTTCATAAGTTGTAGCAAAGCTCTAGTAGTTTTTCTTTCCGAAAGTTAGAATATTTTCTAAGTGTCCATAGTAGGAGTCAAAGAGTGTACCGATCTTTATTTGAGCATTATTGTGCTTGAGCACTACAATGTGTGTGGCAATAAAGACGAGCTTTCTAATAAACCTTGTAGAACTTTGAAATAGATTAATTATTTCCTTTATGCATTTAATATTTTAAGTAATTTCCTTCAATGTTTTAAGTAATTAAGTAATTAATTAATTAGGCTAAATTAAATAGAAATTAATTAAAACACATAAGTATGACCACTTTGAGCATATGTATAATGCTTGGTAATCCCAGTAATGCTTAATGTTTGGTAACCCAATAGCATTATACATGTTCAAGATGTGTATGACAAGTGGGAATGGATGCTTATGTTAGGATTAGTTAAGTGTTAGCTAGTTGACTGGATTAATTTAGTAATTAAATACCTTTATTCTTTATTCTTAGGTGACTTAGAACATAAAAAGATAAAAATGATAAAAATTATATGCTTTAGTTATACTTAACTATACCCTTATATTCACAAGTGTAACTGGGAAGACAACAATTGCAATAGTTGATTCACCTCTTAGACTAGTGTACGTTAAAACCTAGAAGTCCTTGGAATTTGACTAAATCATGCATAACACTTCTAATTCGTATAGTTGGGTGTAGGGTCTACTCACTACTCATCATCGAGGTTGTTCCTATGGGCTTTTTTAGTTAGTGATGTGCACTATTTAGGACTTAGTGAAGACTATTTAAGATCATTAGAACGAACCCTAAAGTCACAATCATTCAAATAATAATAATAATTGTAATTAAAGCATACTATTATTTCTCTTTTAAGAAAAAATGTCTTTTTCTCACAAGCATAATGAATCGAAACCATGAGTGCCCTAAGAATTAAAAGTAGTGTATACTCATCAAAATGAGTTTGTGCTTGATCTCACCTTCATCTTGCACTAGGATGAATAACTACAGTGGAGAGATATGGAGGATACTATTGTGTTACCGCCCAATTGATCAATTCCTGGGATGCTGCTCCAAACTCTTAAGAGCTTAGGCATCCAATTCCTTCATTGAGAATACATTTTGTAGAACCATAACTATTGGGACTACCATCCCATAGAAACACAATGCAAAAGAGATTGACACTAGGAGAAGTGCCATGAAGCTATGAAGGCAAAACAGTTTACTGACTTCTTGTTCTTGCTAAACCAAAAAGACAATGAGGATTCTCCCTCTATGGGTTCTCAACATGAATATTTCCCACCCCTTGACTCTAGTGAAAGGGGCTTGAACCTGAATTTACAATCCACTATTAATAATCATGGTTCAAGCAAAAGTGGGAGTCAAGGCAAGGGCTCAGGCAAGCATCATGATGATGATAAATTTGATGATTGTGGCCATGATAAGCATACAAGAGGTGGTAGACACCATGGTGGTGGAAGTTCTTCTTCCTCTTCACCCTCTTGATCTGCATCTACTTCTTCCTCCTATAAATCTGACCAAAATAGTAGAGGATGAAACTATGATGGAGGTGAATAGTGGGACAACAATGATCATAGGCCTTGTCATGAATGAAGTGGTAGTAGAGGAAATCATAGGCATCATTAAAATCATGATGATGATGAGCCTTTTCATGTAGCTTGAAGCATGCTAAACATCATATAGGTAGTTAGAATTCCAACTAGGCATGTGAAAGATAGCAGAATCAAGAGGTTGGATATGAACAATATCCCCAAATTTTAGGAGTGTAACTCAAATCCATAGATCCATCTCCAAGCCTTTCATGATGCCTATGCCTTGTAGAACATCAAGAATAATTGGTAGAAACTTAAGCTATTTCCTAGGATACTTATAAATGAAGTAGAAAGTTAGTACCATTCTTTAGAGTCAGAATCAATTCTGATGAGACGCGATTCACATGAGCCACGATATCACGTCGTCCCCTGCGATATCGCGTACGCGATATCGTGGTCCACCACCAAATCTATAAATAAGAGGTAGCACTCCCCTTATTTCCCATCCTAGGCTTAAAGTAGGGAAACTCTAGCAGTTTGATCACTCCAGAGATAGAATATTTTCCATGTGCCCACAGTAGGAGTCCCCAAGTGAACAGATCTTTATTCGAGCAGCTTTGTACTTGAACGCAAGTTGTGTACGGAAATAAAGATGAGCTTTGTGGATAAACCTTGCAGTGCATGGAATAAGATTTATTACTTGTTATTTATTTCATGTTATTTATTACTTGCATTAGCACAGCATGAGTATGACTTGATTACGAGCATTGACAAATGTGTACGACTAATCAAGGAATCGGCTACTCATTACGATTAGATTCTCTCATCCTTATCTCCTAGAATGCGGGATG
Organism: Gnetum montanum; assembly: GCA_015680685.1. Taxonomy (NCBI): domain Eukaryota; kingdom Viridiplantae; phylum Streptophyta; class Gnetopsida; order Gnetales; family Gnetaceae; genus Gnetum; species Gnetum montanum. The sequence goes on from MNCI01008581.1 coordinate 400,570, forward strand.
AGTACGACTTGATTACAAGCATCTACGGATGTGTACGGCTAGTCAAGGAATCGGCTGCTCATCATCTTTAGGCTAGTTAAGTGCCTTAGTATGACCACTTCGAGCACGTGCGTTACGTGTGGTGATCCCAGTAACGATTAGTGTTTGGTAGCCACAGTTGCATAGTTCAGGGTGTGTACGGTAAGTGGGAATGGATGCTGATGCTAGTTAATTTAGACTTAGGTCCTTAGTTAGAGTTAGCTTTCTCAACCCTTCACCTTGATAGCATAGGAGAAAAACCAGAAAAGACCATTAAAATCATATACCTCGGAATTACTTAACCATACATCGTGACAACTACAAGTAAGTCTGGGAAGACAACGAATGATTAACCCCAACTGTTCCATGGGGCGTATAGGCATTTAGTCTGTGGAGTTCGACCGGATCATGTGTGCTACGCTCGTTTCATATGGTTGAGTGTAGGGGTACCTCACCACTCATCATTGGTGCCATTGCCAGGGACTAAGTATTTGTGCACCGAATAGAACATAAGGGATATCACTCACATTGTTGTGAGCCTTAACGAACCTTCGGGTTAATCAAAAGAGAAAAATTATATAATGATGAATTAGCACACCAATAAAAATGCCTTCTTCTCATAAGAGCAACTCACCACCTAAGGACCACACACGAGACAGTCGGCAACATAAAAAACATAACCCAAATCAGCCAAGTCCTAAACAATACAAGATAGTTTATACTCATCCCGATGAGTATATTCTAGATTTTACTTTTATTCTCCATTAGGACAAACAGCTATGGTGGAGAGATTTGCAAGGTAACATTGTGTTACCCCCGAATCGATCAATCTCTCACATGCTTTTCTGTGCCTTGGCATAGATAGGCATGACTGAACTATATGCTAAATACATTGTGGAGGACTTTGACATAAGGGATTATTATCCCACAGATGCCCAACGTATGAGAGACTTAAGGCAGAAGAGTCAACATGCACTGTTGAAGGGCAAGGTCCCGCACGTCCTTAGCAAAATAGGAGATGATGAACCCCTTATCATGAGTTCTTTAACAAATGATGTTCCCCCTCCTAATGATGGTGAGGAGGTTGGATATCAAAGCCTACGATCAACGATACATATCCCTGGTTCTGATGCCCGTGAACACCAACTGTTCACAGGGGGAACAACCACTCATGCTAAGGATGAGCACTTAGATCGTCACCACGATTGGGGCCATAGCAGCCGAAGAGAAGGCAAGAAACATCATCATGGCAATGGTTCCCCTTCTTCTTCCCCTTCTTCACATCACTCACCCTCTCCTTCCACATCTAGGTGTAGCCACCATGAACATAAATGTGACGATAAAAGTAAGAAGGACGAAAGACCTCGATGGGAATGTTGAGAGAGAGGACAAAAGCAAGGACATAGGGAGAGTAGGGAACCACGCAGACATCACAGGCATCATGAAAGAGACAATCATGATGAGCCCCTACTCGCAACCCAAAGTATGCTTGACAGAATGGAGGAAGTTAGGATTTCCACAAGGAATTTAAAGGATAGTCGGATCAAACAATTAGACATGAACAACATCCCACGATTTGAAGGGGGATATAATGCTGATCCGCAAAATCATTTACGGGCATTCCACGATGCCTGTGCCTTGCAGAATATAGAAAATGAGTGAATAAAAGTTAAGTTGTTCCCAAGGACACTCACCAAGGAAGCAGAGAGCTGGTACCGATCCTTAGAACCAGAAACCATTAGGAGGTGAAGTACAATGCTAGAACTATTCAACGAAAAGTATCAAACATACTCCAGAGTTTCCAATTTGCATAAGCAAATCCAAGGCTAAAAGCAAGGTACACATGAACCCTTGGATGCTGCCATGGCCTGCTACTACACATTGTTACATCGTTGCCCGGGCCATGGGTATGCTCAGCGGGATCAACTTTGCCACATCGTGGATGGGCTAAGACATGAAACTAGAACTTATGCCCAAGGGAGACTCTCACAACTTAGAGTCCATGAAGTACAAAGCTTGTTGGAGCAAGTAGCAAAAGAAGAAGGTGAGCCATGCAAAAGGGAAAGTGCAGAAGAGTATAATCGTGATCCCTCCCTTCGAAAGAAGGGAGTGAAATTTTGTGATGAAGAGGATGAGTCACCAGTCAAAGAGTTGGTGAACCGAAAAACCTTGCTGATCCAAAAATTAACAACAGAATTAGCGGCTAAGGTAGATGATGTATGGAGTTCCTTAGACTTTAAAATTGAAACTATTTTAAAAATTGTAGAAGAGTCTAAGGTAGAACAAAGTAGTAACAAAGGTAAGAAAAAGTGGAGAGATTTAGGCCCTGCACATAACAAGGGTAAGGGAAAAATTCTTATCTCCGAGGAGGCTATGGACTCTGACATAAATGATGATAGTGGATGTGAGATCTGCCACTATGACCATCCTAAGGGATGTTGCCTAGTTACCTCACATCTACAGGAGTCTGGGGTGTATGCGCTAAATCCAAGACTTAACCAACGACAAACACCTTGCAGGTTACCTTATCCACAAGGTAGCCCAAGGTAGTTCCACCAACCACTAACGTATTATCCAAGTGGAACTCCACCGTAGGCCATCAGACAACATCAGTAGTGGAAATACACCCACAGTCATGGGGGATGCCACCGCCAACACAACAGTACCCTTACCGACAGCCTGACCCTTATGGATATTATGTGCAGCCGCTGATTTCTCCAAGTGACTCTATGAGTCACTCAACCCCCAACCATCACTACCAAGTTCGGGAGTACTTCAAAAGGACTCCTTCTCCTTCAGGAGACACTCCATACCCACACCATCCTCCTAATCCATCTGCACCTCTTCCACCAGTAGTAGTTCCCATAACACCTCCAGCTCCAACAATGCAAGGGGAACTTCCTCCTCAATCGTAGCAACATCATGCTGCAAGAGCTGTACATATCCAACCTACTACTGGGTTTGATAACTATAAAAAGAGAAGGCCTTACTTTAGAATCAAAAGCCCAGACAAACTCTCACAACAACAAGTGGTTGAGCCCATGTTCACTCCGCCACCATCTAACACTTCGGAGCACCCTTCCGTCCAAAATCAGAGCTTAACGCATATGGTTATGTTAACGCATACCGTAATTGACTAGATTAAGGTAGGCCACCTTCCCAGGAAACTAACTGACCTTGGGAGTCTCTTAATCTATTTATAGATCGTTGGAAATGAACCACATAGGGCTTTTCTTGACTCAGGTTCTGAAGTCAACTTAATTTCATGAGAGATGTATCATGCCTGGAACCTGCCCCAACTTAAGAAGAGCAACATTTAACTAGAGCTCCTAGACCAGTCCATCACCATTCCCTTGGGATTGGTGGAGGACATCATTACCACTGTGTGTGGTTGGTCTTACCCAGCTGATTTTCTGGTGATCGAAGTTAACAATAATGAAGGGGACATCCCAATTATAATGGGAAGGGCATGGCTTAGTATAGTAGATGCATGCCTTAGGATCCATGATCTTTCCTTGGAGATTTCTAAGATAAACATATGTGGAAAGATCGAGAAGAGGAAAGTTCCATGCATCACATATAGTGATTCATCGGGTGATGACATGGAGGAAATGCCTCCATGTAAAAGGTGTGCCCACGAAACTTTAAACCAAAGATGCCTGTATGTAGCAACCATATAAGAAGTAGTAGACACCCCGTGGTTGACAGCTTCTAGAAGGAGCAGACAAATATGCATGGAACAAACTGAGGAAACCCATGCCAACAACAAAGGCATAGACACATTGGTATATGAACATCGCCAACTTCCATCCCTTAATTTAAGATCATCAATTGGGAGAAGTTGGGCACTTCTAAGAAATTCAAATAGACATTCATTATTTCAGATCTCTCCCTTACAACTCAGTCATGGGGGAGATGGCCACCTATGTTGATCATATGGGGCCCTCAATTCTTTTTCGATTTTTGTTTTACACATTTTTATTTTACACGTTTTTGTTTTACAACGTTTTTGTTTTACACATTTTTGTTTTACAACTTTCTTTAACTTTTCTAGTTTTTGTTTTACATCATCATTATTCTTTTCCATTTTTGGTGTGTGTGTGTGTGATCCACCCTGTAAGTTTGTCCCATAATAAGTGCTTGAAATGATGGTATGAACTGTTTTCATATTGATTGCTAATGTTTGATTTTTCCCTTTAATTCACAATGTTGATACTAAGGTATGTTTCTTTTGATATGACAGACAATGAGTTCACTTCATCCATCCATCCACTAGTTTCTATGGTCTCTCTCGACTTGGAAATGTACAGTCCCCTTCATAATAAGAACTTAAACGAATCGGTGACTGGGAATTTCTCAAACTAAGGAAGGACTCAAGGATTGCAAAGGGTGTGACTTCAAGGGAACTTGATGCTTTTTGTTTTGGCCATTCTCTTGGATGCTTGGATGTTTTCTTCTTGAGTTTTCTTATCGTTCTGATGTTACCTAATTATTGGAAGCTGAGACAATAAAAATAAGAAGTCTTTGCATGGTGTGGTTCTCACGCATAAAAACACAAAACACAACCAGAAAAAGAAGAAGAAGAAGAAGAAGAAGAAATTGAGAATTCAAAGCACACCCCTTAAATGGAATAAATATTTGGGCTACAAGCACTGGTTATGGAACCAAAAGTGTTCCCTCTAACTAAGGCCCTTCTCGCTTCCCATTCTCTCCTTTATTTCGTCAGAATGGTGTTGGCTCTTGGAGGACCCATTCTTGTTACTTCAAAAGGATGGTTTCTGAATGCATTGATGTGAAGTTACTGGAAGTGGTTGGTTTGAGGCTGGAGTTGGAATGAAATGTGCCAAGTCACATTAATCATGAAACACACAAGGGGCTACACACCACCTTGTTCCTGGGATTCCATTCCATTATCTTCTTTTCATCCTTCTCTCCATTGTTCACCTCATTGTCAGTTGTATCATTAGTGTATATATTTTGGTTGATGCATTGTTTTCTTCTTGGTAAATGCTTGTGGTTAAGACTTTAACTCTTGTTCCAACTGACATTCCTAGCACCTACAAACTTTTTGAATGTGGATTTGTTAGGGCACTAAGGGCATGAGCCTGCTTTGGGGAGGATCCACTGACATTCCTATTTGGAGCATCTGTTAACTTCTTTTACCTAACATTTTGCAATTAATTTTATTTTATTCATTTTCATCTTGACATCCATTTTATCAATGCCATAGTTGTCCCTTTTTATCTATCTTTCTTACTCCTTTTCCTTCTCCATTCTAACGCTATTGGAGGTTTGCGATTAGTCATGGGGGTACGAGGCCTAATTTTTTAGATTTTTCTCCTAGCCTCGAATTTTTTTGATTTTCTTCCTAACCCTACACCTTTGGTAGCCATCATCAATATATTCTCAGATCCGTATTAGCCATACCACAACCTAGCCAATGGACTTTCACCGTAGCAAGGTATCAATTACATGATGATTCATTTACCCTTGCTAATACAAGATTGTGTTGTGTGTGCAGATGGCGATCATACAACAATGGATTGGATCTAGAGCAAACACTTGGAATGGAGCAGTGCTGAAGCAGCTATGCAAGGAGCAAGATTGATGACGCACTTACAGATGGACAACGAAGGCACAATCTTGGCATTGGCAGCAGCAACACTTCTTTCTATCTCTCTTTCTCAGTTGCCAACTAAGGCCTTATGTCATTGTAATAAGGTGTGCACCCTTGTTGTCATGAACACTAGTTTTGTCAAGTCTTGTAATAATGATCCGTTCACATGTCATCCCATTAATTCCATTCCCCTCAATAATTCCATACCTTTCCGATATTATTGTAAGGAACTCGAGGACGAGTTTTCATTCAGTCATGGGGGTATGATGAGACGTGATATCGCATCCCATGCGATATCGTGTATACGATATCGCGTCGTCCCCTATGATATCGCAGTCCACCGCCAAATCTATAAATAAGAGGCAGCACTCCCCTTATTTTCCATCCTAGGCTTAAAGTAGGGAAACTCAGGTAGTTTGATCACTCCAGAGATAGAATATTTTCCATGTGCCCATAGTAGGAGTCCCCAAGTGAATGGATCTTTATTCGAGCAGCTTTGTACCTGAACGCAAGCTATGTACGGCAATAAAGACGAGCTTTGTGGATAAACCTTGCAGTGCATGGAATAGGATTTATTACTTGTTATTTATTTCATGTTATTTATTACCTGCATTAGCACAACATGAGTACAACTTGATTACGAGCATTGATGAATGTGTACGGCTAATCAAGGAATCGGTAGCTCATCGTGATTAGATTCTCTCACTCTTATCTCCTAGAATGCGGGATGAGTACGACTTGATTATGAGCATCTACGAATGTGTACGGCTAGTCAAGGAATTGGCTACTCATCATGTTTAGGCTAGTTAAGTGCCTCAGTATGACCACTTCGAGCATGTGCGTTACATGTGGTGGTCCCAGTAATGATTAGCGTTTGGTAGCCACAGTTGCATAGTTCAGGGTGTGTACGGTAAGTGGGAACAGATGCTAACACTAGTTAATTTAGACTTAGGTCCTTAGTTAGAGTTAGTTAGCTTTCTCAACCCTTCACCTTGATAGCATAGGAGAAAAACAAAAAAAGACCATAAAAATCATATACCTCGGACTTACTTAACCATACACCGTGACAACTACAAGTAAGTTTGGGAAGACAACGAATGATTAACCCTAAGTGTTCCATGGGGTGTATAGGCATTTAGTCTATGGAGTTCGACCGGATCACATGTGCTACACTCGTTTCGTATGGTTTAGTGTAGGGGTACCTCGCCACTCATCAAATTCGTAGATGGAGTATGATGCTTGAGCTATTTAATGACAAATATCAGACATAGTTCAGAGTGTCGAACTTGAGAAAGTAGATCCAAAGATGGTGACAAGGAACACATGAACCCTTTGATTTAGCCATGGGCTAGTATTATTCTCTTTTACATAGATGTCCTTGCCATGATTTTTCCCAGTAAGAAAAGCTTCACCATATCATAGATGGGCTCCGATGAAAAATAAGAAGAACTCTTGGAGTCTATGTCTAAGGGAGATTGTCAGAACTAAGGATTCACCAAATCCAAAGGCTGATTGAGCAGGTTGTAACAGAAAAAGGAGAATTAAGGAAATGGGAAAGTGTTGAGGAGTATAACTAAGATCCTTTCATTAGAAAAAGGGAGGTCAGATTTTGTGATAGTGAAGGGGAGGCACCACTTGATGAAGTGGTGCAACGAAAAACATTGTCAATTCAAAAATATATTTTCAAAATTTTAGCCAATGTGGACAAAATGTGGGAATATTTGGATGAAAAATTCCAAGCAGCTTTGAAAATTGCAAAGGATTCCAAAAAGTAAAGTAGTGATCATGACTGCAAGAGAAGGAAGAAAGCTAAATGTGCTTGCCAAAGGGCTAAGGGTAAGGCTACCATAGTAGAAGAAGTTGTGGAGTCAGAATCAAATGATGGTGGTGGATGTGATATCTGCCAATATTTTTGCCCTATTGTGTTACACTTCTAGGAGTTTGGGATGTATGCCCTAAATCCTAAACTGGTAAAAAGGTAAGCACCCAGAAGATTGCCTTATCCTCAAGGCAATCCTAGGCAATTCCACCAACAACAAGCTTACTATCCAAATGGAGCTCCACCACAATCATATGAGCAATATCATTAGTGGTATTATGGGGATGCCACCACCAAGGTAGTAATACCCTTATAGGTACTAAGATCCATATGGGTACTATGTTTGGAAACCGATTTCTTTGTGTGACTCTTTTAGTCACACTTCTTTTTAGCATCACTACTACCCTCCGGAGTACTACAAAGCTCACTCTCCATCTCCCATAGGGGAATCCCCATTTCATTAGTACCTTTTTTATCCTTCAACACATGTCCCTCCTCCCTCAATCCAATTACCACATGCTCCATCCATGTAGGGTGAGATTCTTGCACAACCACAACAATGTAACACTACCAGGGCTATTAACTTATAGCTAGCTTTGCAGTCGAGTGATTTGGAACCTAGTCCTAGAAAAAGATCATTCTTCCAAACCAATAGCCCTACAAAGCCCTCTTTGACTCATGTGGCTGGTTGGCCTATGTCTCCTTCATCCTCTACATCTATTCCTTTCAAGAACCCTTCAAATCAAATGCCTCCCAAGATCTACACAATCATGTTAACCCACACTATGTCCAATTGGATCAAGACTAGCAACCTTCATAGGAAATTAGCTGATCTTGAATGTTCCCTCATATACTTGTAGATCGTTGGGAATGAGCCATAAAAGGCTCTTTTTTATTCAAGTTCTGGTGTTAATTTGTTTTCTCATGAAATGTACAAAGCCTAGAACCTACCTCCTCTTACGAAGAACAACATTTGTTTAGAATTAGTAAATTAGTCCATCACTATTCCTTGGGATTGGTGGAGGATATTTTAACCACTATCTATGGGTGATCTTATCTTACTAATTTCTTGGTGATCAAGGTTGAAAACTACAATGAGGACTTCCCATTCATTATGGGAAGGTCTTGGTGGAGTACTATTGATGTGCGAATGGACATCAGAGACCTATACTTGGAGTTTTCCAAGGAGAATGAATTTGGAAAAGTTGAGAAAAAGAGAGTTCCATGAATCGCATATAGTGATACATGGTGTAACTATGTGCAAAACTCTAGTATGTAAAAAGTACATCAATCTCAACATGTAGATAGTGTATAGAAAAATCTAAAATTCAAAAGTGCCTATATGCAGTAGCCACAAAATAGAATGGCACCTAGTGATTGACAACTAATCTTGAAAGCAGCACACTTTGCATGGAACCAACTGAGATCTTAACATGTGCCTATGTTAAAGGCATGGATGAACTATAGCAAGTTCATCACCAACTCTCTAATGATGAACCTAATGAAACTCATTGGGGAGAGTTGGAAATCTCTAAAAATTTCAAACATGAGCCCCTAGAGTTAAAAACTCTACCTATTGGCATGGAGTATGAATTTTTGAAACATGAAAAGTCAATGATAATTAATGCTAATCTTGCTCATGAGTAGAAAACGATGTTGTTGAATGTGGTCAAAAAATGCCTAATAGCCTTTGCTCAGAAATATCTTGAACTCATTAGGACTAATATTAGGATATGTCATCATCACATCTATACTAATCCTTCCATCAAGCCAAAGAGGTAGCTACATCGGTGGCTAAACCCCAAATTGAAGTAGATCATCAAAAAGAAAATTGAACAACTCCTCAAGATTGGGGTTCATCTATCCAATTACAAATAGCGAGTGGGTTAGTCCACTTGTGATTGTGCCAAAGAAAGGTGGTAAGTGGAGGATGTGTATTGATTTTAGGCTATTGAACATGGCGAACTACAATGATCATTTTCCATTGTCATTTGTGGACAAGGTGTTGGACACTATTTTTGGGCATTATTTCTATAGCTTTCTAGATGGTTACAGTGGCTATAACCAAATTCAAATAGCATCAAATGATCAAGCCAAAACTACATTCACAAATCCTTGAAGAACTTTTGCATATCGAAAGATGCCATTTGGTTTGTGCAATACCCCTACAACCTTCCAACGCCTTATTAACATTTTTCAGCAGCACATTAATAGCAAGGTGGAAGTCTTCATGGATGACTTCTCCATCTACAATGCTACATTTGAGCAGGCCCTAGACCCCCTTGAGCAAGTTAAAAAATGCAAGAAACCAATCTTTGGCTCAATTGGAAAAAGAGCCATCTCATGGTCCAGAAGGGCATTGTGCTATGGCATAGAATTTCTCAAGTAGGGATTGAGGTGGATTTTGAAAAGATTAGGGTCATATAAGGAGCATCCCATTAGTTAAAAATTGCTATAGATGTTTGGTCATTCCTTGGACACATTGGTTACTACCAATGATTCATAAAGAATTTCTCTACAATCACCAAACCATTAGTTAAGCTCTGTTCATATGAACTGAGGAATGTGAAAAGACATTCCAGCAACTCAAAGAGAAGCTCGTAGAAAATCCAATTCTATAAGCACTTGATTAATCCTGTCCATTTCACATCATGATGGATGCATCAAACTATGTCTTTAAAGCTATGCTTACATAGTTGGACAATCAGAAACATCCTTATTACATTCACTGTGCAAGTTGAAGCATTGTGGGTGCATAGCTTAACTACACCACAATGGAGAAAGAGCTGATGGCAGTGGTGTATGCCTTGAAAAAATTTAGGCACTATGTGTTTGGATACAAGATGTTTGTGCATACTAATCATAGTGCCATTTGCTTCCTCATGAACAAGCCTTTGGTGAGCCCCTATGTCATACGATGGCTAGTGATCTTATAGGAGTTTGATATTACAAGGGTACGAAAAATGCAATCATTGATTACTTGTCTTGGTTATGATTAGATAAAGAAGAGGAGAAGAGCCCACTCTTTGATCAATTTCCTAATGAAATCCTCTTTGCTGGTGTAATAAATGAACAAGTGTTTTTTGAACTAAACTAGTATGATGACATCCTCACTTATCTTCTTACTTAGGTGATGCCACAAGACTTGGATCATAGGAAGAAATAGTAGTTTCTTCATTAGGCCAAACAGTTCATGAAGATCAACAGATATCTTTACAAAGTGTGCACTGATGGCCTAGTTCGTTGGTGTGTCCTTGATGTGAATAATTCTTATTTTCTAATAAAAGTGCTTTGTTACCAATAGGACATAGTGATGCTGTAGTTGTTTAATAATGGTGGTTTGTACTTAAATGTTTTCTATTGCTAATGTTTGATCTCTATTTTAGAATTTTGATGATTGATGACTAAGGCATGGTTTATTTTTCATGGAATATATAGTGAGTCCATGTCATCCATCCATCCACAAACCCTATGATCTTCTTGGTATTGGAAATATGAGGTCCCTTTTTCATTAATGAAACTTTAACAAACTTGTGATCTTGGTAGTTTCCAAACTTCGAAAGGATTCAAAGGTTTGAAAAGGATATGACTTTAAGGGGATTCAATATTGTCTGTGCCTTTTTACTTACTCAAGTGAATTTGTGTTTTCATGGATTTCTGACCATTCCATTTTGACCAATAACAAGAAGTTAATAAGTCTTTGCATGGTGTGGTTCTCATCGAAAAATCCATAAAAACATAAAATCCCAAAAAAATGATAGAAATTCAAAACACACCCCTTAGAAAAAAATAATGGGCTACAAGCACTAGTTATGGGACTAGAAAGTCATGTTACCCATGCCTAAGGGTCCCTTCTAACTAAGGCCCTTTCTCACTTCCTACTTCTCTTTTCTTCTCCAACAAGGAATGGTGATTAATGTGTGGAAGCATTTTTGTGTCTTGAGGGGGTGGTCTAGTCTTAGAGTGGTGATGTGAAATCACTAAAAGTGGTTGGTTTTGATCTAGACTAAGGATGGACTTTATCAAGTTATTTAACCATAAGATTCACAAGGGACTTCATGTGACCATGATTGGAAACTCCATTTCATTCTCTCTCATCCATGAATGCTTTTCATAACTCACTTGACTGCTAATTGTCCATGTTTTTGTTTGATGTCTTAGTTTGATGTGTTGAAATTCTTAGGTAGATTATTTTGGATTCGATCCTTAACTTTTTATAACAATTAATTAACTGTGGGGTCCATGGACCCCTTGGGTTGAAGATATGCAAGGGCAAAAAGGGCATGAGCCTGCTATTGAGAGGACCCACTTGCATATCTCTTGGTTAGATTAGTTAAGTTTATTATCCTTAGGCTTTTCAACAATCAAATATTTCATGCACTCCATCAGTTGCATCTAGTTGTGCTCTCCTTAATGCATTTCTCCAATAAAATTTCATTCTCCCATTAAACTCTCCAATTTTTTGAATTTCCAAGCCCTCTTCTAGCATTTCATCATGTTCACAACTTTTTTGGCTCTCTATGGACCAAAATTTCATGTCAAAAATCCTCATAATTTTTGAAATATTAAAGTGAAAAATTTTCTCCTACAACTTTGTCGATAGGACTGTGTATATGCATCCCACCCATCGACAAGACCCCATTGATGGGACCCCATCGATGTAAGGAAAAAAGCCTATAAATACATGTGAGCACTAGGAATTTTTCACATTTGTTCATAAATGAGGAGGAAGTTTTTGAATTTTCCAAATCCCAAAACCTTCCAAGAACCATATCTTCCTAATAGTTTATCTTATTCACTCCATTCTTTAACCCTATAACTACCAAGGGTAAGCTCATCATTATGGGGATCACAAACCTTAAGTTTTTGATAGAAAATTTTTCAGAATTTTTCTAGCTTCCACAAAGGTTTACCAAACAAATTAACATTAAAACATCAATTTATAAGAGTTAAATCTTTCCAACAAGCTTTGGTGACATTTTAAGTGAAAAATCATTAAAATCATAAGAAAATAATCAATTTTCCATGGTCCAAACTTAGTCTAAGTGTAACTACCCAATGAGACAAGGTATGTAACTGTTATAAGTTACACATTGAATGCTAATCATTACTTATGTTGTGACCATAGATGGCATTAAAAGGAAAGTACACATAGGAAGGAGGACCATCTCAACTAAGGGATAAATAGCCAAGAATAGCCCCATGAGTAGGTAGAGATCCATGTAGAGAGACCTCTTTAGGAGGAGCCTGAAGTGGAATTTGTCCAGTAGATTCCTAAAGAAGTGGCTACAATAGAATAGTCTCACTAATATGAGGCACCTAAATCTATACTGAACCTTGAGGTTACCTTGATGAAATCTTGCCTCAAGCAGATCATGAAGAAGAGGTCTAGAAATCCATGCTCCAAGAATTGAACTTTAGCCCTTTCTTGAAGTTTGCATTGCTAGAAGTCGAAAACCAACTACAAAACTCTCCCATGTGGCCCACAATCACTTCCAACAGGGAGTGGTACATGGAAGAGACATACCTTTTCTAGAATAATTGGTAGGCCTATTCAATGGTTAAGATCAAGGACATTTCAGTGTCCTACTTAATGAAAGTCATTTTTGAGACCCTTGGGTTACCAAAAACTGGGGCAAACCTTGCAAAGATCCCAACCCAGGCAAATCCTAACATCAAGAAGGAATGGACACAATGGTGTTATGGAGTAGACCACAAGGATTTTAGTGTACTAACCATGATGGAACGTGCATATTTCAAGATTGTAGCCTTCCACCTCAATCCAATAGTGAGGCTAGGTAAGACCACAACTTTCTTTGCCCCTACATGTGTTGCTCTAAGTAGTAGTTTCCCAGTCAACCTTCCATAGCTAATCTATCTTGAGATAGAGAAGTGGTTTAAAGAAAATGAATGTTGAAGGAAGATACTTCTCTTCCCATGTCTCATCCAAAAATTATGCAAGAGAGGAGGCATAACATGCTATACAAATGATGTTGTCCAACATGCTCTATTTGCTTCCTGTGCAAAGATGATGAAGGGTAAAGTGCCTACTAAAGTCATCTAAGAAGAGGATTAGCAACCACCAACTCAACCATCCACTCACAAAACAATGTTGGGGTCTTGCACTATTGATGAGATGCGATATTGCATACGTGATATCGTGGTCCGTTGCCAAGTCTATAAATAAGAGGCGGCTCTCCATTGTTTCATAATCCTAGGCTAGAAGTAGGGAAACTCTAGCAGATTGATCACTCCAGAGATAGAATATTTTCCATGTGCCCATAGTAGGAGTCCTAAAGTGAACGGATCTTTATTCAAGCAACATTGTACCTGAATACAAGTTGTGTACGGCAATAAAGACGAACCTCCTGGATAAACCTTGTAGTGCATGGAATAGGATTCTATTTAATGTTATTTATTTCTTTCTCTTAGTAATGCAGAATGAGTACGACTTGATTATGAGCATCTAAGGATGTGTACGAATAGTCAAGGAACGGATGCTCATCGCAACGTGGAATGAGTATGACTTGATTACGAGCATCTCAGTGTGACTACTTGGTAACCCAGTGGCATATCTAGGATCTATGCTTGGTAATCCCAGTGGTAGTCGTGTACCAGGATGTGTACGGATAATCAAGGAATCAACTGCTCATTGCAATTAGGCTAGATTAGCTTTCTCAACCATTTCCTCCTAGTTAAGTGTCTTAGTATGACCACTTCGAGCACGTGCGTTATGCGTGGTGATCCCAGCAACGATTAGCGTTTGGTAACCACGGTTGCATTAGTTCAGGGTGTGTACAGTAAGTGGGAACGGATGCTGATGCTAGGTAATTTAGACTTAGTTCATTAGTTAGAGTTAGTTAGTTTCTCCAATCCTTCACCTCAATAGCATAGGAGATAAAACATAAAAGATCATAAAAATCATATACCTTGGACTTACTTAACCATACACTGTGACAACCACAAGTAAGTCTGGGAAGACAATGAATGATTAACCCCAAGTGTTCCATGGGGCGTGTAGGCACTTAGTCTACGGAGTTCGACCAGATCGCGCATGCTACACTCATTTCGTATGGTTGAGTGTAGGGGTACCTCACCACTCATCATTGGCGCCGTTGCTAGGGACTAAGTGTTTGTGCGCTGAATAGAACATAAAGGATATCACTCACATCGTTGGGAGCCTAAACAAACCTTCGGGTTAATTAAAGAAAAACTTATATAATGGTAAAATTAGCACACCGAAATAACAATGTCTTCTTCTCACAAGAGCAACACATCACCTAGGGATAATACAAAAGACAGTCGGCAATCAAAAACACATAACCAAAATCAGCCAAGTCCTAAACAATACTGAATAGTCTATACTCATCCCGATGAGTATATTCCAAACTTTATCTTTATCCTTCATCAAGATGAATAGATGCGCTGGAGAGATCTGCAAGGTAACATTGTGTTACCTCTGAGTCGTGCGGTCTCTAACATGCTCTTCCATGCTTTGGCACAGATAGGCATGATAGAGTTATATGCTGAATACGTTTCGGAAGACTTTGACATGAGGGATTATTATCCCACAAAAGCACAACATATGAGGGATGCAAGGCAGGAGAGCCAACATACACTGTTGAAGGGCAAAGAGGTCCCGTACGTCCTTAGTGAAACTAGAGATGGTGAACCACTTACAACAGGTTCTCTATCAAGAGATGTTCCCCCTCCTAATGATGGTGAGGAGGCTGGGTATCAGAACCTACGATCAATGATATATAACACTGGTTCTGATGCTCGTGAACACAAGCTATTCACAGAGGGAACAACAACTCATGATATGGATGGGCACTTAGATCATCATCACGATTGGGGCCGTAGCAGTAGAAGAGAAGGTAGGAAACATCGTCATGATGATGATTCTCCTTCTTCTTCCCCTTCATCTCATCACTCACCATCTCCTTCCACATCTGGGTACAACCATCATGAAGAGCATAATGGAGAGGATAAAAGTAAGAAAAATGAAGGACCTCGACGAGAGATTCGAGAGAGAGGACAAGGGCATGAACGAAGGGAAAGTAGGGAACAACGGAGACATCATAGGAGTCATGAAAGAGATGATCATGACAAGACCCTACTTGCAAACCGAAGTATGCTTGATATAACAAAGGCAGTTAGAATTCCCACAAGGCATTTAAAAGATAGTTGGATCAGGCGTTTAGACATGAACAACATCCCACAATTTGAAGGGGGATATAATGCAGATCCGCAAAATCATTTACAAGCATTCCACGATGCCTGCGCCTTGCAAAACATTGAGAATGAGTGGCAGAAGCTTAAGTTGTTTCCCATGACACTCACCAAGGAAGCAGAGAACTGGTACCATTCCTTAGAACTAGAGACCATCAGGAGGTGGAGTACGATGCTAGAAATCTTCAACGATAAGTATCAAACGTACTCCAAAGTGTCCAGTTTGCATAAGCAAATCCAAGGATGGAAGCAGGGTATTCATGAACCCTTGGATGCTTCCATCGCCCACTACTACACATTGTTACATCATTGCTCGGGCCATGGATATGCATAGCGGGATCAACTTCGCCACATCGTAGATGGGCTAAGGCATGGAACTAGAAGAACCCTTGGGACTTATGCCCAAGGGAGACTATCACAACTTAGAGCCCATGAAGTTCATCGCTTGTTGGAGCAAGTAGCAAAAGAAGAAGGTGAGCTACAAAAAAGGAAAAGTGTGGAAGAATACAACCATGATCCCTCTCTTCGAAAGAAGGCAGTCAAATTTTGCGATGAAGAGGATGAGCCACCAATCGAAGAGTTGATGAACAGAAAGACCTTGCCGCTTCAAAAGCTCATAACAGAAATAGCGGCTAAGGTAGATGACCTATGGAGTTCCTTAGACTCTAAAATTAAAACTGTCTTAAAAATTGTAGAAGAGTCTAAGTTAGAATAAAGTAGTGACAAAGGTAAGACAAAGTGGTGAAATGCAAGCCTTGCACATAACAAAAGTAAGGGGAAAATTACTATCTTTGATGAAGTTGTGGATTCAGACATAGATGATGACGGTGGATGTGAGATCTTCCATTATGATCATCCCAAGGGATGTTGTCCAATCATCTCACATTTACAAGAGTCTTGGGTGTATGCGCTTAATCCAAGACTCAACCAACGGCAAACACCCCGTAGGTTACCTTATCCCCAAGGTAACCCAAGGCAGTTCCACCAACCATTAACGTATTATCCAAGTGGAACTCCACCACAACCTATCAGATAGCATCAACAGTGGAAATACCCACAGTCATGGGGGATGCCATGGCCAAAACATCAGTACCATTACCTATAGCTTGACCCTTATGGATATTATGTGCAGAAGCTGATTTCACCAAGTGACTCTATGAGTCACACAACTCCCCACTGTCACTACCAAGTTTGGGAGTACTTTAGAAGGACTCCTTCTCCTTCAGGAGACACTCCATACCCACACCATCCTTCAAATCCATCCGCACCTCTTCCACAAGTAGTTCCCATAACACCTCCTACTCCAACAATGCAAGAGGAACTTCCTACTCAACCGCAGCAACGTCACACTACAAGAGCTGTAAATGTTCAACCTGCTACTAGTTCTGACAACTGTAAAAAGAGAAGACCCTTCTTTAGAACCAAAAGCCCAGACAAAATCTCGCAACAACAAGTGTTTGAGCCCATGTACAGTCCTCCACCATCTAACACTTCAAAGTACCCTTCAGTTCAATAGAGCTTAACGCATATGGTTATGGTAATGCATACCGTAACCGAATGGATCAAGGTAGGCCACATTCACAAGAAACTAACTAATCCTAGAAGTCCCTTAATCTACCTTCAAGTTGCTGGAAATAAACCACATAGGGCTCTTCTTGACTCAGGTTTCGGAGTCAACTTAATTTCACAAGAGATGTATCACACCTGGAACCTGCCCCAACTTAAGAAGAGCAACATTCAACTAGAGCTGGCAGACCAGTCCATCACCATTCCCTTGGGATTGGTGGAGGACATCATTACCACTGTGTGTGGTTGGTCTTACCTGACTAATTTCTTGGTGATTGAAGTCAACAACAACGAAGGTGACTTCCCAATTATAATGGGAAGGGCATGGCTTAGTACAGTAGACACATGCCTTAGGATCCACGATCTTTCCTTGGAAATCTCTAAGATAAATATTTATGGAAAGATTAAGAAGAGGAAAGTTCCACGCATCAGATACAGTGATTCATCAGGTGATGACATGGAGGAAGTGCTTCCATGCAGCAAGTGTGCTCTTGAAAATTTGAAATAAAGATGCCTGTATGTAGCAACCACACAACTAGTAGAAAACACCCCATTGTTGACAGCTACTAGAAGGAGCAACCAAATATGCATGGAATGAACTGAGGCACTAACCCATGCCAACAACAAAGGCATAGACACATTGGAATATTAGTGTCGCCAACCTCCACCCCTTAATCTAAGATCATCAATTGGGAGAAGTTGGACACTTCTTAGAAATTCAAATAGGTGCTCATTATTTTGGATCTATCCCTTTCCACTCAGTCATGGGGGAGATGGCCACCTATGCTAATCATATGGGGCCCTCCGTTCTTTTTTAATTTTTTTACACATTTTTATTTTACATGTTTTTGTTTTACACATTTTTGTTTTACAAATTTCTTTAACTTTTCTTGTTTTTGTTTTACAAATTTCTTTAAATTTTCTTATTTTTTTTTACAACATCATTATGCTTTTTCATTTTGTGTGTGTGTGTGTGTGTGCGTGTATCCACCCTATTAGTTTGTCACCCAATAAGTGTTCGGAATGATGGTATGAATTATTTTCATATTGATTGCTAATGTTTGGTTTTTACCTTTAAGTCATAATGTTGATACTAAGGTATGTTTTTTTTGATATGGCAGGCAATGAGTTCACTCCATCCATCCATCCACAAAGTTCTATGGTCTCTCTTAGCTTGGAAATGTACAGTCCCCTTCTAATAAGAACTTTAACGAATCGGTGGCTGGGCATTTCTCAAACTAAGGAAGGACTCAAGGATTGAAACGGGTGTGACTTCAAGGGAACTTGATGCTTTTGTGTTGGCCATTCTCTTGGGTGCTTGGATGTTTTCTTTTTGAGTTTTCTCGTTATTCTGATGTTACCCCAATTATTGGAAGCTGAGACAATAAAAATAAAGTCTTTGCATGGTGTGGTTCTCATGCATAAAAACACAAAACACAAAAAAAAAAAAAACTAAGTGAGAATTCAAAGCACACCCCTTAGATGAAATAAACTTGGGCTACAAGCATTGGTTATGGAACCAAAAGTATTCCCTTTAACTAAAGCCCTTCTCACTTCCCATTCTCTCCTTTGTTTCGTCGGAATGGTGGTGACTCTTGGGGAAGGCATCCTTGTTATCCAAGTGGATGGTTTAGCTGAATGCATTGATGTGAAGTCACTGGATGTGGTTGGTTTGAGGCCNAGTTGTATCATTAGTGTATATACTTTGGTAGAGGCATTGTTTTCTTTTTGGTAAATTCTTGCGGTTAAGACTTTAACTCTTGTTCCAAATGACATTCCCAAAGCCTACGGACTCTTTGAATGTGGATTTGTCAGGGCATTAAGGGCATGAGCCTGGTTTGGGGAGGACCCATTGACATTCCTATTTGGTGCACTAGTTAACTTCTTTTCCCTAACATTTTTGCAATTAATTTTATTTTGTTCATTATCATCTTGACATCCATTTCCTTGATGCTATAGTTGTCCCTTTTTATCTATCTTTCTTACTCCTTTCATTTCTCCATTCTAACGTTACCGGAGGTTCACGATTAGTCATGGGGGTACAGGGCCCGATTTTTTCGATTTTCTCCTAGCCCTAAATTTTTTGATTTTCTTCCAAACCCCTACATCTTCGGTAGTCACCATTAATATATCTCCTGATCCATATCAGCCATACCACAACCTAGCCAATGAACTTACACTGAAGCAAGGTATTAACTACATTGAAATTCATTTACCCTTGCTAATATAGGATTACGTTGTGTGTGCAGATGGCGATCATGCAATAACGGACCGGATCTAGAGGGAAAACGTGGAATGGAGTAGTGCTACAGCAGCTATGCAAGGAGCAAGATCGATGGTGCGCTTACTGATGGACGAAAGGCGCAATCTTGACATTGGAAGCAACAACACTTCTTTCTCTCTCTCTTTCTCAGCTACCAACTAAGGCCTGATGTCAATGTAATAAGGTGTTCACCATTTTTTTCATAAACACCAGTTTTGTCAAGTCTTGTAATGATGATCCATTCACATGTCATCCCATTAGTTCCATTCCCCTGAATAATTCCATACCTTCCTAATATTTTGTAAGGAACTTGAGGATGATTTTTCATTCAGACATGGGGGTATGATGAGATGCGATATCATGGTATGTGATATCGCATCCCATGCGATATCGCATACGTGATATCGCAATGTGCCGCCAAGTCTATAAATAAGAGGCGGCTCTCCCTTGTTTCATCATCCCAGGCTAGAAGTAGGGAAACTCTGGCAGATTGATCACTCTAGAGATAGAATATTTTCCATGTGCCTATAGTAGGAGTCCTAAAGTGAATGGATCTTTATTCGAGCAACATTGTACCTGAACATAAGTTGTGTACGACAATAAAGATGAGCTTCCTAGATAAACCTTACAGTGCATGGAATAGGATTTTATGTAATGTTATTTGTTACTTTCTCTTAGTAATGCGGAATGAGTACGACTTGATTACGAGCATCTAAGGATGTGTATGGATAGTCAAGGAATTGATGCTTATCGCAACGCAAAATGAGTACGACTTGATTACGAGCATCTCAGTGTGACTACTTGGTAACCCAATGGCATATCTAGGATCTGTGCTTGGTAATCCTAGTGGTAGTCATGCACCAGGATGTGTATGGATAATCAAGAAATTGGCTGTTCATCGCACTTAGGCTAGATTAGCTTTCTCAACCCTTTCCTCCTAGTTAAGTGTCTTAGTATGACCACTTCAAGCACGTGCATTACGCGTGGTGATCCCAGCAACGATTAGCGTCTGGTAACCACGGTTGCATCGGTTCAGGTGTGTATGGTAAGTGGGAATGGATGCTGACACTTGGTAATTTAGACTTAGTTCATTAGTTAGAGTTAGTTAGTTTCTTCAACCGTTCACCACGATATCATAGGAGATAAAACATAAAAGACCATAAAAACCATATACCTCGAACTTACTTAACCATACACCGTGACAACCACAAGTAAGTCTAGGAAGACAATGAATGATTAACCCCAAGTGTTACATGGGGCGTGTAGGCACTTAGTCTTCAGAGTTCGACTGGATCGCGTGTGCGCTCGTTTTGTATGGTTGAGTGTAGGGGTACCTCGCCACTCATCAACTGCTCTTGAGTGCATGCATGAGATCTGAGAGTAGCTCTTGCAAGAACAAGAGTAATGAGTAGGAACAAGTGGTGGCAATCCATCTATATATCACCTAGTGATGAGCCATCTCAACCAAGTGACTTGAACTATTAGCCAAATGGAAGGAGGTGGGCCAATTTTCTTAGCCGATTAAACACAGCTGCCCACAAGATCAAATATTAACACTCAAGAGGTAACATTATCTCTTTCTTAGTAGTAGCAATTCCTAGAAATATTTGGGAATGCTGCTACTTTCTCGGTGCATTTGGAGGAGGATGAGGGGGAAACTGTCTTGGTGATGCAGTGCCATGAGCAGGAGACTGTGACAAAAGTTATTGTTGATAGAATTGATGAAGCATTGAATGTACCTATGGTGTCTGTACTAGATGTTTCTACACTTAGAGATGTGTAGATGTTTGTAGGAATAGCTAGCAACAGATTAAGTATAGCCCAACATGAGGAGTTACTAGATCGACTAGTGGGAACCAGGCAATTGATTCTGGATGTCTTTAACTTTCCAAATACAATCATTTCAACCTAGTCAGAACTACTGAAAGTGAGGGTAAGTGCATCATATTGAAGGACCAACTCGAAACATCCCAAGCACAAAACTAGTGCTTGGCTGTAGAGGTTGCTAAATTAAGAGCTCACCTCACTGATCCTACATTTCTCAACCCTACACCAATAAGGGATGAAGCCTTTAAGCAGCTTGAAGACAAGCTCAAAAATGTTGAGAATGAGAAGGAGATAATTGTCCTTCACTAGTTCATGCCCAATGCCAAAACATACATCATTTAGAAAGACTTGGTCTAGATGTGTCATGAGAATGAACGTCTAACCATAGGAAATCATCGCTTGTGAAATATTGATGTGCAGAAGTAGTAGATGCAAGATTTTATCCATCAACAGTAGGAGTAGCTAGCCAGAGTAAACAATGAATTAAAGAGATTGGTACCCAAAAACAAATATCTTTCCATGGAGGAAGTCTGCGAAATTTACCAAAAATCTGCAATAGAAATAGCTACTTGGAAGAACAAGGCTCTCAAATTTGAGAGAGTCAAAAACCATTACAAAGATCAATTCAGTTTATAGAAAGAAATCAATGAAAAAGAAATCTAATTGATGAAGGCAAAGGTGAATGAAGCCCTCCAACAACTCTAGTAAGGAGACGATGTATGACAGCATATCTTTGATGGGTTGAACGCATACAACAAAGTGGAAATCTGCATGAAGGAGTTGCATATGGAAGAGATGACAGAGTACATGAAGCTTGCCAATCTCTATTATGCAAACTTGGTGATGCTAACTACCAGTAGGCCATTGTTAGAATTGGAGATATAAGTGGCGAGCTTGTACTTGCTATATGAGGTAGAGTTCAAGCATCACAAAGACACCAAGTAGAAGCTTGAGGTTTCTAATGTTGAACTTGAGGTTATCAAAGCAAAATTCACGAATCAACAATCAACTACTGAGAAATTGGCCAAGCAGATCAATGACTACTAGGAGCTATGTAATGTACTTAGAGAATTTGATTTTGAATGTAAACAATTTGTTGCTTGGTTTATGAATGTTAAGGAGCTATTTTCTACAATGCCCTATCCATGGGATATTTCCATTCTAGCCCACATTGGGGAGGCCATGTGGACTATTAATGATTATCAGAGTAAGAAGGAGAAGATGAAGGCACTGTTAGACACCTTTCATCTTCCATTGAAAGTTGCAGCTATCGCAAAACAATCACAACCACCTCAACCACCCCATGTGTCTAAAGTAAGAGGAGGCCCTTCAAAGCCTCAGGAGCCTCCATCACCTGGGATTGTTTGATCTTCCCCAATGTCTTCACACCATTTGATGAATTATGTTTGTCAATTTTGTTCTGGTGTTCAATTTTGTTGTTCTAAATACCAAAATTATGTAATCAATGTAAAATCATACACTCAAGAACTTAGTTTTTGTTGTGTTGTTTGTGTGTTTGTTTTGTCAGTTAATAATCTCATACTTTTCCAAATTTTGTAAGGAACTTGAGGACGAGTTTTCATTCAGTTGTCGGGGTATGATGAAGTGTCATAGTTTGGTCGCGTCGATGGGATGTTGTCGACATGATCCCATTGATGGGATCTTGTTGACATGATCCCATTGATGCAAGGTTTGACCCATTGATGTGTACCCATTGATAAGACACCCTATTTAACCTATAAATGTGTGCCTTTCGGCACATTTATGGCATTATTTTCATAAGTTGTAGTCAAGCTCTAGCAATTTTTCTTCCTGAAAGTTAGAATATTTTCTAAGTTCTTGTAGTACAAGTCAAAGAGTGTAGGGATCTTTATTCAAGCACTATTGTACTTTAGCAGTGTAGTGTGTGTGGCAATAAAGACAAGATTTTTGATAAACCTTGCAACACTTTGAAATAGATTAATTGTTTCCTTCATGCATTTAATATTTTAAGCAATTTCCTTCAATGTTTTAAGTAATTAAGTAATTACTTAATTAAGCTAAATTAAATAGCAATTAATTAAAACACATAAGTATGACCACTTCAAGCATACATGTAACGCTTGGTAATCTCAGTAACGCTTAACATTTGGTAACTTAGTAGCATTATACATGTTCAAAATGTGTACATCAAGTGAGAACGAATGCTTATGTTAGGATTAGTTAAGTGTTATCTAGTTGATTAGATTAATTTAGTAATTAAATACCTTTATTGCTTATTCTTAGGTGACTTAGAACATAAAATGATAAAAATCATATGCCTCAGTTATACTTAACTATACTCTTGTACTCATAAGTTTAACTGGGAAGACAATGATTACAACCATTGATTAACCTCCTAGAACAATGTACGTGAAAACCTAGAAGTCCTTGGAATTCGATTGGATCATGCATAACGCTTGTGATTCATATGGTTGGGTGTAGGATCTACTCGCCACTCATCACCTGCTAATATTAATAGCTTGAACATTGAGTCTCTAGCTTTCAACACATTGAACATGCTCAAAATGTTTGCGAGGTATCATCAAATGAAGATGTTACTTTTGTTAGATGCTACCACCATTGTGTTATTTCAAAAAATGTGGAGAAGTTCTAGTGCAATGCAAGTCGTAAGACATGGAGATACCATTTCCAATGCTCTTATTAGCAAAAGATGCCACAAGAGAAAGATCAATGTGAAATGAAAAGAAAAATTTATTGATATAGTGAATCATGATGAGAAAACAAAATATAAGATTAGATCAACAATGGAATACAAGGGTTGGATTGATAATAAGATCAAAGAGCAAAAGCATAAGGTAAGTAGATCCAATAAGAAAATCTACTTGAAGATATCATGGAAGAAAGGATATTTCCTATACCTCAAGAGATCAGTTGAGATTCAAACTTTGTCAAGCAAGACTAAGTTCAAATCTAGAAGCCTCCAAAAGATCCACCAAGCATAACCATGAGCACAAGCATGAATGAGAGATGTACAATTAATTCCAAGAGAGCTATTGTGGACAAGTATTTATAGGTACAAGAGGTAGGATTTGGGTAGTTTCAAGAATAAATAATTAATAATCTAATTTCTAAAATTAGATAGCATGTATCCATCAAAAAGGTTCAATAGTCCGCTAATGGGTTAAGTCACCAAGATAATATAAGAATAAGTCCACATACTCAAGAATGGGCTCCAAGAGAAAATAAAGAATAACTAAAATAAGCCCCAAATATCTATTTAACATGTCTCATGACCATATTCTTACATTATTCCAAAAATGAATCATAAAGAAATATTAATTAAATAAAATATTATCGTTATCATCATTACCTTAGCCTTGTCCTAACAAAATGGGGTTGGCTACATGAGTTATTTTTTACCATTAAGTTCTATGAAAAGCTAAGTCCTTGTTTATTTGCAATTTCAAATTATCTTTGATTGTTTTTTTCCTTGTCTTTTTGATTTTTCCTTTTAGTGGCTATCCCGAAATAGTGATATAGCAACCTTTGTTTATAGCCTTATTGTTTGATCTTTTTTGCATATGTCCAAACCATCTAAGTCTTGTACCTTGATGAGTCATGAATTTGCTGGCTATGATATCGCAGACGTGATATCACAACCCTATTGTATCAGTAGCCATGATATCGCAGCAACCGTGATATCGTAGCTGCGCTGCAATTTCTATAAATAAGAGGTGGCTTTCCCAATTTTAGGTATTAGGAGTTAGAAGTAGCGAAGCTCTGGCATTTTGGCCACTCCAGAGATAGTTTATTTTCCCATGTCTGCCTGCAGTGTGATGAATGTAATTGTACGGAATCCTTTATTCGAGTGTGACGTACTTAGACACGCACATGACTGGCAATAAAGATCAAGATTACTTCATCATTGCAGCAGTCACTTTGTTTATTTAATTGTAGTAACGTGGTACAAGTACTACTTGATTACGAGCATTAAGTGTGACTACTTGGTAGCCCAGTGGCATACCTAGGATCTACACTTGGTAATCCCAGTGGTAGTCATGCACGAGGTCCAAGATGTGTACAGTTAATCAAGGAATCGGTTGCTTATCGCACTTAGGCTAGATTAGATTTTCTTACTCTTTTCCTCCTAGCTTAGCTTAATTAATATTATTTTCCACTACCTCCAGGAGTAGCGTTAGAATTAGGAACACATCATACACCTCATCTAGACTAAACCATATGTGACAAATACAATACTAGTCTAGGTGGAAAGACAGCGAACTGTGACCTAAGGATAACTGTCTAGGTGCCACAACTAGCTTGTTTGCATAGTTCGACCAGATCGTGCGTGAGAACGCTCGTTTCGTATGGTTGAGTGTAGGGGTACCTCGCCACTCATCATTGGTGCCGTTGCCAGGGACGGTGCTAGTTATCTAGATTAGTTATATCATACAAGGTCACTATAAAGAACTTAATGATATATCTTTCAAAAAATAATAATTATAAAAAGATACACATAAATTCACACACAACAGTGCCTCTCCTACAAGATAATAATAACACCACACTTAGTGAGGAAGTTCATTGGAGAACCAACGAACTATATGACGATGAAGATTGGAGTATACAACCTGAAGTGGGAGTTTCTTATAAACATGAAAGAAAACAACGTCATCATAGCACATGAAAGCCTAACTTACCTGATGATGATGAACCCCCACTGGCCACTACAAGCTTAACGCAAATACAAGAGGCTGTTCGAATCTCACGTAGGCATCGTAAAGAGAGCCGTCTACTCAGGCTTGATTTAAATAACTTTCCCAAATTTTTAGGAGGCTATGACTTAGATCCGCATCAACATTTACAAGCCTTCTACAATGCCTGCACATGGAATAACATTGATAACGGGTTGAAAAAATAGAAGCTCTTTCTGATGACACTCGTTGACCAAGCAAAAGTATGGTATTGATCATTAAAACCAAATTCAATACGATGTTGGTCAACAATGGTAGAAGTCTTTAACGAAAAATATCAAACCTACGTAAGAGTGTCAGCCTTGAGGAAACAAATCCAAGGATGGAAACAAGCACAACATGAACCCTTGGACATGGCCTTAGAAAGATACTATGCATTGTTAAACAACTGTCTAGGCCATGGGTTTTCCGAGGAAAGGCTAATGTACCATATTATCGATGGGCTACATAATGAAACAAGAGAGACCTTAGGAATGTATGCCCAAGGTCAACTATATGAACTACAAACCCATCAAGTCCAAGAACTTATTAAGCAGGTAGAAAAAGAAGAAGGAGAATTAGCTAGATGGGAGAGTGTTGAAAAACATCAACGGGACCAAAATTTCAACTTAACATAGGT
Organism: Gnetum montanum; assembly: GCA_015680685.1. Classification (NCBI taxonomy): domain Eukaryota; kingdom Viridiplantae; phylum Streptophyta; class Gnetopsida; order Gnetales; family Gnetaceae; genus Gnetum; species Gnetum montanum. Next base: position 427,267 of record MNCI01008581.1, read on the forward strand.
CCATGATCATAAAGAGGAGAAATCAACAAATCTCAAGGTGGAAACATCATCTTTGCCAATACAACAATCGTTAGAAGAAACTGAGGCAAAGATCAATAAGATGTTGGAATGGATGTATCAAAGGTGTGGAGAATATATCAACAAAATTGGAGGATAGAGTTTTGACAACCCAAGAGGCAGGACGAAATAATAGATATTTGGAAAAAAAGAATAAAGGGAATGAACACTCAATTGCCAATCATACATATGAATGCAACCTATGCCTGTACGATCACCCCAAGGGTCAATGCCCAATATTGTTACATTTACATGAGCATTGGGGAAACACATTACATCCAGAGTTCGTACATAGATACTGTGTTCGATCATAGTGGCAACAATCCTAGTCGTGAGGGAGACCACCCTTAGACTAGAGGCACCCTTCATATGTTCCGAGCTCGAATGCTTATCACGTTCAACATACTATTTTTCCATTTGGGCCAACGTACTCTATCTCACCACAATACCATTCTCCACAATACTATCAGCCCATACCTTCGACACAACCACCTCCTTGTGCACCTTACATCCCTCCTAACTTTCAACATTCTCATCCTTTCCCTTCTTCCACAGTGCCACCAACTGTTCCTAAGGTGTTTGTGCCATAGCAACAACCCATGAACAACACTTGTGCTGCTACTATCAACAGCAATGAGAAACCTCAGCAACATCAAAGGAATCCTTTCTTTAAACACGGTCGTAAGAAAGGACAACATAATTTCAAGGCCACTGCATCTTCCAACCCAGTACAAGTCCCATACTATGGGGTACCCTTACCTTCGAACCCAACGCCTCATGTAACTTCATCAAGGCCACCAACTAACACTCCAACAACCATACAGCCCAATGAACACAACCATGGGAGGCATCATCCTAATCCTTGCATACCATCTAACGATCACCAACATCATAGTGGGTCAACTTGTTATCCAGGAATTACATCGTATGAAGTGCCCCACTATGCTTATTACAATCAAGTGTGTGAACCCCGAGGGGATAAGTATAGACTGATTCCAATACTTCCAATATGCAAGGATCCTTATCTTTCATTTATTAATCCTTTCCATACTCAATTGATTGGTTATGGGGGATACCCCCCATTTCAATAACAAGAAGGATTAACAAATATTTTTCATTTTCTTTAATTTTACAACTTTTTGTTTTCCAGTTTTTCATTTTTCAACTTTTTGTTTTATCTTTTTATCTTTTTGTGTGTTTTTCTTTTTACGTTTTTTGTCAATAATCTCATCTATGAATAAAACACTCATGTGGATCATTGGTTGAGGTGTGTTTTATGTTATTAAGTCATGAGTGGTCAATTATTTGGAACAGTGAGCCCATTACACCCACTCATCCACTCTATAAATAAGAGGTTCTATTCAAGGGTACAGTGATATTCTTGACATGTTTAAAAACTTAAAATTAATTTTGTGTTTATTGTACCCAAAATGAAGAAGGACAAACCAAGAGGGAATGATTAGGATGTGACATCAAGGGGACTTGTGGATTCTCTTTGGTGACGTCTATGGGAGTTATCATGCAACGTGGTTGTACTAAGATCCTTGTAGATCTAATGAAAAATGGGAGTAAGAGTAATCAAAAGGGTAGTTGAAAATTAAACACTGTTCTATGGGGTCCCACTAGAAAGACATGCACCAATGCCTGAAGGTTGGCAGCTTCTCTAGATTCAGTAAGATTCAAAAAAAAGAAAAAAGGAAAAACAAGGTGCCACAAAAAAAAATCACTCCTCCCTTGCATAAAATGCCAAGTGATCGTACACCTTGTTGTTGTGGTACTCTCATAGTTGTTTGCCATGGGATGAAATGATGTGATGTCATTGATTGAAGGATGGACTTGGTCCTGATCTTGGAATGATGGGTTAATAACACCTTAATCATGCTTTTCACGTAGGATTCACTATGTCCTGGGTCAGTTACCTCATGTCCCAATCTCTACGATCCCTTCTATAGTTCATCTCATCTCACTGTTCGTGTAATTGTAGCTCGTGTTCCGTGTAGCATAGAATTTTCATCTCCTTTCGGTGATATTTACATGTGTGTGTTTTGTGGAGTTAGTTTGGATTACATTTAACCCTTCTAATGCCCACAGACACTTTAAGTGTGGTTACACAAGGGCATTATAGGTTAAAACCTGCTATGGGGAGGACCCACTTGTGTAATTTTTTGTAATCTTCACTTATGATATAGCTCACACACACCATTTATTACCCTCAGCGTATTGTTCATGATATTCTTTCCCTTATTACTATCTCTCTGAATCAACGTTCATATGAACCATCAAATAGCCTTTTTCTCCCATCCGAGGTCTTTATTGATAAACACACCATCATAATTTTCATGCCTTTAGAACTAGTTGAATTACCCTAGAACCCTTTAGTCCATATGTCCTTAGTTTACATCATTTAATTTCAAAGAAATATGAAAAATTTGGTACATTCTCTAAGTGCCCTAACTTCAATAAAAATATATATATACATGACCCTCCCTATGCTAATCAACATTATTTGCAACTGTTCACACAAGGGAAGTTTTTCAAATTTCTCTCTACGACTTACGATTGCACGTCCCTTGCTTTCATATCCATAACTTGTTTGTTGGTACTTTGATTTTCATTCCGTTTGAACCTACTTGACCCTGGAGTGTTCAGCTTAGTCGTGGAGGAGGGGCACATGCCGAATAGCTCATAAATTTTTTGAAATTTATCATCACTCGAAAGACATCTTTAAGGGTAATTAGTTCTAAAATTAAGAATAAAATGTGTTAAAAACAATTTCGTCCCCTTAGCTATACTAGAAAATTAGATTTGGAAACCACCTAAGCAAAGAGGACTCAACACTATAATCTTTTGAAGACATGTTCTTCCAATAATTAACATCACACGGAAATAAAGTAAATCTATTAAGGTAAGCAGTAAGGTATAGCCTAACGTTGGTAACAACCTTACTAACGATTGGTCCCGTGTAATTGCAGATGGCCTCGAAACATGGACAACAGGAACGTCCTACTCAAGGTGTGATCAAACGATCTTAGAGAGGTGGAAGACAAGATCCTACCGGACAACATGCAGAACAGGAGGAACAATCATTTAGCCTTCATCAAGAATATCCTCCTACCATACGATCTGGGTAGGCAGAAGTAGGAGATACCCTCTCTGAAAGCAGTGCCAGTACTTAGGGGAAATGTACCAATTTTGGCACAATAAAGAGAAGGCACCATGGTTGACAATTGTGGTGTGACTGTTGACTTCTCTGTTCAAGCCATTTTGGAAGTATTAAACCTTCTGAATACAGGGCCAAAGGTTGCTCAGAACCAGCTGGACACTTTCAGAACCGAGAAACTTAATAAACTTTTGACAGAGAATAAAAGGATGGCTGAAGAAAAAGAGAAGGCTAACTGGGATGCCTCTATGGCACAAGTGCAAACTTACATGCACACCAAGGCACTCAAGGCTTTACAAGAGGAGAAACTCCAAGTCATACTTCAATGCCATCAAATCCCAAGACCTGGAACGCAAGAAAAGGGAAAGACACCTATGGAGGAGCCACCGCCACTAGGAACTACATGAGTTCCACCATTATGTAATCATAGGGTTTTCTTTTATGTTGTGTCTCAATTTTGTTCTGACTCCACACTATGGCATGAATCCATTCTAGTCAGTCAATAATCCCATACCTATCCACTGTGTAATCAATGGCACTTGTTCTCACTTTAACTCAAGGACGAGTTTTCATTTAGTCATGGGGGTATGATGAGTCATGAATTTGCTAGCTGTGATATCGCAGCCGTGATATCATAGCCCTATTGTATCAGTAGCCGCGATATCGCAGTGACCATGATATCGCAGCCGCGATATCATGTAAGCGATATTGCGTCTTCCCTACAATATCGCGTACGTGATATCGCAGTGCACCGCAATTTCTATAAACAAGAGGCAGCTTTCCTAGTTTTAGGTATTAGAAGTAGCGAAGCTCTGGCAGTTTGGCCACTCTAGAGATAGTTTATTTTCCCGTGTCTGCCCATAGTGTGGTGAATGTAATTGTACGGCATCCTTTATTCGAGTGTGACGTACTTGGACTCGCACATGACCAGCAATAAAGATCAAGATTACTTCATCATTGCAGCAGTCACTTTGTTTATTTAATTGTAGTAACGTGGTATGAGTATGACTTGATTACGAGCATTAAGTGTAACTACTTGGTAGCCCAATGGCGTACCTAGGATCTGTGCTTGGTAATCCCAATGGTAGTCGTGCACGAGGTCCATGATGTGTACGGTTAATCAAGGAATCGATTGCTCATTGCACTTAGGCTAGATTAGATTTTCTTACCCTTTTCCTCCTAGCTTAGCTTAGTTAATATTATTTTCCATTGCCTTCAGGAGTAGCATTAGAATTACGAACACATCATACACCTCATCTAGACTAAACCATACATGACAAATAAAATACTAGTCCAAGTGAGAAGACAGCGAACTACGACCTAAGGATAACTGTCTAGGTGCCACAACTAGCCCATCTGCGGAGTTTGACCGAATCACGCATGAGAATGCTCGTTTCGTATGGTTGAGTGTAGGGGTACCTCGCCACTCATCATACCTTATCTAAAATAGAAGCCATTCTAAGTCTTTCTTTGATGTCTATATTATGTAGTTTATATTTTCTTATAACATTCAACATTCATCAAAGCATTCACATCTCTACCACACAGATTTTCTTATGCTTCCTTTATAGTGATCAACATTCAGCATCATATATAATAGCAAGCCTAATTGTTATCCTATAAAATAGCGCCATCCTTCCAACCTATTGTTCACAAGAGGCACCAAGAATTAGTTAATAGTAAGGAATAATAATCAAAAAAGAAATATACAAATATTATTTATAATTATGTAATAAGAGTAAGGTTTAAAGTCCAAACTATAAGAAACATGAGTCATAATAAAACATGTAAGCTTACCAATACATGAGGAGTTGTTCTAAGGTACACTATATCATCATCATCATCATTCTAGCCTTGTCCCAACAAAATGGGGTTGGCTACATGTGTTCTTTTTCATCATTTATCTCTATGAAGAGTTAGATCCTTGTTTATTTGTAGTTTCTTCAAATCATCTTTGATCATTTTTTTCTATGTCTTCTTTGTTCTTCCTTTCAGTGGCTTTTTTGGAACAATGAGTAGCAATCTTTATGTATAAGCTTATTGTCTAATCTTCTTTGCACATATCCAAACCATCTAAGTTGTTATTCTTATATCTCATCTAAATTAGAAGCCACTCCAAGTCCTTTTCTAATGTTTGTATTATGTATTTTATCTCTTTTAATAACATTCAACATCTATCGAAGCATTTGCATTTCTACCACATTGATTTGTTGTTCACACCTCTTTTGTACTATCCAACATTTAACGCCATATAAGATAACAAGCCTAATTGTTGTGTTATAATATTTTTCCTTTAAATTTATTTGTATTCTTTTATTACATACAACACCACTAGCTTATCTTCATTTTGATCATTCTACCTTAACTTTGTTTCTAATATCTTTATTAATTTCACCATTTGATTAGAAGATTGATCCTAGGTAGCGAAACTATTTACAATGAGGGACTTTTTTGCATTGAATTATCACTTCTATTTCATAACTGTTTATGTTGTTATTAAAACTGCATTCTATATATTTTGTCTTACTTCCTGCTAATTTTTAAGCATGTTGATTCAAGAGCATGTTTGCACTTATCCATTTTAGCAACAATATTTTCTTGAGGTGTATCCACCAACACAATATCATCTACAACTGGCATACACCAAAGGATTTCATCTTGTATTTCCTTTGTTAATTCATTCATAATAATGTCAAATAAGTTGGGGGAAGTTTGGGGATGGTCATCTAGGGGGAAGTTGGGGGATGGTTGTGTAGGGGGAAGGATGGTTGCTAGAACCCTGAAATAACTATAATATAGGTATACCCCAAGGTAGATAGTCCAATTAGAACTTTATAACTTAGCATTACCTACTTGAATGAAACTCATGACTTGGAGCTTTCAAATCAAGAGTCTTACCACTTGACTAATACCTCATTGTTTACCTCCTTATTCTTCCAAAACCAAGAATCTTTGATGGAACTTGAATTATATTTTTACTTACTTCTACTTAGAGTACATTGCATGTATTAAGCTACAATAGTTTTATAATTTTTTTCAAGAACCATTTTTATAATGAAGTGTTTCCTAGTCCAATCTATCATGTGTGTGTACATATATTCATATTTTTAACCTAAACATCATCAATGAGGTATTAGCCTAGTAGCAAAGATTCTAAATTTAAAATCTCTAAGTCATGAGTTTGATTCTCATGGGCAATGTTGAGTTATATATCTTGGGGTATACTTATATTATTTATACCATCGTTATCAAGGTATTTGGATAGTAAGATAAGTTTTACCTTACAAGTGATATGTTTCTTATATGTTAATAGGATTGAATATTATTTATAAAGTTGTGGACTACTCCAATTTTAGAAGAGTTCTTGGCCCTTCCTCAATATTAAGAAATTGCTCTATTTACCATATTGTGAGTGGACATGTTCCAATCTTTTTAAAATAGCAACATCATTATTCCTTAGGCCCTAATTTATAATATGTTTTTTTTTTTAATTGGGAAAGATCTCCTAGAAATTAGTTTACAAAGTTGCGTTTCAACATGTTGGACAGTAAACAAAAATTAAAAAGATATATTATTATTTCTTCAGGGTCCAATCTGTAGAATGTTCTTTTTTTTAAAAAAAAGTATTAATGTTTTTCTCTAACGGGCTCCTAGCAACTTGTTTACAAAGTTATATTTAAGGTGAATAAGTTGAGAATTCTTTTCATAACACCTCCTGTGATGCGAATAACGGTTGTCGTTCCTATCTCTCAATGCCAGATCATCGAATAGGATCATAGGTTTCAAGAAAATCATCAGGTATTGTGAAAAGACAGGGTTAAACTCTATTGCCAATTTGTAAACTCTATATGTACTGTGTTGTTATCATTTCTATATTTGTAGAATGTTAGTTAAAACTGTAATTCTTTGCAGTTTCTAACATTTTCTTTTGCAGAGACTAATTCTTGGATTTGTATTAAACATGGATTTTCTTCCTGGTCTTTCCCATACCATGGCAACGAACTGCCTGACGAGGGTTTCAAGATCTCATTATGCAACTCTTAAAAGCCGTTTGCAGACACTACGAAAATCTTGTTGAAGATCCAGACTCTGAAATCAACAAGCTAAGGCGTAAACGAAATCTACTTGAGGCATCTGTCTTTACCATTGAAGTCAAACGCTCCTTAAACATAGAAATGAACAACTGTAATGGTGAACTTATAATAGATCCGAGAGAGTGTCTTTTGGGTGATCCATAACTACAAGCAAACTCAAAATCAATGTTTGTTGAGAACATAAATGCAATTTTCCCAAGCCAAAATATATGGCTATCAAAGCCTAAGGCCTGTGTTTTTGGCTTTTTGCAATGGATAGCAGCCATGTTGGCATCTTCATTGACAAAGGCTTGGACAGAATTGACTCAATATTCTCATTTCATGTAATAGACATTTTGAGTGGAAAGGTGAGGAAGGCAAAATACAACCATAGATTTTCTGTGACAAAAGAATTGAATACCTGTATGATAAACAATGTTTTTTATGTTGTTAGTAATAACTACTCGGGCAGTTGTCTACTAAATGTTGATTGCTATAATTCGGAAACAGATTCCTGGGTTCATGTTTCTCATCTATTAATGGGTAGGGCGTCAGTGGAAGTTTCTTATGTTTGCAGTGTGTCGAGAAAAATTCTGAAACATGCAGTTTCTGATAAACGTGTTTGCTCAATATGTTACTGTTTGGCTTCCGATAAATGGGCTTGGTCATCTGTAAGAAATATAGCTCCTGATAATAGTAGAAATCTGGTCTTCTTTGGATCACCTCAGTTAAGAAATTCAAGAACTATTAACGCTTATGCATGTAAGTAGGAATGGTGTTTTAACACAAAGTAAAGCTGGCAGAATTTTTGGGCCGACTCTCATGAAATGCAAGTGAGTGTAAAGGAAAGTAATAGTAAGGAATGGAAATGCCTTGGCCATGTTTGCTATGATAAGAGATTACTTAAATATCAAGGGCTTTTGTCTCTGAATGTTCTGGACAATAAACATGTGGTACTGGTAACCCGCTTTAAATCTGATACAGCTTTTAAGGACGTTCATATGTATAAGAGTCATAAAAAGCGCTGTTCTACTCTTGGTTTCTTGTATTTCTCAAGGAGAACTACCCGGGAGAATTATGTTATTTTTGGCTTGTAAGTTTTTGGATTGCATGTTATATGGGATTGATGTTTTCATCTGTTTTTATGCTATTTCTTGGATGGTTTTAGTACCAGATGCTAAAGTTGCATCAAACTATTAATTAGTAACTCACTTTTAACAGCATTTCACTTGTGTTTGTAAATTTATTCAAAAACTTAAAAAGAAATGATTGAATTTATCGAAATCTTTAAATTCATCTTCCAGCAATGTTAGAGCAAAAATCCTGTTTATTTACATTTTGGCAATGAGTATACTTAACCTATTGCTTTATTTTGTAATTTGTGGATTTCAAGTTACCTTCGAGATACTATTATATTTGTTGTGTGGCTTAAGGTATATATAGGAAAACTTGTGGTTGTGAAAACCATCATCTTTTTCAAATTAGAAATAGCTTATCTTCAGTTATATCTCTTTGTAAATATTTAATATAAGATTAATTAAATTAAAAATAGAAAAACATTTTTGTTCTGAGAATCCCTTTATTGATTTGCATTTCTTTCAACTAAGTAACCATCTCATATTAATTGTATCCGTTTTGGAATTTTGATATGTATAAAGAATATTAAAAAACGTGCAATAATATATTAAATAAATAAATAACAATATTAATTCTATGATACCTTATAAACATTTAAATTTGGAAGTCACTGATAATTATAAATATGAAGGTAAAACCAGAACTAATATTTTTTTTGTCTATGTATACCCAAAGGATATGTCAAGGAAGAAATGAACTTGTGCAAAATACATCAGTAGTAATAAATTCTAAGTATAGTAGAAGTGTCCAATATTCATGTAACTTAAACATGTATTTTATATAATTTTTTAAATTGACTAGTGATTTGTCATTTTAAAAAAAATGTTATGCAACATTTTAATAATACACGTTGCTCATCTTCTATAAGCAATGCATAGGGGATTCACGAATCTGTGAATTTGACGAAAATTTCACAAATTCACAAACTGTTCGAGGCGGGTAAAAGGGTTCACACACTATTTGCGGTGGGTAAGGGTTCATTGATAGAGCATGAAATGGCTAATACATCTAATCTCTATTGCATAATAACATTTTTTTGCATCATCTAATCAGATGACTTTTAACCAATTTTTATATTTTTTTAAATTTTCCACAAATTGTGTATCTCTTGCAAAAAGGTTTTTATTTTCAACAAATTTTGTACAAAGCTCCACAATCTTCCTTAGTAGCTCATAATTACTATTTAGTTTGATCATGCATTATGGGCATGTGTACATCATCATGTATGTTTGAGTTTTATAGTGAAAATTCAAAAGCAACGTATTTGCTCCTTTAACCTTTTACCGTCTTCTACTATTTTAGTGCATACCACTACATTGTACTTAAGATTAAACATGTTTTTTATATTATTTAAATATGTATGACCCGTTGACAAGTAGGGATAAGACTCAGGCACATGCAAGCATGGTTGAACACCACTATTACACACTACTAAGCAAGACTACATCCTGTGCTTGTATCATCGAAAAGTACTTCGTAGACATTGACTCTGTCGCAAAGGAAGCAATCAATCGATGACGGTTATATGTTAATGGTTCCCAAAGCACACATTGACAAATACATATATATTGCAACCGTAGGTTAATGGTGCCCAAAACAAACATTGATAAATACATACAGTGAGTGTGGCCTTGCGGTTTTCAGTATCTGGCAGACCACACATTAAGTGTTCTAGAGGTACTGGTTATATGGAAGCATCTCTAGGCATTTATATCTATATATACACGCACACATATATATAAAGCAATCAAGTAATACATTATAAAAAATACATGCATAAGGTTGAATGAAAATGCCAGTCTTCTTGAATTCAAACCAGAATAACATGCCGGGTGTGGGTTAAGTGTGGGAGTTAGACGCAAATGAGGCACGCGCCACATTCACAAATACCTCTTCCAGTGTAGTGTCTGCAACACCCCAGGCGTGTATGGTAACCAGGGCCTTCGCGTTGGCTATCATCCGGAACACATCTGCAATTTTGACGTGTGCCTTGGCTAATTCAAACTTCTGTGTTCCACTCAGGCTGTACACTACCCTTGCGTCAGGGCACAGCTCTTGCACTAACTGCCCCATCACCGGCTCTTCTCCTGCAGAAGTGGTTACAGTTAAGATGTATGATCCCCCGTACCTGGTTTTCAGCTGCAGAAAATTTCATTATTATTCCAAATTCTCATCAGTATCAGGTGGATGGATACTCTCTATTATAATATTACTCCTTTGAGAAATTGAATTAGCTGTTTCTATAGCAATTTAGGTTAAGCACAAAGCAATTTCGTTTAACTGTAAAACAATTTTGCATAAGTGCAAGTCAACTTCTTAAAGATACAACTCAATTTTTTTTATATAATCAATTTCTCTCATTGTCAAAAACATAAATTTATTCGCAAAATTACAAAATTGTAAAAGTAAAGATGTAAGTTATGATGGATTGAAAAGCTTTTCCTTGCCTTTGTAACTTTTTGATAAACTGGTATTTTCAACTTTACGTGAAATCCATCACAGCAAAAAGCAAAAATGAATTGTATTTTAAGAAAAATTAAAATTGATAAAGAGCAAAATTAATTCACTCAGGCAAAATTGCTTTGCACTCCGAGAAAGTTGCCATAAACACTAGCCACTTTAGTTGATCAAAGGAATATTATGCAGCATCAAACAAAACGATGTCTAAATGCTAGAGCAACGGACCTCTTCACATGAACCAATGCACTGCAGCCGGCCGTCCACAAAAATCCCTATTCGATCACATAAAACTTCTGCTTCTTCCATCGAGTGAGCTAAAAAAACAAAGAAAAACACACATGCATGGAATTTTAGCTTTTTCCGGTTTCTGTAAGTTCACCCTCAAAACTCATTTGTTACTAATGAATAGGAATTTCAGCAGAACATGTCAAAACTAGAATTAATGCTGCACCGGTGCAACAGAAAAGTTTAAGGAAAAAAACAAGAAGGGACACCATGTGTGATGTGAAATGGACAAGGGTAACAAAACGATGGGACACAACTTGAGAATCAAAAGAAAGAAATCGAAGAAATTAGTTTCGTGACATGGAAATTCCAAGTCCCGGGTTCAATTTCAGTCAGCAATGATAAATTATGGACAAATTCTGTAAAAAGAAAATTGTGAAAGTGATATAGGCTGACAAATTCAGATTGTTTAAATAGACATAATTAAATACATCCAATTTCAGTTATATTCAATGTTAATTAAGTTACTAATGTCCGATTATGTCAAAATGCTCATAAACAGGAAATGGAATTTCAAGGTAGCTAGTAATGTATTACTTGTCAAAATTATAGCACGGTCCTTCTTTGCTTGCTTAACTACTTTCCAGAGTTTGTTTCTAGAAGCCGGATCCAGCCCCGTACTGGGTTCGTCCATATACACAACCTACCAAAAACACAACTGCAATGAAGTGAGTTCAAATCACTTTGGTCAAATATTTGTTCTTCTTCTCAATACAAATTCTAGAGCTCACCTTTGGATCACCGATAAGGGATATGGCAACACTGAGTCTTCTTTTCATTCCCCCACTGTATTTGCCTGAAGCTTTGTCACCAACTCCTCCGTTATAAAGATCTACACTTCTTAATGATTCATTTACTGCCTGTAACAGGGAGAACACTTGCGCTCAAATTTAGAGTGACAGTATAAAACAAACAAGTTAAATGCACATGAAAAATCCTCTTTACCCTGTGGAGAGTTTCTCCTTTCAGATTTTTGAGCCTACCATAAAACAGCAGGTGCTCTCTGCCCGTTAGGGTTTCCCATATCAAGCTGTACGAATTAAAATAGTTGCAAGTTGGTTATTTGGATACTGTGCGACTTTAATTCATGATATTTCACTTTTGAGTACTATGATTAGGATTTCAATTGATTTGACAATTTCATCATGCATATGAAAGTCAAGGTAGAAATTACTCGTGCTGTGGACAGACACCCATTCTTGCATAGATTTTGTCCATATCTTTCAAGATATCCAACCCCTCAATGTATGCCGTTCCTGATGTGGGGGGAAGAAGACCAGTTATCTGTATCAGATAAGAATTGCAAACAAAGATTGTCAGTTGAGTTAAAGCATGCACAATTTCAGAGACTTTTTGACATTTAAATAGAAGCTAAATTAGTTTATCTTTAAGAACAAGGTTGCAGTTTTCTAAAAAATACAAAACCATGGTTAAATCGGGTTGTTCATCTCTTGTATACAATGATAATGAAAACACGCTCACCAATGCAGCAAGTTCTGTAAGCCCTTTTGAAATCTGAGCTATAACGGTCTCTATTGAAAACCTTGATTATCGATGAGATAGTGAAAAATATGCGAAAACAGTACCATGGATTAAGTCTCATCGCTACTTTGCGTCATGACATTGTTGCTTTTCTTAACTTCCCAGAGCCTAGCAGAATTCATGTCAAAGATCTAAGTTAAGCAATAGAACCTACAGCATCATATGATCATAATACTCTCTTAATAAAGTTGTTTGTCTTTGGAAATGTGTAATTCTGTCAGTGCCTCTGCCCATGAAGTTCCCAGCTCTCCTTGTCATTTTGTGGTTTCCATTGCACCACTGACTAATGCTAATTCTGCCGGCAGGATTTCTGCCACGTGTACCCTAGTCAGACGTATAGGATTGAACCTTGCATTGATGATGTAGATTAACGGTAGAAGCGTCAGCTCTGCTGAATGAGCTCCCACAGTTATTCCTATTGTAATCAATACTGAATGAGTTTCGGTTATGAATAGTTTTACGGTTTTGTCTTCAATGGTAACAACCAGGGTTAGTTTTTGGGCTTATGTTCGGTTTCTTGTGGTTTCCCTCTTATCAGGGTCTCTCCCTGTGAAGTATCAGTGCTAATGATCGCTTTTATCAGGGCTTTTGTTCTGAGACCCCCATAAGAGTACTAGCTGCTTTCTCTTGCGTAAGGTAATCATTACACATTCACACAAAGTCCTCCTATTTGCTGGTAACAACCAGTAACTGTCCAAGCGCATAAATGAAATGTGAATAATGTGCAGCTCATGGGCAGGGGCTCCATAGGTGTTTCTGAAAGCAATAACACAGCGACTGGTTACAAATGCGAGCCAGCCAGAGGTTCCCCGCGCTTAACCAGATCGTGTTTGCATGCTAGTCTTAACAGTGATTGCTGTCTTGTTGATAGCGATACTATTAATTGTCTCTATTTTAGCTCCAAAAGAAACTTCCCGAAAGTCATCAAAACTCAACTTCTAGATAGGAACAAACGTAAAAACATCATTTTAGGGCATACAGCCAGTGAAGATGCCACCACCAAAATGGAAGTGAATTGGATTTGAAGGATTGGGTAAGATTTTCGTTCTGTAATAATATTGGTAGGCCCAAAGATATTTAGTTCAATTAGAACTTTATAACTAGGCATTGTTTACTAGAATCCAATTCATGATGTAGAGCTTTCAAATCAAGAGTCTTACTACTAAACTAACACCTCATTATTACCTAAAGAGATTGTAGGTAAATGGATTCTAAAATATTGAACCTTTTGAAAACAGTGATCTCTTTGACACGGATATGAGTAAGGTTCATATGCATCCACCACTACTTTCAATTTCTAATGAATACAATATGAATAAGAGCATTTTTGTTGAGACTAAATTCTCTGACCTACAAAAATATTGCTGATTAAACTTCAAGGCCTCATGTTTCTATCAAACCGTAATGTTGATTTTGCTTAATATGATGTTTTTAAATAATCTTCTACCAATCTTGCATCATAAATTATTTTCTTCAAATTCTTGGTTATCTAACAACGCGCTAACCCTTTTTTCAACGCATAAACTTTGTTTTTTCACCTTATATTACCACGTTGTGCACAGAATAAACGCACAACTTTTTATCGGTAGAAGTGGGTGATAAGTCAGGCTGGTCTTATATTGTCCATTATCTCTTTTATCCACCGACCCACAATTCTGATAGCACGCAGATAAACCCATAATTTTGATATCAATGCTCTAGGACACATGCAGAGAAACCCATAATTTTGATATCAATGCTCTAGAACACATGCTCCCTACTTTGCTAAACTTCCAAAATTTCCTTTAATTTTGAAAAGTTGAAATTTGATACAATCAACCTCCTTGGGAACATTGTTAGAGATGAAACTATTTTTAGCTCTTTCAACAATCGTTGATAATATTTTATTGAGATAGGTCATGTAAACAAGAAGAGAGCACTTGATGGCAGGTGGAATTAAATAATTTCAACCAGCTATTTATTACAACCTAACTAATTCTTGTAATTATTATCATTGCAAAGATCACTTGTTTAATCAATGCCCACCTTTTACAACATTACAAATTAGTTGCGAAATCTAACCAAGAGCCAGTAGAATCTCTTGCTGCTCGACATTTTAACTTTAGTACATACTCTACACCAACAAATAATGATAAATTTGTTTCTCTACAAGCCACAATAAAATGAAAGTAGCTATTGATACAATGAAGGCTACTGCATCAATTCAATCAAACTAGTAAGAAAAAGGCCAGAGATAACAAGTTTATGAGCTTTGAGTGTTCTATGAAAATATCAAATCTTTCTTCTCCAAAAGTCAACTATTAAAGGCAACACAAAATCTGACTATTTCCACTTTTATGTTTTGGATATTGTTCTCTACTAACTGCAAATTTTGTTGTATTGTAAATCTTCATTAGGATGATGTCTCTGCTCTTCTTGCTCTTTTATGTTTTCAAACAACTTCCTTACTACTCATGTCTTATTTAAGAACATACTTGTTTTATTGTTTTCCCATGTTGTACTTGTGCGAATTTATTTTCTTAATGAAGATTGCTGGTGCAATGGCGTATTTTTGCAAAAATTGAAGCTCAAACTCTATATATTACCTGCAATGAGTTGAGGAAGATGCTTTAATGACACATCAAAGATCAAATCAAAAAGTTCATATTCGAATAGGATATCACTATTCTTGGTTTTTACCAAAAAAAAAAAAAAGGTACTTAGCCTTGAATCAGTATGCAATTTGAGAAAAAATCCTATCCCCCATGATCTCCCAACACTATTATGAACAAGCTCAGGAAAATCATTCAAAACTAGATTTCTTGCTAGAGCAAATGTATTAATGTGGAGTTTGGCAGTAAAATCAAAACATTTCTATTCCAATATGATGGTGCCGATCATGGATTCTATTGAAGTGGTGCACATTAAAGGTTAAAATCAATGATAAATTTGTGTGAATTGCTGGTTATAATTTTGCCATTTGAGGAACAACAGGTACGTTAAACAAATTATGATGATATAGACAATAATAAAAGCAATCTAAACATCAACTGTTGTTAGATCCCTTGCATCACAAAAATTAGGATGATGTCTCTGCTCTTCTTGTTCGTGTATGTTTTTAAACAACTTTCCTTACCACTCATGTCTTATTTGAGATCATAATTGTTTGGTTGTTTTCTTATGTTGTACTTGTTTGAATTTTATTTTCTTAATGAAGAATGATCATGTTTTGGGACCCCACACACTAGGGCAATTGTGTATTTTTTAAAAAACCAAAGCTCAAACTCTACATATTACCTTCAATAAGTTGAGGAAAATGTTTTAATGACACATGAGAGATCAAATTAAAAAATTCATATTCCAATAGTAGCATCCAAGTGTGCAAATGTTGTAGTGGTCGTAGGATCGACCAAATCAGCCGCTGGCCTTTTACTTTGATAATCTATTCATGGTTTTTTACCCAAAAAAGGGTACTTTGCTTTGAATCAATATGCAATTTGAGAACGAATCCTATTCCCCATGATCTCTGAAAACTATTATGAACAAGCTCAGAAAAATCATCCAAAACTAGATTTTTTGCTGGAGAAAATGCACTAAAGTGGAGTTTTGTGAGTAAAATAAAAAACATTTCTACTCCACTATGATAGTGCCAACTATGGATCCTATTGAAGTGGTACACATTAAAGGTTAAAATCAATAGTCAATTGGTGTGAATTGATTATTATAATTTTGTCATTGAAGGAACCACACATACATTAAACAAATTATGATCTAAGCAATAAAATAACCTAGTGTAGGGACACCTCTTCCAATCCCCTTGTTCTTTCCATACGTGTGTGTTTTTGCAGGTTTCAGGCTCCATGGAGACATCTTGGAGGTCTTGGAGTCATCTTGTCTATGATCTGGGCTCTTAGGAGAGACATTTGGGCTGAATGGAGAGCTTGGAGGAGATGTCTAGGAAAATTGATAAACATCTCAAGAATTCATAAGACGTCTCAAACATCAGAAGATACGTCTCATAAATGTAGAGACGTTTCAACTAAGACATCTCTAGAAGAGTTGAGACGTCTCAGTTACAGTGTGGGACATCTCAGCCAAAAGTGAGATGTCTCACTAGAATTGCCAATTTTGCAACAAGATGTCTTGGAAAAGCCAAAGACAACCCAAACAAGCAGGAAAATTTCCAAAGTTGGTGTCCCAAGTATGGAAACAGCTGAGGCAAGATGGAAAAAAGGATGGAAATAGGATGGGAACTTCAAGTTGAGCTTGAGGAAGGTTTCCTAGGGTTTTTGTTTGGTTTCGTTAATAAATATGGATTATATTTCATGCTTGTACCATATAGAGAGATGTGAGATGCATGAGATGTCAAAAAAGCACATGTGAAGAGTGCACGAGTACATTTGTGACTCTTGGTCAATAGAGTGAGTGTTGGCCTAGTGTCTCTTGAGTCTTGTGAGTTGATATCTCAATCCTAGGTTGTGGGAGAATCTCTCTATTGATTGTGTCTTGCATTGAGAATAATCGTTGTGTGGTTGCAGCGCCTTATGCTCTACAGCATTGTTTGAGTGTCTTGGAGAGGTTTTGGACGTTTTTGGAAGTTGTGGAACCATGTTGTAATCTTCTCTTTGAATAATTGAAGATAGCTAGTTTTCTTGTTTTCTAGCAAATTAATTGTTTTTTATAATATTTGGATTTAGTGTTGGAATGTGATTTAATATTGAAGTGAATCTGCTCCACAACCAATATCAACATCAATTGTTGTTAAATACGTTGCATTACAAAAGGTACAAATCCAGTCTTGAAACAGTAAAAATGGTTACTAGTAACCTAGAAACATATAAAAAATAGACACAATAAATAACCACATGTACAACCGGAAGTCAACTTTTCAATACAACAGCAAAACATGATCAAAATGCACAACCAAAGAGGATAAAAAGTACATAAATATAATCCAAACATGCCAGTAAAGCATTTTGTTTTTACCAACCATGCTTATAGACGTGGTTTTCCCAGCACCATTAGGACCAAGCAATCCAAAACATTCTCCCCTTGGCACAGCTAGTGTCAAACCATGAACAGCATACTTTGGGGCATTTCCATCTTGGCTAGGGTATACCTTCTGTAGATCATTACATACAATGGCTTGCAATTGATCCAATTCTTGAAGAATCTTCTCAACTTTCACCCTCTGCATTAGACAATGAGAACAACTGACCAACAATCACAGAAAAGTGCATTGCTAATATCTAGAATGCATAGATACCATCTTACATGACATGAATTAGACCTCCAAAACATTTGGTCTTAGACATACAGCGTTATAGCAAGCTATTTCACTGAAAATTTCATGCTTTAGAAGATCTGTACAAGAGGTCACCAAGTACAATCTTTAAAAACCTCACTAGATGAAGAATATATCAAACAACCATGGTTACCATAGATTTCAATATAAATTATCCGGATCAACAAGCATTTTAAATGTATAGAATACATTTTTTGCATAGGAATAGTTGACACTTGATATTTATTGGGCAAATGAAAGGCATATGTGGGAGATTTGTAAAGACCATAAAGTATTTCAAAACGTTCAAATGCACAAGTTCCATATCAAGCAAAAGTCAGTTATGGATGGAATGGTCAAAAAATGACAAGTTTCTTCCATGACCTGAAAAAATCAAAATTTATATGAAATATGCCAAAAACAAATTAAGCTATATTTAGGATTTTGAAATAAATTCTTAGCTAGTATGGTTCAAGAAGGTTACTAGCCTTCAAATCATCAGTGATCCATGGAAATTTTCTGCACATTTTTATTTAGTTTTCCAATGCATAGGCCTTAATATAACCAGGTTCAATGCACTTATATCTATTGCCAATGATCTCATAGATCTTTGTTCATTTTGGTGATTTCCCCATGTCTCAAATTATTAGTTTTGCTCCTGCTTCAAGAGAGAATGCAAATAACAACACCACATAAACTTTATTTTCCTAGAGGAACAAGCTCCACTAGACTATCCTCTAAAGCCTATTGTCACAAGACTGTTCTCTAGATGCAACTATTCTTGCATTATTCTTGAGGCATGCACTAGCCTATCGCTAAGACTTTTGCAATATGGCATGGAACCACTATGTTTGAACTTTCGTCTAAATATTTTCATCAATGTCGACATAGAACCTGATCTAATAGTATTCAAGATATTAAAGGATTTTTCATAACATTTACCTACACGTCAACTTCATCATCATCAGTGTTTACTATTGGGTAGGCTTCCCACTCTGAATTTCTTAGGTTTTTCAAAAGTTGTGTATTTCCATTATGTGCATTACCATAAACTAATTGTAACACACTTGCAATGAACCCTGCAATTTCCATTCTTCTATCCGTTCATAAGCTAGATTTGGGAGAGTAAACCCAGTCTTGGTTGGCTTTAGAAACCCAGGGTTGCTTTGTTTTTCTATTTTACTAGATAAGGTTGGTTTATTTCGATTTATTTTCTAAGTCTAAAATTTTATATGATCATAAAATATAAGCAAAATGAAAAACGGATGAACACAACTTCAGTGTGAGACCAGCTGTGGTAGCATATGACATGACCGCTGAGTTCTACTTTATTTTCTCACAGTGACCCATAATCTGTTCAAAAATTACATTTTCTTTGTGTATGTTTTAGATAACATGTTCTGCAGCTCCTACGCCATCTTTGAGATTTTCTACTTCAAACAAGAGTTTGAGACTTGAATCAGCTGTTTTCACAGAGATACTTAGCTGCAGGATAGGTTTTTATCTACACCAAATCTTTAGAATATTAGAAATTTTCTCAACATGCTATTAAAACCACAAAAGCTAAAACATTTCATGCAAGTTACCAACTTAAGTAATCACATTGATGATTTTTCAAAGATCCAAGATGCAAGAAACAAACCTCTTCTGCAACATCAGCTTGCTCCATTTCCACTGCCACTATTATGCCACTTCTTTTCAAGCTTTTTTTCCTGAATGATTTCAATTCTCCTGCTTTCTTCCAGGGCAGGAAAAATAAAGGATTCTTTCTAATTCCACTCCCAGTTGACACAACTTGATCCAGATAGTAAGCTAGGGGAAGGATGATAATCCATTCTACAACCATTATGATCCAAACTTCTTTCATACCATTGTCTTCATCATTTAAATTTTTCCATCTCATGCCTTCCGTACCCTGGTTGTCTGCTGTATAAGAATACTCTCCAAATTCGTATAGTCCTCGATAAAGAGAGAACCCAGGTAACAGCTCCATCAAACGGACCCAAACTCCTGTTTGAAAGCGTACACAAGACATACAAACATTTTGAGAAAGGATGGAAACAGAGGGAGACACAAATAATTATATTTTATATTTTATACCATAAGATGTGATGATTACATACTAATGACTCGTTTTACTTTGTATTAAAAAATTATGTTGAAAAGCAATCTGAATTCTTTGCAAACAAAGCTTGAAATAAAAGCATTATCCTACCTTCCTGCAATTGCAATACTTAAATAAACTTACTTGAAAAGTTTTTATCCTCCATAAGGTACTGAAATAGGAACGCTGACAACAACCCAAAACCAAACACGTATTTATATCCCACAACTGCAGATGTGATTATAAATTGGAAGGTCATTATGAAGCAACAACCCTATATACAGTGCAGTTAATACAAACTTGATATAAGCCACACAACCATACTCACTTGTTGCTGTTTTAGTTCTTTTAAAAACAAGTGCTGCTAAAAAGCCTACTGCTATTTGTAAATTCAGGTAAATGAAATAGAGAATAGCCTGGATGCCATAATCATTCAGAGTGAAAAATTTCAAGCCTGAAACAGAGTAACTTTTCTGTTAGCGAATGGAAATTTCTTTC
Source organism: Gnetum montanum (assembly GCA_015680685.1). Lineage (NCBI taxonomy): Eukaryota > Viridiplantae > Streptophyta > Gnetopsida > Gnetales > Gnetaceae > Gnetum > Gnetum montanum. The sequence goes on from MNCI01008581.1 coordinate 447,846, forward strand.
TTTGTACATTAAAAATATAACAAATAATCTAGCTTACCTATAACACTTCCAAATATGACAAAGCATAGCATATATAGAACTGAAATCATTAAAAAATATGCATATGTTATTAACCAATAGGGCCCATCTCCCAATCCATGCATTTTCATCATAATGCGTAGTTTGTTTTCCTTTTCATACACCAGAGACTTTAATATAACCTGCATTACAAAAAGCAGTTTCAGCAGTGAAGATAACATTTGATGTATGAAATACATCGTAATAAAGATTTTAAGAAATAATGTTGGAAAAGGCTTATCTAGGAACCAAGAATAGATTAACAGATTTAAGAGCAATAAAGTTAACAAGAATGACATTACTAGTTGATGAATGAAATGGAAGAGACAGCTAAGAATATAATGAATAGAGTTGCAGTTTATTAGTTAAAAGATATATTTTCAACTTATACGGTTGTTAAGGAAAGATTGCTAAACAAAGTTGTTGATAATTATAACTTTTTGGTAAGGCTTATGACTCTTGTCAAATAGATCACAGGTTCAATTGCAATGTGTTATACTATATATATCGATATTGTCTTTAAAAGACCAACTGGAACTGATTTCTTTTCAATCTACTGAGTCTCCATATGAACATAATAAAATGCATTAATCAGTTTCATTATTCATGCTAAACCTATTGTTGCTGATATGGTACATGTTTACATAGTTTTGTAACTATTCAAGAAATTGAAATTGTGGTTTTTACATTGAAAAGATTTGATGCCTTTCTAGTGTATTTTCATCCAAATATTGAGGTGTTCTAGGAAGGAACTTCAACATGTGACACAAGGATTTCCAAAATCTGAACAATTTTTAAAAGCTTAAATTCTAGATGGATTATTTTAAGTCCTAAGAAGTAGGGTGCAATATCTGTCTCTAACTTTACACCTCTCAGTCTGCATAATATTATACACAAGGCTACCTCCAATCTTTTAACAAATTGAATAACAAATGGCATGCCCTCCATCATTAATAGTTCTAGCCCAGAAATTTTTCATGCTGCAGTGAGGCAAAGCATGTGTTAAATCACTCAAAAACCACGTGTCAGAAAATATGGTCTGATGTGAGACTTGTAGCAACATATTCACGTCTTCTTACATTTGAGGTTTAGAGTTCAAGAGTTCAAGTTTTAGTACTAGCTAGGTAGCAGGATGCTAGTATTTGTTTTTGTTTCTGTTTTGCTTTTGCACTTTTTAAACTAAAGAACATATTATAGGTTTGTTTATTTTAAGAAGATCCAAGAGGAGTTGTGGTATTTTTTTAAAAAAATTATTTGTGATAAGTAGAGGGGCCCCACTATTCTAAAATTAAAGGAATGTTTCTACTCCCAATCCCTACTGAAGTCTATATAAAGCATGCAAAGGCTCAATTAAGCAATACAGCAACCTCATAGCTCGACAACATATTATGTATGCCTAAATTTTTCTTGAAAACCTCAATTTGAAGAGATTGAATGCTAAAGTTTGTCTGAATCTTGTCTAGAATTTTTCGTTGAGTTTACTGCAATTTTTCATACCTAAATTGCTCATATTGCCAACAACGTCAAACAAGCAAATTGCTCAAAATTAGCCATTTTCTTAGAGAAATCCAAGTCACCGAAAAAAGGACCACAAAACCTAATATCTAATATCAAAGCCAATTGTTCAAAGAACCCTGAAAGGTGGAGATCATTAACTTCATCTAGGGAAGGAAACAAGATAGAAGTTGAAATAAGAGTTGATGTAAACGTGACACAAGATATTCCTGAATGAACCATTATCTTCAATGGCATTCATGAATTTTTTTATAAGAGTCATTTAATAAAAAATATGTTGGAGATCAGTTAACGTTGGCAAGTAGTCAAAAATAGTTTTCTCATTCCTTAGGATCTCAATGCTCTTTCAAAAAATCAAAAGAAAGAATATGAGATAGACAAGAAAAAAAATTCATTGGCCCAAACTATCATATGCACCTTAGTTAATGAGCCCATTAGAGTAATTATCATTGTTAAAAATTTCACAAATTAATGCTAAAAGCAACTTCACCAAAAATTAAAAATGAAAAAGAAAATTAAAATTATCAAAGCCAATAAGAGAATTTGCAAAACTATAATTGAAATTTAGAAGAAAATATACAAAATTTTACAGCTTTACAATAAGAGACAGAGGACTCAACAAGGAGAAACAGGAAAAAAGAGATTTAGAGCATCCAAATTACCTTCTTCCTTTTTTTTGAAAAAAAAAAAACAAGGGCATATAGGAAAACAATGCTGAAGGAAAATTGAATCACCAACCATTGGTAGACAGGAGGCTACTACAGAAAATACTGAAGATAACATTTCTGCTTAGCCTAGAGAAGAAAAAGCAAATTGGTTTAAGGATGGCCTGTAAATTTGTGTACACTAAACACTAAAAATCCATATGATGTATCTCACATGGATTGGTGATATAGGGTGTTCGAATCAAAAAATTACTCACAAACCTCAACCTACCAATCTTGAACCAATAAATATAGGAGATGGAAGCACTATGAAGATTGAATAAGTTGGAAATATCAAACTCGCACTAAAAGATGGAAGGCACATAAATGTCCATAATATCCTTTCCGTTCATCCTTTATCAAATTCATTTGTTTTGGTAGGAAAAATTATATCAAAAGGAAATAAAGTGATTTTTAATGAAAAGGTGCATTGAAGAATGATAATGGGTTCTCTATCATGTTGGAAAAGTTATCAAATACCATTTTTCTGTCTCCACTATGAAATATCCTTTCGCTGGAAAAACAACAGAACAAAATCACATGAACGATAGCAATAAAAATCACATGTTTGAGCATTGTACCTAGACCACAATAGCTGAAGACAAACAAGGTCAGAATATTATTGAGAACATATAAAATGAGGAATCTTTAGAAGCATCTCAAGCATTGGACAAAGTAACCAGCCCTCATGAAACAAATGTGGAATTATGATCAGAAGTTAGTGAAATTATTGATTTAAATGGGATCGATCCCACGCCTACAATGACATACTTAAAATATAGAATGATCATACTAGATGATCTCAGCGACTACACGAAGCTATATGTTAGACTTCAAGGATGAGGTGGTTTCTATGTTCAAAAGCTTCAAAACACATGTTAAAAATTAGTTCTATAAAAAAAACCATATTAGGGAAATCTGCTAAGTTAATCAATAGCATTTGTAATGAACATGCAGCGATGAGACAATCAGCATTACGTTTGTTCAACAAAAAAAATTGATCTGATCTAAGAAATTGCCTGATGTTTGATGGCACAATCTACGTTGCCAAATTTGCTGTTGGGAAAAATTTATGACAATGGTTATCTACTTGTTCGATAGGGTGGCAACAGCTTCAAAGCACAAGAAGGTACCACATGAAGTCATGTTCAAAGAAGAACAAATTATAATACATCTAAAAGCTTTAGTTGCATGTGATGGGTAACATTTCAAATTCTCTCACCATCAAACTTGAACCAATAATGAAAAAAATGCATATTTGTTACTTATAAAGAATAGGCATGCAAGTATAGATGCTAAGATGTTTTGTATCTAAATATGTTGACTTTAAAGAAAGCATACACGAGATGGAGCATTTTAATCAACATGGAAAGCCCACACCAAAATTGGAAAAAGCTCTTCCTCTTCCTTTCATTTATGTTTTGGACACAGATCCAACAAAGAAATGAAAAAATATTAACCTATGTCAATGCAAAAGGATTATTGACAAAGTCATATTCTAAAACTTAAAAAAAAAAAAAGATTATTTTCTTGCAGGTCAAAAAACTGAGAAGGTGAAGAGTGCGTCCAAGACAAAGATAAATTCATGGATAAAGAAGAAATCTAAGAGAAACATACCTTCAGCCTAACATCATCCCAAAGAAGGGATTGTCCAAAAATATGATTTGATGTAAGAAATTCAACAATATATTTAGGTTTTCTTGTATGTAAGGTCCACTGTTCAGGTCTTGGTATTAGATGGGTAGTAATATGCTAGTGTTTCCTTTTAAAACAGGGTGGTATTTGTTTATTTTGAGAAGAGTCTCTTGTTGTTGTGGCTTCAAAAAAAAAAAAAAATATTTGTAATGAAATAACAGTGATTTACAAAGGTATGATTTCTCACGTCTTGTGATTGAAACAAGAGACTATTATGATGCACCAGCGTTAGCTTGGTGTGCCTTGAATCTTGGAGTTTTGCTTCTTTAAATGATCAAAGCATGAACAAACATCTAAATAATTGGGGAGCAATGATTGATTTTAGGGTGGCAACTAATGATACATGAGAGCTTTGAAATTTGGTATCTGCAAATGCAACACAAGGCAAACATGACGAACCATCAGCTCAGTTAAAAAAATTTTCATACTTTGGTGGTAAATGTTAATAGTTCATCCTGTTCAAATCCAACAACTAGTTGTCCAAACTTGAAATGCCCAAAGAAGTTGGTGAAATATTCATGATGACCTGGTTGCATTTTTGAAATTTATAAAGCTGCTACTTCTCATGGATCATACATAGTACAGAATCCAACAAGCTGAGTGTGGAACCCAATAAAATCAATAATCAAGGGCAACAAGTACAACATAGTGATTCAATGTGGGAGACCACCATTTGAGTGAAGGTAAAGTGTTTGTTTCTCAAGTCATAAGACTTGGGTTTGAGTCTAGGCACAACTACGCAAAAGAGGTTAGGTTTTTACTCATCCACTAGCCTTGCTAGGACCCTGCCTTAGTGGGATGAGCATTGAGCCACAAGGTGATGATACTGAGAGCAATGCCTTAACCAATACACTGTTGGCTGAAGCTTACAACATAATTCCCTAGTGTGCACTGCCCCATTTCTAAGCTACTAGTTTCAATCTCATTATTGTAAAAAAAGAAAAAGAAAAATAAAACCAAGGAAATAAAAGGTATTCTGCATGTCAGCCTCTTTGAAAAATTATTTGCTCATCCCCACACTTTACAATGATGGCTCTTAACCCCTCAAAATTCGATGATTTCTCTCTTTAAAGTTGCATCACAGGTGCTTGAAATTTTCTGCTAATTATATTTGTATGCTTTGTTTCACTGATCCGTAGGTTGCTGCAAAATCTTGTAACGATTAGGCATTAAGGAATCCGGATTAGTGGCAGTCCAAGTTTTACTCCCTGAAAAAACGTACAATGCATAGAGACATAATTCTCTCTTCAATATCTTTTAAAAAATAGCACTACTATCCATAGTCCATACCCACTTTATCATATGGTATCAGGGTTACTATTTTTTCCTTTTATCTACCATTTCAATGGGAATTACCTTTATTGTCACTATATATCAAATCTGTATGTCATGAATCATAATCCTCTACAACCATGTCTAGTTGTTGAGTTTTCCAATATCAAACTTCACCATCAATAGATATTGTACATACATTTGTCGATGTGCATACTTATCAAGTTCCCTTTATACTGTTTATGCACCATTAATGTTATAGAACCCACCCTCCACCCCAAAACCTATAGATATATGTATGTATGTATGAGTGTTATGCAAGAGCGCATTCCCGTGAAAATTTCTATGCTCTGCGCATTCCAGAGACGAGCATGCTCTATTTTCCACAAGATTGCATGCTAGATGACCAAATATTTGCAATGCTGAAAATTTTATAAGAATACTGATAAGCCAATGGACACGTGTTGCTTTTACAGAGCAAGCTTCCACTCCATACCATAAGTCTTTCTTTTACAAATCAAACTTCCACTCTAAATTTCTACTCCAACACAAACTTATTGCTCTACAACAAAAATTTCCTCGGCACCAAGTTTGACTTCCAATAGCTCACAATAAGTTTGACTATCAATTTGAGAGTTTGGAAAAATAAGGTGATAGAAATAGACTTGATACATATTGGAAGTTGAAAAGTTACTTAAACAACAAACCTTGAAAGCTTCTATTTTAGAATAAAACATCAAAACTAACACATTGAAAACATTCACATTTGTAGACCATCAACGCTAATACAACTTTGAAAACCTTTCACTTATAATGCACTTATCTATGAAAATATTTGAGGAAAATAGATTAATAATGTTAAATATATATATTTAAAAATATTTTGTCTCTAAATATTTGTAAAAAATATTTAAACTATATGTTTTATATATTTTATAACACTTTTCATATCCACATTCCACGTGTTTGGCTTCGCTGCCAAAAAATAGCATTGGTTCCCAAACTCATTTGGGTACACACATGCTGACATTCCCATGCTCCAACATTCCCAATCAATGTGAAACATATATATAGTTTTATTTGCTCAAAATATTTTGTTTTCATTTTAAATAATATTACATCCTTGTTATCCTTCATGCTAGCTTTCCATTCAATCCCTTATTTCAAATAATACTCTTTAAAGCCTAATTCCACAGAATGCTAATCAGTGGCAGATTTTGTCCCAGTTTAAAAGAGATTTTCCCATGCCTCTCAATTCTACGTAGTTGTAAGCTTTAAAAAATTTAAGAGAAAATGAAAAAGATTTACTCTAGCAAATACCATTCTTCTCTTACTTCAAATAGAATTCGCCTCTGTCCTATTGCATATCTTTCAAATCATGCATATGCTAAAGTTAAAACCAAGCTTTTCAGCCATAATAATGATACAAAGCTTGTGACTTGTTCATTAAGGCTTGTTATTTGCATCTTCCAATTCTTAGGTTTGATCTTGATGGGTTATTGTTAAGATATACAGACATTGTGCAAAAGAATGGCTGAAAGTGAACTTGTCTATCAAATCCATGCTGGCTAAGACATAGTAAAAGATAGTTTCAGTTTTAATAATGGTATAATAATACTAGAAGACAACATGGAGCTTCTTACCACTTTCTTGGATTGTAATGCGCTAACATTAAAATCATTTCTGAACATGCATTTTCCACACTGATAAAGAACTCTAACTAATTTAGCATTTCAACAATTGTTTAACTGGATATCAATCCTCACTGGAGAAATGAAATAAACAGAGAAGTTTCACACTTGAAAAGACAAATTTTAGCACGATCCAGGATATTTTGATACTTACAGGAAAAAGAAGTAAAATAACCCACAAGAAAAACAAGGGACCAAGAACAGATGAGAAGTCGAATGATTCACGTGTTTCTGATTTTGGCATCTCTTTGGTAAATTGAAGAGGCATCCGGACGTTTGAACCCTTCCAAAGGCTTAAAAAGGCTTGTGAGATCTGTTATTCCATTCAAATCAAAACAGTAAATCAATTATGCTCAAAAGAGGAAAAAGGCAAAGATCTATAGAACTTCTTAAATCATAAATCCAAAATGTTATACAATGCTAATGGCACATTTATGATTTATATGAACATTTATTATACAAGTAGGCAACATTTTATAATGTAGTTTGTTTAAAATATAAAAGAAGAAAATCTTTAATGATACACATTTATGATTGTATGAACATTTATTATTCAAGTAGGCAACACTTTATAATGCAGTTTGTTTGAAATATAAAAGAAAAAAAATTAATTATCAATTAAACGGTTAAAATGATATGCAATTGCTATGTAAAAAAGATTGACATAAAATGGCCAAACTAAGATCAAGGAAAATTATATTAGTGGAAAGTTAAGGCTCAAGTCCACAATATTAGACATTTATGTTGATGTGAGGTGGATAGCTGACCATAGGAAGCATTGCCCCCCTCCCCCTCAACAAAACCAAATAAAAAATAAAAAACAGTCAACCCAGTCTGATGGAATAAAGGCAACGACAAATTTATTTAAAAGGATTGCAGCTTGCATTTTCAAATTTTAAACAAGCTGGGCTTGTCAACCAACAAGTTGCAAGTTTAAGCTAAAACTAAGAAATTGGGGTGATTATGTTGCTGGTTGTAAATGATTTCAGTTTCAGAAAGGCTCAAGGGGCACCTCAATTTTCCTAGACATTAAACATATTTTAAATCAGAGGTATAGAATCGCCATTTTACGTGGTCAGTCAATTTTGCTTACCCATGCCTTCCATAGATCTCTTAGGGCGACTCTGTATAATTTAAATTTTATTCACAGATATCTTGGTTCAGATAGCCCTCCCCAATAACCTGCAATCCCTGCAGATTCATGCGGTGTTTTCTGAATCAACAACTGATCACTGGTTTGACGATCAGTTGCTAGATGGATATGTGGGCTGACTGAAGTTGACTCAGCCCAATAGTTCTCTCCTTAATTGTTAAGCAAATTTATCTTTTTAACGTTGATTTTTCTGATTTTTTCCAAATGAATCATTCAACTAACGTTTTTCTAAGTTTTTCTTCAGTTTGACTCAACTAATTTCCTGAATCTTTAAACGGGACTCATGCAAGAGCATTTGATGCTTGGGTGGAGTCACTAAAGAGCAAGTCTTAATAACAACATCCGAATGTCATGCTGTAGTTGTGCTAGCACAGATAACATTACTTTATTACCAATATCTATAGGCTACAAGCTTGATAGAGACCAATCGTGAACAATCTGTTGAAGACTTGAAGATAATCATCTGGTAATCTTTGATTTTGTTAAATGAAAAATGGCCATGACAGGATCCCCTACCCCCAACGGCTAAATGCACCATAGTGAACAGTTGATCTATTGTAGATCACGCAACTTAAATAACTTAAGAGACACATCAAACTTAGATAATTAATAAAAAATTGATTGTAGGCAGATCAACTGAAAGTCAAATTTAGATAAAGATTATATAGAATTGAGACATTTTTCATAGGTTTAATTTTTTTAAAAATCCCTTTGGTTGATATAAACAGAATAACAAAGGCACGTTGAAAATCAAATGTTTTAGAAGGCGTGTAGTGCATATGGTAGTACAACAATGAAAGTAGCATTGAGAAGAGGCTAATGGCAAACCAAATTATTGAAGAAAGAAAACTAAAGTGATAGAATAAAAATGAAACTGACTAACTTATAAGCAGATGCAAGTGCCCCAGAAGAAAACAAATGACAGTAAGAAATCTAACATTCATTAATGGAGAAGTATCACTAAATAAAGAGCATTGGAAATAGCAAGCAGCAAGCTAGAGACAAAGAACAGCTAATTTTTTATGTTTAGTAAATCGGGCCATGAGAAGGTAGAGAAAATGCAAGATCAAGTACAGCGGATGTAAATTTTTGAAAATGTTGAAACTATTGAGGAATCAACTCTTTTATTCAAATACTTTTAACATATGTGAAAAAGACTTTCTATAGTAAGAACTGTTCTGACCCAAAGGAAGTAAAACAACCCACAGTGGTTAGGGCTTGGTGTTGGCAGGTGTGCATAGAAGGTGGCAATGGTGGCAGGTGAGGCAGGAGCACTATATCTACAAGAGGAGGCAGTAGGGTAAGTGCTAACAGATTCTGGGACCATTGTGCCCCTTATGGCTGCTCCGACAAGGAAAGGTGCTCATCCTCACAACCGTCGTTGGTAACTGCGACGTGGCTGAATGGAGGCATACTTTTGCTTTACTCGGAATATTTGTATCAGTCAATGCTAGTCCAGGAAAAGAACAGGTTAAGAACTGAGTAGCAAGCAGACAAGGGTAGGACCGATGTGGGTTCTAGAAATGTCACAGGGTTAAGTGCTATTTAGATTTTGATAAGAAAAGGATCAAGACCCTATCCTAGCAAAAGGGCCATGCATCAACAACGTAGATTAAATGAATCAGTCAATTACAGTAGCAAGTGATGTTTTGGTGAACATGTTTTCGTCTCTTTTCATAGATTACCAAAGTCACTATTTCATCTCCCAAACTAAAATTATAAAAAATATTAATGCCACTGGAGACAAGCTATGATCTCTAACGGCAGGTGCATTGACATACCAAATTTATAGAGCGCGGTATCCGGAGCAGTGCTGGTGGATCAAACGCACTTTCATTTTGGAAAGTTGCATTATAAAAAATTGTCACATTGAAGTTCTTTGCATTTGAGTTCATGAAATCATAAGCTGTGTAAAAATAACAGACAAATAAGAATTTTTTTAGCCCTTCAACATAAAAAACTGAGATGACTTAACGTCAAATTCTTAAAAAACAGTTGACTAACCAGCAACATATTCATCAATTTTCTTCCCTGAATTCCCATCATAATACCCCGCATAAAGTTCTCTGTTTATGATGGAGGAATTATCACGCCATAGGGATCGGCCCTCAACGCACTGATACCCTGCAATAAAAACAATGGTATCGTAGTGTCTTTAGAGTGACTAGTAATTTCAAGCTTTTTTAGTCTAAAATAGCTGACACGTACCAACGGAAAATGTAAGGCCTGCTCCTGTAAAACTGTCCGTAAGATTTAAATTGGCTGAATTGCCTGAGCATGAAGGACGAAGCACATAAATTGGAGTGCTAGACAATACAGCAGGTTCTATGTAATTTTGATATTCAGTGTAGGTATCTGTTCCCTGAAAAAATTAATAATTGAATAAAATTTCACAAATTCCATAAACATTTTTGTTCAGCAGAATAAATAAAACCTTGATTGAGGAATTGGTAAGGTAAAATATAAATGTTACTGGTATCAGAACGGAGAAAACTTCCAAGGCATTTGAATAGCTTCTTGGCAAAGCATCTGTTATTAGGTTTGAAGATAAAGCTGCATGCATGCATTAATTGTCAATCCACTGTTTAAGTAGCCATGTTAATCAACTCGTAAAATGTAGTGTTAATGGTTAAACTTAAAACTGTTTACAAACAAGAAATAAAGTAAAGAATTTATATTTTAAAAAAGAAACATAAACCGACCATTACCCGCTGTATCTCTAACTAGCCATTAACTTTAGCACTATTTATTCTCTTTCTAAGCCTTTGGTAATTAATTGCAACTGATGATAAATCTAGGGTGATTTGAAATGTCTTGTTAATAACAAAATAGAAGCTATTTAGAGTAAGAAGCAAAGAAATTTTTTCTACTTTATTGTATGCTTGCAATCGTCTTTCCATATTGATACAAATTACACTGCAGCGTTACTGTGCATCATAGACAACAGGCAACAATTAAACTCTCTTATTTAAATCAGTGCATCGGTGCATCCTACTATCTACTTTTCATTTTGTCCATTTTGAGTAAGACTAAATACGCAAAGCAGCAACGAAAAGAAAAGCAGATGATTTTGACATTTCATTAAAAAGGTCAAGTAATTATTATTTCATCATTACTTAAACTAGTAAAATAAATTTTACAAGAAAGCATACCTTCTGCCAAAGATTTATTCTGACCAGTGTAAAGAAAAGTTACAGGACAAGAACCAGAATTTAGACATGAACTCTCTGGCAAATCTGCGTATTCACTAGATCCATAATTAACTGCTCGATATTGAGAACCTGGCACTTGTAAAAATGCAGGCCACTCTGGGGGGCTTTGTATGGCACAATAGCTAGCTTGATCTAAATCAGAGTATTGCAAGCCACAAACCTTCTTACAACTCCCGTTACCGGTATTTTCAACACATTTGCATCCACAGCGATATGAAGGCTTGTCCAACTCATGGTTAACAGCTTCTTGGATTACAAACAATAAAATGCATAATAACAAAGGGTAGAGGATGAGGCACAAATTTGTCTTTACATTACGTTTCTGCAGTAAACATTAGAATAATAATAAATCACCTTGCCCAAAAATAAATCAGCTTAGTAACACATACAAGTGAATGCAGAAGACTACAGAAACCAGCACCAGGAATGCCACTACACAGTAGATAATATCAATATGGTGAAACACCTTTTTATTTTAATTTTGAAGTTAATTTGAACAAGGTAGATATAAACAAAAAGTTTCAATGCATGAAATCCCATTTCCATGGATGGGTTTACCTTTTTAAGGTCAGATGGAAAAAGTATCAACTATTTCCATTTCTTACGTTTCATGATTTGTCACGTTTCTGCCCTTCCTCCATGATGTTTTTGTCAAAATTGCATAAAAGACTAAAGCAACTGCTTTTTAGAGGGAAGAAATTCTAGTTACGGATGAGAAAGGCGTGAACATATTCTTTTTATTCAAAGAAAACGAACGGCTACCAGTAATTTTGAAAAGAACTAAAACCAAGCGATAAAAGGCTATGAATCGCGGTGAGGCTGATGTAATTCTAAGCAAAGATTCAAAGATTAAACAGTGATCATCCACACACCATTACTTGAAGTGTTGGAAGCAAAGTAGATGAATTAATACCAAGAATTAGGGTAACAACTTGACGCAGCTTGAATATATTATGCATTCAAGTCTTTGCCATTAGGAACAATAAAGTTTTTAAGATCACAAAAATTTTGGGGGATGCAATTTAAATCATATAAATAGTCTTATTTTTGCCGTTAGGAACACTAAAATATTAAAAAAAATAACCCTGAAAGGTAACAAATTCCAACCTTTTTATCTACAATGTTTAACCATGGTTATTTGGTTTTCCAGTTTTTCTCCTTGATGGAGATCGTTGGTAATGAAAATGTAGCAAAGCAGGAAACATATATATCCAGAGAGAGATTTTGTTTAAGGTTGCAATAATAATTCAACACATATCATCAAACTGCACTCATAGTACCATGCATACTGTAAGCATTAACCGATGGAACTTGGTCGTGTGGGCCTCCAAACCATGCATACTGTGATGGAGGATTATGCCGTAATGGGGGTTAACTAAATCACGGTTGTTACTTCTATATATATATATATATATATAAGAATTTCAGATGGCAGGATCAAGTGTGTTCAATCAACAATCGCATTTTCAATAATGTAAGTGACGAATGGTTTTAATAGAAAATGAGAAGTGTCTAAGGGCAGGTGTACCCTGGAGTAAGATACTAGTTGAATCCAATATGATCACTATTAAGTGTCTGGCCTTGGAAGATGAAGCATTGGAGATGTGCAGGGACATCTCACATTCATATTTGACTTTACAACACAAAGAAAGGCAGGCAAGTTGCCAATTAATAAGAGTGTGACTACCTTTGGCTAGGTGGTTAGCTCATACAACTTTGTACTCATAGGTGCTGGGATCAAAATCAAAGCCTAGTACCGGCAAACTGTATGTAATTGCTATGTTATTAGCTTAGTGGCATGTCTAGTCTCTAGTATCAGATAAACAAATACCTTGTAAATCTAATAAAATGCAGAGACTGGCAGAAAACAACTTTGGCTAATTGGATATCAGATAAACAAATACCTTGTAAATCTAATAAAATGCAGAGACTGGCAGAAAACAACTTTGGCTAATTGGATCTAAGGGTGTGTCCTAGGCAAACACCATTTGGGGATAGTATCAAATAAACAAATACCTTGTGAATCCTAACGGAAGACAACTTAATGGCTAATTGGGTCTAAGGGTGGTATCAAATAAACAAATACCTTGTGAATCCTGGCAGAAGACAACTTTATGCACTAACGGTTAGGTGAAAGGAACTATGTTTGCTGTCTTGTTTTTTTGGCGTTGATTCCATAAAAATTCCAATAATTTTAGGAAGCCATCAGTAAAGAAAATGCAACCAGTAAACATCTTCTTTCCGAAGTGAACTCCCTTTGACAGGCAGAAAGATTTGAAATTTATCCATAAATCATTAATGTGTAAATTCAACTGGTAAGCTGTATCTTAGTATCTTAATAATACACAGTGCGGCCGAGTTCTTCCTAAGTACTGTTGTGTTGTTCCTTCTGCAGCCCTTAATGAATTTGTGAACTTAGGAAAGCCTTTGTTAAAAACAAAGAAGGATGTAAACTTGATGATATAGTTGGAAACGAAGAATCTGGAGAATCCAATGTAAACTTGATGATATAGTTGGAAGCGAAGGATCTTGAGAATCGAACCTGGTAAGTGAGATTCTTTCTCATGAGGGCGTCTGCCTGAGTCATAAACGTAGCCGGTTCTCTTGCAGGCAACGCCACTCTTTCTACGGCAGAAGCATCCCCGCTAGCCGTAGACATTGGTAAATGATGCGATAGCTATTCCCCTGCTCACACAAATTTGAAACGGTTGCTAAATATTTCGAAGCTCTTTTTCTCACAGTTCATGAACCGTGTGGCTGCTTTGAATGAAAGAGCAAAAGTAAACTAGGATACGCCTTTTGCTTCCTGCTGCCATTCTCTCGTTTAAATAGGAGGCTTATGGAGTTATGGTTTAGGCTTGAAGGTTTGGTCTGTACTCTACCGCGGAGAACATCGGTGTATGATATCACGCTGAACTAATAAACATGCTTTTAAAATCAGTGTTCAGCTGATTTCTTAAAAAATCATTATTAAGCCTAGCTTAGTACGCATGTTTCTTAGAATACCATCTTTGGAAATAGTTTGTTGACGTTGCTCCAAAATTCTTCCGTAACAGCTTTTCCATTTTCCTTTGATTTTGCTGCTTTTTCTGGAGAACTGCTTTGGTTTCTGAGATCATCATCAGGTCCATGAAAAAGAAACAAATGTTAGTTCCGGGAATTTTCTGTGGCAACATGCTTATTCACAATCTGAAAACGGTGTTCTGCAAAAAAGTGAAAAAAAGTGTGCGGCAATCCATGTTCTATTTTAAAATGATTCTCGTGTATGACCAGAGAAATCAATTTAGGCTTCAGCGCCAGTTAAGGATCATGAAACAAAAAAGGAAACTGAGAATAGGCAAATTTTGTGAATTCGCATGCCTCAGGAGTCAGGCGCATCCAATCACGGGATGCTCTTGCAATTGTTGGTATTTATCTTTCTAAACGAAAGAACGACCATTTCCAAGCGAGGACCAACACCGTTAACTTCGCACACACGCGACCAGAATACTTTGCACGTACCGACTTCCAGGTTAGAGGCTTGTAAACCAAGAGGGAAAAACTGATATGGACGATTTAGCACGAAGGCTTCCATGCTGCTCTGATCTCATCAAAAATCGCCTACTGATTTTGAAAGCAACCAGTAATAAGCATGATATGCTGATCCGAGAGTAGTCCGACCTCACCATTTGCAAAGAAAATTCAAAATTCCAACGTCTTCATCCAAAAGCTAAATTTCTCCGTGTGCACGTCTGGAGAAACTCGTCTTCACCTACTTAATAACAATTTTCTAACAAAGCGCGATGCAGTTTGACCAGAAAATATTACCATGGTTCATCCAAAATAAACATTGGATTGAAGAGAATTCAAATCCACGAACATGCCATTCTTGGCGTTCACAAGTCGCACCCCCTTGCCCAAACAAAGATCGTCTTCACTGCCTTGTTCCAAAGTCAAAGGTTGAAACTTAGCGCCTAAGCTTAAGCTTTTACCAGTCACTACCTTGTAGTAACCTAAGTTCCTTTGACTAAAGAGATTCGAAATGACATGTTAACGAACAAACACAAGGTAAGCATGTGTCGACTAAACAAATCCGAAAGCCAAGTGAAACGTGCCAGCAGCGCTTTAAAGTTCAACTAACAGAACTGGACCCTTTCGGAGTGACTCATTCCTTCGAAACGTAAACTGCGTTTGTCACTTGAGCTCAAAAGCCAAAATAGAATGTACATATCTTAGACCACCGCCAAGATGAGGAGAGGAAAAATGGATAGATCATTGTTGGAGACAGATGCTACTACACTATTTATTTAGAGATGAGAAGCATGATTTGGGAAGAAATGATGAAGAAATCGAACTAAAATAGATTTCTGGCATATATATGAAGAAGAAGAGATATTTCTGGCATATATATGAAGAAGAAGAGATATTTGATGAAGATATTTGAATGTGGTTGTGAGAAAGAGAGGTAGTATAGAGATATTATTTTAGAAAAAGAGGATGATATTGAATATGATTTTGAAATACTGAATTGACATCTATTTACATCAACTCATTTTCAATGAAGTGAACTTGAAATGCTTGAATTAAGAGATTGAAATAGACAAAACGAATAGTCAACTAGCTATCCTAGAGAAGATGTTGCAAAGATTGCTACATCTTTTATTCATAATCATAGATCACATGGGATAATAACACCTTCAAGAAATGACTACAATGAGGTGGACTTATCTTCCCTAAGAGTCTAATAGAAGAAATGCTACAAGATTATCACCAGCCATCTCTATATGCAACAATTCAAAGTTAATGGAGTTGATCCCCTATTGATGATTATTCAAGGTATAATGGGCACAAAAAAATTGTATCTTGTTGATACTATTCGTAAAGATTTTAGTCAAACTTGCCCATTAGAAAAAAATAGCTTATTGATGCTCACCCCTACTAGTGTTGTGGTGTATAATATTAACGCAACTACAATACATTTTGCATTGAACATTGGAATCGAGGAGTACAAACCACTAGTTGCATTGGGTTTGGCATCGTTGCAAAATAGGTACAAATATATAAAGTATATTGTTATAGATGAAATGAGTTTTATAGGTAGCAAATTACTTAGCAGCATTGACAGAAGACTTAACTAAATATTTCTAGATAACCGATTAGATAATTTTGGTGGTAGATTAGTGATACTCATTGAAGATCTTGGGCAACTTTTACCTATGAAAGATGTACATATCATCTCAGATGCATATGAAAAATTTGTGGTTAGCATTTAATACATTTGTAACTTTGGATGTTGTGTATTAGCAAAGGAGCAATGATTCACAACAACAAAGACTTAGAAAAGTTTTGATGAATATACGAGAAGAAAAGATCAATGATGATGATTATCATTTTTAAGCTTGAGAATTGATCTTCCACTGACATCACATGGGCAAGATGGGTTTGAGGATTTTATGCATTTATTTGTGATGAGTGGCAAGGTGCCCCTACACTCAACCATACGAAACGAGCGTAGCATGCGTGATCTGGTCGAACTCCGTAGACTAAATGCCTAAACACCGCAAGGAACACTTGGGGTTAATTAATCATTGTCTTCCCAGACTTACTTGTTGTTGTCACGGTGTATGGTTAAGTAAGTCCGAGGTATGTGATTTTTTTGGTCTTTTACGGTTTATCTCCTATGCTAAATGGTGAAGGGTTGAGAGGCTAAAACTAACTCTAACTATAGCACTAAGTCCTAGCGTCAGCATCCGTTCCCACTTGCCGTACACACCCTGAACTGTGCAACTGTGGCTACCAAACGCTAATCATTATTGGGATTACCACACATAACGCATGTGCTCGAAGTGGTCGTACTGAGGCACCTAACTAGCCTAAGTGTGACAAGCAGCCGATTCCTTGACTAGCCGTACACATTTGTAGATGCTCGTAATCAAGTCGTACTTGTCCCACATTCTAGGAGGTAAGGGTGAGAGAATCTAATCGCGATGAGTAGCCGATTCCTTGGCTAGCCGTACACATTCGTCAATGCTCGTAACCAAGTCGTACTCATGCCACGTTACTAGGAAAGCAATAAATAACATTAAATAAACCTATCCATATACTGCAAGGTTTATCCACAAAGCTCATCTTTATTGCCGTACACAACTTGCATTTAAGTACAAAGCTGCTCGAATAAAGAACCGTTCACTTGGGGGACTCCTACTGCGGGCACATGGAAAATATTCTATCTTTGAGGTGATCAATCCGCCAGAGCTTCGCTACTTTACATCTAGGATGATAAATGAGGGGAGTGCTGCCTCTTATTTATAGATTTGGCAGCGAACTGCGATATCGCAGGGGACGATGCGATATCGCGAAGGCCGCGATATCGCGTACGCGATATCACGGCTTGTGCATATCGCATCTCATCAATTTGATACAAAGGATAAAGCACATATGCATAATGAAAAGGTATTGCTAAAAATGCAAAAGGCAATTCCATGTTACATAGTAGATAGAAACACAAATGGTGTCAAATTTTGAGATGATTCAAAAGGAGAATTAGTTCAAGTAGTGTTCATTTGTAAGGGTTATGCTTACTGTTAATCTATGATTAGAAGTAGGATTGGTTAATGTTGCATTGGAAATCATTAAAAAAATAATTTACAGTCCACCTTGTAAACCTCCATAGTTGCCATTGTATGTTATCATTGAGTTTGACTCTTACATTGGAGTACTGTATGATAACAAAGATCCTAAACATGTATCCATTCCACCAATCATACATGGAGGATCTCGCCAACTACCATTGAGATGAGCATGGGCTTTAGCTATACATAAGTCACAAGGAATGACCTTGGAGAAAGCATGTGTAGTTGTTGGTAATAAAGAAATAGTAGGTCTTATGTTTGTGGCACTATCTTGAGTAAAGAGTATTGATAGTTTGAAGATATTCTTTTCGATTTCCAAATAAAGATACATAAGATATCCAAGGCTTCTCACCTTCAAAGCAGATTGGATGAAGAGCAATGCATTAAATTTAATGAAAATTGAATTAACAGTTTTTCTAATGATGTATTTTTACTATTCTAGATGTTAGCATATTTTTCATTATGCATTTTTCAATTATGCAAGTTTGAACATTGATAATTCATGGTGTATTGTAACATGTTCTTAATGATTCAATAGTGGATTCTATGGTCTTATAATCTACTCTATTTTTTATTTACACTTTCATGAATTATTTATAACTTTAGAAAAACAATCTATAACTTGACAACTGCCTTCCAAAGAATGGATTCAGATGATGTATAACTATAGATAGAACCCTTTTTATTTGTTATGTTTAAATCATCACTATAAGAGACAACTAGTCACTAGCATAGTTATATATTTATAATATATACCTATAATTTGGCTAAGAGAATCTTATTTGTTAATAAGTAATAAGTTATTTGAGTAAAAAATTTCATGACTTCAAGATGAAGAACAAGATTTAAGAATTACAATTTTCATGCTTTCTAGATGAAGAACAAGATTTTTTTATCAAATATTTCATAACGATGGGTTTTAGAAGAAAAATATTTGCATCAATTATTATATGTTCTCATTCTTGGCCTAAATCCAAACTTCATCAGAGGTTTCAAGGAATGTAAAAGAAAGCCAAACCTAGCTCTTTGATACCAAAATGTAATACCCATTCTTAGGGAGCAAGAGCTAACACCTAAAGCCCCCCTAGAAAGAAAGCTAGTTGAAAGAAGAAAATGCACAGGTAGCTCTCTTTCTACAACAATCAAACTCACATTAACCTATAAAATAAATAAAAAATCAATAGTGCCTAGATCTAGCTTTGAAATAGGTTAATTAATATTAATTTTAAGAATTAAGAGATAATTTTAAAAAGAAATAGCCATAGTAAAATACCTATGCAAAATATATCAAATTAAAAAAATAAAACTTTTTTTAATTTAACCTAAAAGAAATATCTAATCAGGATCATTTACACATTTGTAGACTAAAGAAATGACCACAAAAGCAGATAAATTAATAATCTTGGACTTGCTCAATCACATAACAATATTTTATAATTTCCAGCAACACACAAAACAAGATCATCTGAATTTAACCCTTGTAACCATTTTACCATTAATCATTTAATCAGAAAAATTCATATGTTCAATAATAGAGAATAGATAGATCAAGCCATAAATTAACATCCTAGGTTTTCCCCCACTCCATCAACTTATAGAAAGATATCAAAATCAAACTTGAGAAGGTATAGAAAAGAATATAATTCAAGATTCAGATCCAAGATTTATGCATTCAAAAGGGGAGGGTCATCAATCAAATTCCAACTAAAACTTAAGAATTCAAAATTTTTTAAACATTTACAATTATCTATGGGTCCAAGGATACTCTCACTTTCTGTTGACTATACCAATCCTCATATTAGGAATCCTTAGCCCTTGTTGGCAATCTTTTGCTAAAAATGCTCCAAATCGTTATGGGTGTTTTTGAATCATTACAAAAACAACTCTCATCCAAGTCATTTAGGTGCGAGAGTGCAGAGGACAAGTGGAGAGATCCAAAAACAGTAATAAAGGTTTCAATAATCTAAGCTTACAACAACAATCTTGATAATTTCATACAGGCATTATGAAGGTGGTTAGGCAAGCAAGAAGAGAGAAATTGAGAAAATCAACCCTTTCTGGCTATTATTGAACATAACTAATGAGTGGCGAGGTACCCCTACACTCAAGCATACGAAACGAGCGTAGCACGTGCGATCCGGTCGAACTCCACAGACTAAATGCCTAAATGCCCCATGGAACACTTGGGGTTAATCGTTCGTTGTCTTCCCAGACTTACTTCTTGTTGTCACGGTGTATGGTTAAGTAAGTCCAAGGTATATGATTTTTTTGGTCTTTTTAAGTTTATCTCCTATGCTAAAGGGTGAAGGGTTGAGAGGACTAACTACTCTAACTAAGGACCTAAGTGTAAATTAACTAGCGTCAGCATCCGTTCCCACTTACCGTACACACCCTAAACTGTGCAACTGTGGCTACCAAATGCTAATTGTTACTAGGATTACCACAAGTAATGCATGTGATGTCATATTGAGGCACCTAACTAGCCTAAGTGTGACGAGCAGCTGATTCCTTGACTAGTTGTACACATCCGTAGATGCTTGTAATCAAGTCGTACTCGTCCCACATCCTAGGAGATAAGGGTGAGAGAATCTAATCGCGATGAGTAGCTGATTCCTTGGTTAGCCATATACATTCATCAATGCTTGTAACCAAGTTGTACTCATGCCACACTACTAGGAAAACAATAAATAACATTAAATAAACCTATCCATGTACTGCAAGGTTTATCCACAAAGCTCGTCTTTATTGCCGTACACAACTTGCGTTCAGGTACAAAGCTGCTCGAATAAAGAACCGTTCACTTGGGGGACTCCTACTATGGGCACATGGAAAATATTCTATCTCTGGGGTGATCAATCTACCAAAGCTTCACTACTTCTAGCCTCTATATGGAAATGAGGGGAGTGCTGCCTCTTACTTATAGATTTAGCGGCGGACCGCGATATCGCTTACCCGATATCGCAGCTTGTGCACATAGCGTCTTATCATACCCCCATGACTGAATGAAAACTCGTCCTCGAGTTCCTTACAATAATATCGGGAAGGTATGGAATTATTGAGGGGAATGGAACTAATGGGATGACATGTGAACAGATCATTATTACAAGACTTGACAAAACTGGTGTTCATGAAAACAAGGGTGAACACCTTATTACAATGACATCAGGCCTTTGTTGGCAGCTTGTGAGAAAGAGAGAGATAGAAAGAAGTGTTGCTGTTGACAATGCCAAGATTGTGCTTTTCATTGTCCATCCATAAGCGCGCCATCGATCTTGCTCCTTGCATAGCTGCTTCAGCGTTGCTCCATTCCCAGTGTTTGCTCCAGATCTAATCCATTGTTTGCATGTCTGCCATCTGCACACACAACACAATCATATACTAGCAAGGGTAATTGAATCATCATGTAATTAATACCTTGCTTTTGTGTAAGTCCATTGGCTAGGTTGTGGTATGGCTGATATGGATCTGGGAATATGTGATGGATGACTACCGAAGGTGTAGGGGTTAAGAAGAAAATCAAAAAATTTTAGGGCTAGGAGAAAATTGAAAAAAATGGGCCCCATACCCCCATGACTAATCGTGAACCTCCGGTAGCATTAGAATGAAGAAGGGAAAGGAGTAAGAACGAGAGAGAAAAAGGGACAATTGAAAACATCAATGAAGTAGATGTTAAGATGGTAATGAACAAAATAATAATTAATTGCAAAATGTTAAGGAAAAGAAGTTAACTAATGCTCCAAATAGGAATGTTAGTGGGTCCTCCCTAAAGCAGGCTCATGCCATTAATGCCCTGATAGACCCACATTCAAAGAGTCCGTAGGCTCTAGGAATGTCGTTTGGAACAAGAGTTGAAGTCTTAATTGCAAGAATTTACCGAAAAGAAAACAATACATCAACCAAAATATATACACTAATGATACAACCGGCAATGAGGTGAGCAATGGAGAGAAGGATGGAGAGAAGAGAAATGGAATGGAATTCCAAGAACAAGGTGGTGTACAACACCTTGTGTGTTTGATGATTAATGTGACTTGGCAAATCTCATTCCAACTCCGGCCTCAAACCAACCACTGCCAGTGGCTTTGCATCAATGCATTTGGCTAAACCATCCATTTGGATAATGAGGATGCATCTTCAAAGAGCCACCACCATTTCGATGAAACAAAGGAGGCAATGGGAAGCGAGAAGGGCCTTAGTTAGAGGGAACACTTTTGGTTCCATAACCAGTGCTTGTAGCCCAAATTTTATTTTGTCTAAGGGGTGTGCTTTGAATTCTCACTTTCTTCATTTTTTTTCTTTATGTTTTGTGTTTTTATGCGTGAGAACCACACCATGCAAAGACTTCTTATTTTTATTGTCTCAGCTTCCGATAATTGGTAACATCAGAACGGTAAGAAAACTCAAGAAGAAACATCTAAGCACCCAAGAGAATGAAAAACACAAAAGCATCAAGTCCCCTTGAAGTCACACCCTTTGCAATCCTTGAGTCCTTCCTTATTTTGAGAAATACCCAATCACAGATTCGTTAAAGTTTTTATTAGAAGGGAACTGTACATTTCCAAGCCAAGAGAAACCATAGAAATTGGTGGATGGATGGATGAAGTGATCTCATTGCCTGCCATATCAAAAGAAACATACCTTAGTATCAACATTGTAACTTAAAGGTAAAAACCAAACATTAGCAATCAATATGAAAANCCAATGTGTCTATGCCACGGTTGTTGGCATGGGTTGTTTCCTCAATTTGTTCCATGCATATTTGCTTGCTCCTTCGAGTGGTTGTCAACCACGGGGTGTCTACTACTGGTTGTGTGGTTGCTACATACAGGCATCTTTTTTTCTCATTCTCATAGGCACACCTCTCACATGGAGACATATCCTCCATGTCATCACCTGATGAATCACTGTATGTGATGCATGGAACTTTCCTCTTCTCGATCTTTCCGTAAATATTCATCTTAGAAATTTGCAAGGAAAGATCACAGATTCCTAGGTACACATCTACAGTACTTAGCCACGGCCTTCCCATTATAATGGGGAAGCCCCCTTCGTTGCTAACCTTAATCACCAGGAAATCGGCTAGGTATGACCACCCACACACAGTGGTGATAATTTCCTCCACCAATCCTAAGGGAATGGTGATGGACTGGTTAGCCATCTCCAGTTGTATGTTACTCTTCTTAAGTTGGGGCAGGTTCCAGGCTTGATACATCTTTTGTGAAATTAGGTTGACTCCAAAACTTGAGTCAAGAAGAGCTCGATGTGGTGCATTTTTGGCGATCTGTAAATGAATTAAGGGGTTCCCAGGGTCAGATAGTTTCCTGGGAAGGTGGCCCACCTTTATCCAGTTAGTTACGGTATGTGTCAACATAACCATTTGCGTACTTAGTTGTTGGACTGAAGGGTTCTCTGAAGCGTTAGTGGTTAGAGACCTATACATGTGCCCAACCGCTTATTATTGCGAGAGTTTGTCTGGGCTCCTAGTTCTGAAGAAGGGTCTTTTCTTTATATAGTTGTTAGAACCAGCACCTGGTTGGGTATTTTCATGCTGAATATTTACAACTCTTGCGGTGTTACATTGCTGCGGTTGGGTAGGTAATTCCCCCTACATTGTTGGAACAGGTTGTATGGGAACTATAGGTGAAAGAGGTGCGGGTGGAGTTAGAGGATGGGTTGAATGTGAGATATCTCCCAAAGGAGAAGGAGTCCTCCTGAAGTACTCCCGAACTTGGTAGTAACGTTGGGGAGTAGTGTGACCCATAGAGTCACCTAGAGAAACTGGTTGCTGCACATAATAACCATTAGGATTGGGCTATCGGTAAGGGTACTGATGTGTTGGCGGTGGCATCCCCCATGATTGTGGGTATTGCCATTGCTGATGTTGTCCAATAGGCTGTGGAGGCATTCCACTTGGGTAATATGTTAAGGGTTGGTGGAACTGCCTTGGGTTACCTTGTGGATAAGGCAACCTTCGTGGTGTCTACCGTTGATTGAGTCTTGGATTTAACGCATACACCCCAAACTCCTGCAGATGTGAGATAATTGGGCAACATCCCTTAGGATGGTCATAATAGTAGACTTCACATCCACTATCATCGTTTGAATTAGAATTCACAACCTCATCAGAGATAGGAATTTTCCCCTTACCCTTGTTATGTGCAGGGCTTAAGTTTCTCCACTTGGTTTTGCCTTTGTCACTACTTTGTTCTACCTTAGACTCTTCTATGATTTTTAAGACTGTTTCTATTCTTGAGTCTAAGGAATCCCACATTTGGTCTACTTTGGCCGATACCTCGGTTGTTAACTTTTGGATCGGCAAAGTTTTCCAATTCACCAACTCTTCGATTGGTGACTCATCCTCTTCATCACAAAATTTCACTCCCTTCTTTCGAAGGGAGAGATCGCGGTTGTATTCTTCCACACTTTCCCTCTTACGTAGCTCACCCTCTTCTTACACTACTTGTTCCAAAAAACTTTCAACTTCATGGGCTCTAAGTTGGAAAATTCTCCCTTGGGCGTAAGTCCCAAGAGTTATTCTCATTTCATTCCTTAGCCCATCCATGATGTGGCGAAGTTGATCCCGCTTAGCGTACCCATGGCCCAGGCAATGATGTAGAAATGTATAGTAATGGGCCATGGCAGCATCCAAGGGTTCATAAGCACCTTGTTTCCAGCCTTGGATCTGCTTACACAAATTGGACACTTTGGAGTACGTTTGATATTTGTTGTTGAACAGTTCAAGCATTGTACTCCACCTCCTGATGGTTTCCAGTTCTAAGGACCGGTACTAGCTCTCTGCTTCTTTAGTGAGTGTCCTTGGGAACAACTTAAGCTTCTGCCACTGATTATCTATATTTTACAAGGCATAGACATCATGGAATGCCTGCAAATGATGTTGAGGATTAGCATTGTATCCCCCTTCAAATCGTGGGATATTATTTATGTCCAAACACTTGATCTTGCTATCTTTTAAATGCCTTGTGGGGATCCTAACTGCCTCTATGATGTCTAGCATGCTTCGGGTTGCGAGTAGGGGTTCGTCATGATCATCTCGTTCATGATGTCTATGATGTCTTCATGGTGGTTCCCTACTCTCCCTACGTCCTTGCCCTTGTCCTAACTCCCGACCTTCTTGTTGAGGTCTTTCATCTCCCTTACTTTTACCCTCTCTGTTGTGCTCACAATGGTTACACCCAGGTGTGGAAGGAGAGTGTGAATGGTGAGATGAAGGAGAAGAGGAAGGGGATCCATCACCATGGCAATGTTTCTTACCCTCTCTTCGGCTGCTTCGGCCCTGATCGTTATAACGATCAAAGTGTCCATCCTTAGTGTGAGTGGTTGTTCCTACCATGAACAGTTGGTGTTCACAGGGATCAGAGCCTGTAGCATGTATAGTTGATCAAAGGCTCTGATGCCTAACCTCTTCACCATTGTGAGGAGGAGGAACATCATTTCCTAAGAAACTCGTTATGAGGGGTTCCTCATCTCCTATTTCACTAAGGACATGGGGGACCTTGCCCTTCAACAATGAGTGTTGGCTCTCCTGCCTTTCGTCCCTCATATGTTGCAAAGCGGTGGGATGATAATCCCTTATATCATATTCTCCAGCAATGTATTTAGCAAATAAGTCCTACATGCCAATCTGTGCTAAGGCATGAAAGAGCATGTTCGGAACAGATCGATCTGGTGGTAAAATTATGTTACCAAACAAATCTCTCCAGTGCAACTATTCATCCTGATGGAGGATAAAAGTGTAATCAGGAATATACTCATTGGGATGAGTATAAAATATCTTATATTGTTTATGACTTGGCTGGTTTAGGTTATGTGTATGTTATTGACTGTCTTCCGTGTTATTCCTAGGTGAGTTAACCTTATGAGAAGAAGCCATTTTATTGGTGTGCTATTCACCGTTATATATGTTCTTATTTAACTAATTAACCCAAAGGTTCGTTAAGGCTCACAACGATGTGAAATATTTCCTAATGTTCTAATTGGCGTACAAACACTTAGTCCCCGGCAAT
>MNCI01008581.1:474259-591722 GCA_015680685.1 Gnetum montanum
TAAATAAACCTATCCTTGTACTGCAAGGTTTATCCACAAAGCTCGTCTTTATTGCCATACACAACTTGCGTTCAGGTACAAAGCTGCTTGAATAAAGAACCATTCACTTGGGGGACTCCTACTGCAGGCACATGGAAAATATTCTATCTCTGGGGTGATCAATCTGCCAGAGCTTTGCTACTTCTAGCCTCTATATGGAAATGAGTGGAGCGCCGCCTCTTATTTATAGATTTGGTGGTGGACCGCAATATCGCGTACGCGATATCGCAAGGAACGACGCGATATCTGCATATCACGTCTCATCAATAACAAAGATGAATCAATTTACCTCCTTGCTTATATATCTTTCTTAGTAGGAGGAATTATCAAATTATTGGATTGCTATGCATCACTTGTTTTCTTTCTCCTTACTATCTCCTATAGCAACCACAGTCTTCTCTCTTCCTAGCCATACTCCTTGCTATTGTATCCCTTTTCTTTATCTTGCTCAGCTACTTTTTCCTTTTGTGTTTTTTTAGCTCTCCTCCTCTCCCTATTTGTAGGTGGAATAAGGGATAATGAATGGTTTTTTGTAATTAACTTCTTGGGAACCATTTTTTTTCTTTTCTTTATTTTTAAAGTTCTTTCTCTATTTTTTTTCAACAATGAATCATGAGTTCAATTCTCTTCATGATCACTAAAAAATCAATAAATTATGTATGTTCACAAGTTGGAGGTTCATTTCCTAAATTAACAATTTTTGATATTTTAGAATTCAAATTTTGCTAGATCTCCGGTTCAATTCCTCTTGATAATTACAAAACATTCCAGCATAACATCTATCTCATTATCATTTAGAATTTTCATAAGATGCAAGAACAAAGTTTTTAAAATAGATTCATGATAAGGATAGTTCATGATACATAATCAAATAAGGCACCTTCTTTTTCAGGTCATTAGCAATGTGAATTGGTGATCACATGACCTTTCTATAGCCATAGAGAGGGTACTTACACTCTACTATTTTAAACTAAAAAGAGAAATGCATCACACTTACATAAAATAATATATATATATATATATAAAGCTACAGTATTTGCACATAATATCCCTGATTCATGGGTCGGGTTCCTTAAACTTGATTCATAGGTTAATTTCCTCAGTGTGAGCATTCTTTTGCATCTCAACATACCTGTTTTAGCTCTTGAGGCACACCTTAGAGTATTGTCCTTTATTTTTCTTTTGTGCCTCAACATCCCTATTGAAATAGAACAAAAAATATTTTATTTTTCCATATATTTATTATTATTATTATTATTATTATTATTTTAAAACATTCACAACATGTATTTTAAAGCATATTTCTAATGCATAAAGTATTTAAACATTTAATCTAATACATATCGAAATCTAGTCAACAACTTTATTACTATTTTAATTAGTCATTTCCACCATAATCCAAACAAAGCACACACACATGTTGTCAATAAAACATGCACACAAACACACAAAAAGACTATTACAATTGTTAACACAAAAACTCAAGGAGAAGTGATTCATTACATCTTCCTTCCCTTAAGACATTTTGTCCTAGAAATGTTTAAATAGGTGAGGGTAGCTCTCTCTAACCACATCCTCCATCTCCTACAAGAGATAAGGGTTTAGAAGCCCATTTCAAAGCTTATGTTTTACTTTTTCTACCACATTATTCCATAAGGTAGTCGAGTAGCAAATAAAGCTATCAGGATACCCAAAAGGGTGAAAACATATGTAGGAGAAAGCCACTTGATATTAAAATGATAAGTCCAAGTGGGCGTTGAAGAGAAGCTAGACCAAATAGCTTGCATTTGGTTTTAATTAATTTTAGCTCTTGAGGCTCTATAATAGATGTCATCTACAAACTAGCTATAAATGATATCCTTTCCTTCTTATGGAAGAGAGATACCTCTTAGTTTCATAGAATCATTGTGAGTTCTAAGAATAGCTCAGAGGGCATTAGTAGAGAGGATAAAAAGATAAGGAGCTAAAGGGCATCCTTGTCGTACTAATTTTTGAAGCTCAATAACCTTAGAGAAGGTTTCGTTAATAAAAATAATTGAAGAGGCCTATGATAAAACCAAATTGATATGTCTATCAAAAACAATACATAAGTTATGATGCTTAACTACACTTAGAAAGGACCAATCAAGCATGTCGTAAGTGTTTGCAAAGTTGAGCTTAAGAAGAATGGCTTTTTGATTAGTGGAAGAAGCCCAATGCAACCCATCAATAGTAGTAATGGCATTGTCTAAAATATACCTGCCTTGAACAAAACTAGTTTGCTCTTTGCTAATTAGATGACAAAGAAAAGGTTTTAACATATTGGCTATAGCTTTAGTAACAATTTTGTAGATAACATTTAAAATAGTAATAGGGCACCAATTGCAAATGCACATAGGATCTCTTGACTTGGGTAGAAGCTTAATAATACCAACATTGATCAATTTGCCAAAGGAACATTTTCTAAGAGCTTTCTTATACACATTATAAACAATATCTTGAAGAGTGGGCCAAAAGTTTTTGAAAATTTCTGTAGGAAGACCATCCATACTAGGGGCTTTTGCCATTGTGGAGTTGTTGAAGAGCTTTACCAAGATCTTGTTTAGAAAGAAGAGTAGCATCACCAAGGATGGAATGATAAAAAGGAGTAATAAATCCTAAGCAAGTATTAATTATCATGGGATCAATATCTTCTTTATGAAAAGTCCTAGAGTAAAAATCAAAGAAATCTTGTAATATGTCAGTCTTTGAAGTAAAGACATTTGGCTTCTTCCAAATCTTCCTTTCAGTGCATCAACAAAATTCTTAGGAATTTTTTATGGGGAGATAAGGACATTCACAAAGCTTTTCATCAAGTTTCTTGGGATATCTACACTTTAAGTAAGGAACATAGGGGCTTAGGTCTCCCCTCTATTGAGCACCAAAGTATTATTTTGGCCTCCAAGTGGATCACTTGTTGTATAGAAGGAGACGAAGCTTGGAAGATCCTTTTTATGCATAATATTTCTTGTCTCGATAATCACCATAGATGGAAAATCACTCATTAGAGTAATTGGATCATCAACGGAGGTTCTTAGAAGATTATAGGTTCTTTCTTGTTCAAGAAAATTTGGTGGTGTTGAAGTTAACTTAAAGGATTTTTGCAATGGAAACCTACCCCGTTAAGCTTGAACTCTTTGTTGATGCACTTCATTTGGTGGTCTCCTATTTTCAAAAAGAGTTTGCATTGTCTTTATGAATAATTTTCTCACAAAGCCAATCATTTTTCTGATCACAATCTCCATCATGTTGCTTAATGATTTTCTATTAGGAATGATTCTACTATCCTCTCTTGGCAACATGTCAAAGTTAATTGGGGTTTTTAATGATTATATTACCCTCTCTTATTTACCAACACATTGAGCATGTTCTCTCCAACTTTGGTGTTCCTAAGTTGCATAATAATACTCCTTGGTATGATGATTGGTTTTGACCTGATGGTTCCCCTACATTCCCTACACCTTTCTAAAGCCAAATCTTGGTTTCATGTGCAAGAATTCCAACTCTGCACTTTAAATAGAAGATGGAGTGTGCATCTTAAGGATCACCATTGGAAAGCTATTTTTCATTGTGTTTGGACTTCCAAGGCCCAACCTGAGCATCATTTCATTTTTTGGTCCTTGATTCATCAAGGTCTTCCCATTGGAAATAGGCTTCACTTCTTAGGAGTTGATTTTCCTAAATGCACCATTTGTCAAGTTGATGACTCTTTTGTACATGTTTTTTGGAAATACTCTCTCTCAACAAATTTGGAAGTGGTGTCAGTCTCTCCAGGTTTTTATTCTTGACCATTCTATCAATTTCCCTCTATGTATCTTCAAAGATGACTATGTTAAGTGACACCTTCAAAAGGCCTGGAAAATCCTCTTATTTGAGATTATTTTCTTTATTTGGAAATGTCATCTACATTCTTGGTATCAAAACACCAACTACACTAAATTTGACTATGGTATGAAATGCTCTATTGCTAGTAATGTTTAACTGCAATGTCGAGAATTAGGCTTTTCCAATCATATTACTTTCTCTTAAAAGGAATCTCTTTTGAATTGCCTATTTTGGTTTTTAGCTTTCATCCCAAGGGGTGCAAAAAGCTTTTGTCTTGTTGCGGGTGATTGGGGAATCATCTTGCAACTTTGGACTCTATTAAAACTTTGGTTTAACAGTTTTTTTTTCCCAGTTTGTAGCTCACCTTAACAACCATCTTACGCCCCCACCTCCCAAGAGGTTTCAAATCCATCCTCATTCCAATCTAGCCAAACTTGGCATAGTGTACGATGCTTGAGATTAAGTACCCTTTGATCTAAAATCTTGATTGGTTGAACTTGGATGATACAATTTGAGCTAAGATGAAGGTTTTCCCATTACAAACAATGCTTAGAATCATAAACATACCTCCTTAACATAGAAACATGAAAAACATTATGTAAAGACGATAAACTAGGAGGTAAAGCTATTTTATAAGTAATAGGATCAATTTTCTTTAACACTTCAAAAGGGCCAATAAATCTAGATTTAATTTTATTCCTTTTGATACCTCTAATGACATTTTTAAAGGGTTAGACTTTTAGGAATACTTTAACTCCAATAGAAAATTCTAGGTCCCTCCTTCTATTATCTATGTAACTCTTTTTTCTATCTTGTGCTTACTTTATATTCTCTTTAATTTGATTCACCTTTAGCTACAAATCAAAAATCATCTTAGGCCCAAAAATTAATTTTTTCTTAGGTTGATCCCAAGAGCTAGCAACTCTAAATTTTGTACCATACAAGGTGATGAGTGGCGAGGTACCCCTACGCTCAACCATACAAATACAAGCATAGCACGTGCGATCCGGTCGAACTCCGTGGACTAAGTGCCTACACACCCCATGGAACACTTACGGTTAATCATTCATTGTCTTCCTAGACTTACTTGTAGTTGTCATGGTGTATGGTTAAGTAAGTCCGAGGTATATGATTTTTATAGTTTTTATGTTTTTTACTCCTATGCTAATGAGTTGAAGGGTAGAGAGACTAATTCCTAACTCTAACTAATAAACTAAGTCTAAATTACCTAGCATTAGCATTTGTTCCCAATTACCATACACACCCTGAACCAATGCAACTGTGGCTGCTAAACGCTAATCGTTGCTGGGATCACCACGTGCAATGCACGTGCTTGAAGTGGTCGTACTGAGACACTTAACTAGGAGGAAAGGGTTGAGAGAGAAAGTAGTAAATAACAAATAATAATTAATAGTAAATAAAAGTCCTAATTAGCCTATTCCATGCACTACAAGGTTTATCCAAGAAGTTCGTCTTTATTGCTGTACACAACTTGTGTTTAGGTACAATGTTGCTCGAATAAAGATCCATTCACTTTAGGACTCCTACTGTGGGCACATGGAAAATATTCCATCTCTGGAGTGATCAATCTGCCAGAGTTTCCCTACTATCTAGCCTAGGATGAGGAAACAAGGGAACACTGCCTCTTATTTATAGATATGATAGCGCATTACGATATCATGTACATGATATCACGAGGGATGCGATATCGCGACGGCCATTATATTGCGTACATGATATCGCGATGGCTGCGATATAGCGTATGCGATATCGTGGCCCATGCGATATTGCATTCCATCATACCCCCATGACTAAATGAAAAACTCGTCCTCGAGTTCTTTACAATAATATCGGGAAGGTATGGGATTATTTACTCAAATGAAACTAATGGGATGACTTGTGAATGGATCATCATTACAAGACTTGACAAAACTAGTATTCATGACGACAAGAGTGAACACCTTATTACGTTGACATCAGGCCTTAGTTGGCAACTGAGAAAGAGAGAGAGAAAGAAGTGTTATTTCTGCCAATGCCAAGATTGCACCTTTCGTTGTCCATCCGTAAGCATGCCATCGATCTTGCTCCTTCCATAGCTGCTTCAGCACTACTCCATTCCAAGTGTTCACTCCAGATCTAATTCATTGTTGTATGATCGCCATCTGCACACATAACACAATCTTGTATTAGCAAGGGTAAATGAATCACAATGCAATTGACACCTTGCTTCGGTGTAAGTCCAATTGGCTGGGTTGTGGTATGGCTGATTGTGGATCTAGAGATATAATATTGATGAATATCGAAGGTGTAGGAATTAGGAAAAAATCAAAAAAATTAGGGCTAGGAGAAAATCAAAAAATTGGGCCCCATACCCCCATGACTGATCGGGAACCTCCGGTAGCATTAGAATGAAGAAAGAATAAAAATAAGAATATGTATAAAAAGAGACAACTAAGACATCAATGAAATGGATGTTAAGATGAAAATGAACAAAAGAAAATGGATTGCAAAAATGTTAAGGAAAATAATTTAACTAATGCCCCAAATAGAAATGTCAGTGGGTCCTCCCCAAAGCAGGCTCATGCCCTTAATGCCCTGACAAACCCACGTTCAAAGAGTCCGTAGGATTTGGGAATGTCATGTGGAATAAGAGTTAAAGTCTTAACCAAAAGAATTTACCAAAAAGAAAACAATGTATCTACCAAAGTATATACTAATGATATAATTGGAAATGAGGTGAATAATGGAGAGAAGGATGGAGAGAGGAGAATGGAATGGAGTCTCAAGAACAAGGTGGTGTACAGACCCTTATTTGTTTCATGATTAATGTGACTTGGCAAATCAGATTCCAACTCCAGCCTCAAACCAACCACATCCAGTGACTTCGCATCAATGCATCCAGTTAATCCATTCCCTTAAATAACAAGAATGCTTCCTCCAAGAGTCACCACCATTCCAACAAAAAAAGGAGGAGAGAATGGGAAGTGAGAAGGGCCGTAGTTAGAGGGAACATTTTTGGTTCCATAACCAGTGCTTGAAGCCCAAGGGATTATTCGTCTAAGGGGTGTGCTTTGAATTCTCACTTCTTTTCTCTGTTTTTTTTTTGTATTTTGTGTTTTTATGCGTGAGAACCACACCATGCAAAGACTTCTTATTTTTATTGTCTTAGCTTCCAATAATTGGGTAACATTGGAATGGAAAGAAAACTCAAGAAGAAAACATCCAAGAACCCAAGAGAATGGCCAACACAAAAACATCAAGTCCCTTGAATTCACACCGTTTTCAATGCTTGAGTCCTTCCTTAGTTTGAGAAATACCCAGTCACCGATTCGTTAGAGTTCTTATTAAGAAAGGGGACTGTACATTTTGAAGCCGAGAGAGACCATAGAAACTGGTGGATGGATGGATGAAGTGAACTCATTGCCTACCATATCAAAAGAAACATGCCTTAGTATCAACATCATGACTTAAAGGTAAAAACCAAACATTAGCAATCAATGAAAAAAAGTTCATACCATCGGGAAGAACACTTATTGGATGACAAACTTACAAGGTGAATCACACACGCACGCACACACACAAAAAATGAAAAAGTATAATGATGTTGTAAAAAAAAATAAGAAGAGTTAAAGAAATTTGTAAAAAAAAAACAAGAAAAGTTAAAGAAAGTTGTAAAACAAAAATGTGTAAGACAAAAACGTGTAAAACAAAAACTTGTAAAACAAAAACATGTAAAACAAAAACGTGCAAAACAAAAATGTGTAAAAAAAAAAGTAAAAAGAACTAAGGGCCTCCAATGATCAGCATAGGTGGCCATCTCCCCCATGATTGAATTGCAAGGAAGAGATTGAACGTCTATTTGAATTTTGTAGAAGTGCCCAACTTCTCCCAACTGATGTTCTTAGATTAAGGGGTGGAAGTTGGCGACGCTCATATTCCAATGTGTCTATGCCTTTGTTGTTAACATGAGTTGTTCCCTTAGCTTGTTCCATGCATGTTGGTTTGATCTTTCTAATAGCTGTCAACCACGGGGTGTCTACTACTTATTGTGTGGTTGCTACATACAGGCATCTTTGAATTTGTATTTCTTAGGCACACCAATTACATGTAAGAGATGCTGAACATTCTTCCATGTCATCACCCTATGAGTCACTGTATGTGATGCACAGAACTTGCTTCTTCTCGATCTTTCCATAAATATTTATCTTAGATATCTGCAAGGAAAGATTGTAGATCCCTAGGTATGCATCTACTGTACTTAGCCATGACCTTCCCATTATAATTGGGAAGCCCTCGTTGTTGCTGTTAACTCTTATCACTAGGAAGTTAGCTGGTTAAGACCAACCACACATAGTGATAACAATGTCCTCCACTAATCCCAAGGGAATGGTGATGGACTAAACTGCCGACTCCAGTTGAATGTTGCTCTTCTTAAGTTGGGGTAGGTTCTAGGCTTGATACATTTCTTGTGATATTAAATTAACTCTAGAACCTGAGTCAAGAAGAGACTTATGTGGTTCGTTCCTAGAAATTTGTAAATCGATTAAGGGGCTTCCAGGATCAGTTAGTTTCCTGGGAAGATGACCTACCTTGATCTAGTTAGTTACGGTATGCGTTAACATAACCGTATGCATACAACTTTGTTGTTGGACTAAAGGGTGCTCGGAAGTGTTAGATGGTGGAGGAGACTACATGGGTTCAACTGCTTGTTGTTATGAGAGCTTTTCTGGGCTTCTGGTTCTTAAGAAAGGTCTTCTCTTTTTATAGTTGTCAGGACCAGCAGCGGGTTGAATGTTTACTACTCTCGTAGCATGGCGTTGCTGCAGTTGAGTGGGGAATTCCCCTTGCATTGTTGGAGTAGGAGGTGTTGTGGGAACTATAGGTGGAAGAGGTGCAGATGGAGTTGGAGGATGGTAGGTATGTGGGGTGCCTCCCAGAGGAGAAGGTGTCCTCCTAAAGTACTCCCGAACTTGGTAGTGACATTGGGGAGTTGTGTGACTCATAGAGTCAGTTGGAAAAACCAGCTGCTACACATAATATCCATAAGGATCAGGTTGCTGGTAAGGGTACTATTATTTTGGTGGTGGCATTCCCCATGACTATGGGTATTCCCGCTGCTGATGTTGTCTGATGGGTTGTGGTGGAGTTCCACTTGGATAGTACATTAATGGTTGGTGGAACCACCTTGGGTTACCTTGAGGATAAGGTAACCTTCGGGGTGTCTGCCGTTGGTTAAGTCTTGGATTAAGTGCATACATCCCAGACTCTTGTAGATGTGAGATGATTGGACAACATCCCTTGGGATGATCATAATGGCAGATCTCACATCCATTGTCATCGTCTATGTCTGAATCCAAAACTTCATTGGAGATAGTGATTTTCCCCTTATCCTTGTTATGTGTAGGGCCTAAATTTCCCCGCTTTGTCTTACCTTTGTCACTACTTCGTTCCTCCTTAGACTCCTCTACAATTTTCAAGATAGTTTCAAATCTAGAGTATAAGGAATTCCATAATTGATCCATCTTAGCCGATACTTTTGTTGTTAGATTTTGAATTGACGAGATTTTTCTATTCACCAACTCTTCGAGTGGTGACTCATCCTCTTCATCACAAAATCTGACTCCCTTCTTCCAAATGGAGGGATCATGGTTGTATTCTTTCACACTCTCTCTTTTTTGTAGTTCATCTTCTTCTTTTGCTACTTATTCCAACAAGCGATGAACTTCATGGGCTCTAAGTTCTGATAGTCTCCCTTGGGCATAAGTCCCAAGAGTTCTTCTAGTCTCATGCCTTAACCCATCTACGATGTGACGAAGTTGATCCCATTGAGCGTATCCATGGCCCAGGTAATGATGTAACAATGTGTAGTAGCAGGCCATGGCAGCATCCAAGGGTTCATGAGTACCTTGTTTCCATTCTTGGATCTGCTTACGCAAATTAGACACTCTGGAGTATGTTTGATACTTATCGTTGAAGAGTTCTAACATTGTACTCCACCTCCTGATGGTTTCCAGTTCTAAGGACTAGTACCAAATCTCTGCTTATTTAATGAGTGTCCTTGGAAACAACTTAAGTTTTTTCCACTTGTTTTCTATGTTCTGCAAGGCGTAGGCATCATGGAATGCCTATAAATGATGTTGCGGATCTGAGTTGTATCCCCCTTCAAAGTGTGAAATGTTATTCATGTCTAAGCGCTTGATCCGACTATCTTTTAAATGCCTTGCTAGTATTCTTACAGCCTCCGTTATATCGAGCATACTTCGAGTTGCAAGTAGGGGCTCTTCATGATCATCTCTTTCATGACGTCTATGATGTCTACGTTGTTTCCTACTTTCCCTTCGTTCATTCCCTTGTCCTCTCTCTCGACTCTCTCGTTAAGGTCTCTCATTTTTCCTACCTCTATCCTCACCATTATGTTCATGGTGGCTACGCACAAATGTGGAAGGAGAGGGTGAGTGATGAGATGAAGGAGAAGGAGAAGGAGAACCATCGCCATGATGATGTTTCCTACCTTCTCTTCGGTTGCTTCGGCCTCGATTGTGATGATGATCTAAGTGCCCACCCTTATCATGAGTTTTTGTTCCCTCTATGAATAGTTGGTGTTCATGGGGATCAAAACCAGTGTTGTGTATTGTGGATCATAGGTTTTGATACCCTACCTCCTCATTTTTGTTAGGAGGGGAAACATCTTTTGATAGAGAACTAGTTATAAGTGGTTCATCATCTCCGATTTCACTAAGAACGTGTGGGACCTCTTTGCCCTTCAACCGTGTATGTTGGCTCTCCTGCCTTGAGTCCCTCATATGTTGTGCGGCTATAGGATAATAATCCCTTGAGTCAAAATCATCCATAACTTATTCAGCATAAAGCTGTGTCATGCCAATTTGTGCTAGAGCACGGAGGAGCATGTTGGGGACTGCACGATCCGAAGGTAACACTATGTTACCATGCAAGTCTCTCCAGTGCATCTGTTCATCTTGATGGAAGATAAAAGTAAAGTTGGAAATATACTCATTGGGATGATTATATTCCAACCTATATTGTTGAGGAATTGACAGATTTTGGTTATGTGTTTTTGACTTTCGACTGTTCTTTGTATTGTCCCTAGGTGGTGAGTTGCTCTTATGAGAAGAAGAGATTGTTATTGGTGTGCTAATTTTACCATTATATAATTTTTAATCTAATTAATTAATTAACCCAAAGGTTCGCTTAGGCTCCCAACGATGTGAGTGATGTCCTATGTTTTATTTAGTGCATAAACACTTAGTCCTTGGCAACGGCGCCAATGATGAGTGGTGAGGTATCCATACACTCAACCATACGAATACGAGCGCAGCACGCGTGATCTAGTCGAACTCTGTAGATTAAGTGCCTACACACCCCATGGAACACTTAGGGTTAGTCATTTGTTGTCTTCCCAGACTTACTTGTAGTTGTCATTGTGTATGGTTAAGTAAGTGTGAGGTATATGATTTTTATAGTTTTTATGTTTTTGTCTCCTATGCTAATGAGTTGAAGGGTAGAGAGACTAATTCCTAACTCTAACTAATAAACTAAGTCTTAATTACCTAGCGTTAGCATCCATTCCCACTTACCGTACACACCCTGAACCGATGCAACCGTGGCTACCAAGCGGTAATCGTTGCTAGGATCACCATGTGTAATGCACGTGCTCGAAGTGGTCGTACTGAGGCACTTAACTAGGAGGAAAGGGTTGAGAGAGAAAGCAGTAAATAATGAATAATAAATAATAGTAAACAAAAGTCCTAATTAGCCTATTCCATGCACTACAAGGTTTATCCAGGAACTTCATCTTTATTGTCGTACACAACTTGTGTTTAGGTACAATGTTGCTCGAATAAAGATCCATTCACTTTAGGACTCCTACTGTGGGCACATGGAAAATATTCTATCTCTAGAGTGATCAATTTGCTAGAGTTTCCCTACTGTCTAGCCTAGGATGAGGAAACAAGGGAAAGCTACCTCTTAGCTATAGATATGACGATGCACCGCAATATCGCATACGCGATATTGCCGCTCATGCGATATCGCATCCCATCATACCCCCATGACTAAATGAAAAACTTGTCCTCAATTTCTTTACAATAATATCAGGAAGGTATAGGATTATTGACTCAAATGAAACTAATGGGATGACTTATGAATGGATCATCATTACAAGACTTGACAAAACTAGTGTTCATGACAACAAGAGTGAACACCTTATTACATTGACATCAGGCCTTAGTTGGCAGCTGAGAAAGACAGAGAGAGAAAAAAGTGTTACTGCTGCCAACGCCAAGATTTCACTTTTCATTGTCCATCTGTAAGAACACCATCGATCTTGCTCCTTGCATAGCTGCTTCAACACTGCTCCATTCCAAGTGTTCGCTCCAGATCCAATCCATTATTGTATGATCATCATCTGCACACACAACACAATCTTGTATTAGCAAAGGTAAATGAATCACAATGCAATTGATACCTTGCTTCGGTGTGAGTCCAACTGGCTGGGTTGTGGTATGGCTGATTGTGGATCTAGAGATATAATATTGATGACTACCGAGGGTGTAAGGGTTAGGAAAAAATCAAAAAAAAAAAATCAGTGCTAGGAGAAAATCGAAAAAATTAAGCCCCATACCCCCATGACTGATCGTGAACCTCTGGTAGCATTAGAATGGAGAAAGAATAAAAACAAGAATATGGATAAAAAGAGACAACTAAGAAATCAATGAAATGGATGTCAAGATGGAAATGAACAAAAGAAAATGGATTGCAAAAATGTTAAGGAAAAGAATTTAACTAATGCCCCAAATAGAAATGTCAATGGATCCTCCCCAAAGCAGGCTCATGCACTTAATGCCCTAACAAACCCACGTTCAAAGAGTCCGTAGGCTCTGGGAATGTCATGTGGAATAAGAGTTAACATCTTAATCGCAATAATTTACCAAAAAGAAAACAATGTATCTACCAAAATATATACTAATGATATAACAGGTAATGAGGTGAATAATGGAGAGAAGGATGGAGAGAGGAGAATGGAATGGAGTCTCAAGAACAAGGTGGTGTAAAACCCCTTGTGCGTTTCATGATTAATGTGACTTGGAAAATCTCACTCCAACTCTGACCTCAAAACAACCACATCCAGTGACTTCGCATCAATGCATCCAGTTAATCCATCCCCTTGAATAACAAGAATGCTTTCCCCAAGAGTCACCACCATTCCTACAAAACAAGGAGGAGAGAATGGGAAGTGAGAAGGGCCATAGTTAGAGGGAACATTTTTGGTTCCATAACCAGTGCTTGTAGCCCAAGGGATTATTCGTCTAAGGGGTGTGCTTTGAATTCTCACTTATTTTCTCTTTTTTTTTTGTGTTTTGTGTTTTTATGCGTGAGAACCACACCATGCAAAGACTTCTTATTTTTATTGTCTCAGCTTCCGATAATTGGGTAACATTGGAATGGAAAGAAAACTTAAGAAGAAAACATCGAAGAACCCAAGAGAATGACCAACACAAAAGCATCAATTCCCTTGAATTCACACTCTTTTTAATCCTTGAGTATTCCTTAGTTTGAGAAATGCCTAGTCACCGATTCGTTAGAGTTCTTATTAAGAAAGGGGACTGTACATTTCCAAGTCGAGAGAGACTATAGAAACTGGTGGATGGATGGATGAAGTGAACTCATTGCCTACCATATCAAAATAAAAATACCTTAGTATCAACATCATGACTTAAAGGTAAAAACTAAACATTAGCAATCAATGAAAAACAATTCATAGCATCAGGAAGAACACTTATTGGGTGACAAACTTCCAAGGTGGATCACACATGCAAGCACACAAAAAAAAAAAATGAAAAAGTATAATGATGTTGTAAAAAAGAATTAAGAAGAGTTAAAGAAATTTGTAAAACAAAAATAAGAAAATTTAAAGAAAGTTGTAAAAAAAAATGTGTAAGACAAAAACATGTAAAACAAAAACGTGTAAAACAAAAACTTGTAAAACAAAAACGTGTAAAACAAAAACGTGCAAAACAAAAATGTGTAAAAAAAAACTAAAAAGAATTAAGGGCCTCCAATGATCAGCATAGGTGGCCATCTTCCGCATGACTGAATTACAAGGAAGAGATTCGAAATAATTAATGTCTACTTGAACTTCGTAGAAGTGCCCAACTTCTGCCAACTAATGTTCTTCAATTAAGGGGTGGAAGTTGGCGACGCTCATATTCCAATGTGTCTATGCCTTTGTTGTTAACATGAGTTGTTCGCTTAGCTTATTCCATGCATGTTGGTTTGCTCTTTCTAATAGCTGTCAACCATGGGGTGTCTACTACTTGTTGTGTGGTTGCTACATACAGGCATCTTTGAATTTGTATTTCTTGGGCACACCAATTACATGTAAGAGATGCTAAACATTCTTCCATGTCATCACCGTCTGATTCATTGTATGTGATGCAAAGAACTTGCTTCTTCTCAATCTTTCCATAAATATTTATCTTAGATATCTGCAAGAAAAGATCGTGGATCCCTAGGTACGTATCTACTGTACTTAGCCATGACCTTCCCATTATAATTGGAAAGCCCTCGTTGTTGCTGTTAACTCGACTGGGTAAGACCAACCACACATAGTGATAACAATGTCCTCCACCAATCCCAAGGGAATGATGATGGACTAGTCTGCCAGCTCTAGTTGAATGTTGCTCTTCTTAAGTTGGGGTAGGTTCCAGGCTTGATACATTTTTCATGATATTAAATTGACTCTAGAACCTGAGTCAAGAAGAGCCTTATGTGGTTCGTTCCTGGAAATTTGTAAATCGATTTAGGGGCTTCCAGGATCAGTTAGTTTCCTGGGAAGATGGCCTACCTTGATCTAGTTAGTTACGGTATGCGTTAACATAACCGTATGCATACAACTTTGTTGTTGGACTAAAGGGTGCTCGGAAGTGTTAGATGGTGGAGGAGTGTACATGGGTTCAACTACTTGTTGTTGTGAGAGCTTTTCTGGGCTTCTGGTTCTTAAGAAAGGTCTTCTCTTTTTACAGTTGTCAAAACCAGTAGCGAGTTGAATGTTTACTACTCTCGTAGCATGGCGTTGCTGCGGTTGAGTGGGGAATTTCCCTTGCATTGTTGGAGTAGGAGGTGTTGTGGGAACTATAGGTGGAAGAGGTGCAGATGGAGTTGGAGGATGGTAGGTATGTGGGGTGCCTCCTAGAGGAGAAGGAATCCTCCTAAATTACTCCTAAACTTGGTAGTGATGTTGGGGAGTTGTGTGACTCATAGAGTCAGTTGGAGAAACTGGCTGCTACACATAATATCCATAAGGATCAGGTTGCTAGTAAGGGTACTGTTGTTTTGGTGGTGGCATCACCCATGACTATGGGTATTGCCATTGCTAATGCTATCCGATGGGATGTGGTGGAGTTCCACTTGGATAGTACATTAATGGTTGGTGGAACTACCTCGGGTTACCTTGAGGATAAGGTAACCTTCGGGGTGT
This sequence comes from Gnetum montanum, assembly GCA_015680685.1. Lineage (NCBI taxonomy): Eukaryota > Viridiplantae > Streptophyta > Gnetopsida > Gnetales > Gnetaceae > Gnetum > Gnetum montanum. Next base: position 489,639 of record MNCI01008581.1, read on the forward strand.
CTGCTGTTGGTTAAGTTTTGGATTAAGTGCATACACCCCATACTCTTGTAGATGTGAGATGATTGGAAAAAATCCCTTGGGATTATCATAATGGCAGATCTCACATCCACCGTCATCGTCTGTGTCTGAATCCACAACTTCACCAGAGATAGTAATTTTCCCCTTATCCTTGTTATGTGCAGGGCCTGAATTTCTCCTGTTTGTTTTACCTGTATCACTACTTCATTCCTCCTTAGACTCCTCTACAATTTTCAAGATAGTTTCAAGTCTAGAGTCTAAGGAATCCCACACTTGATCCATCTTAGCCGATACTTCTGTTGTTAGTTTTTGAATCGGCAAGGTTTTTCTTTTCACCAACTTTTCGAGTGGTGAGTCATCCTCTTCATCAAAAAATCTGACTCCCTTCTTCCAAAGGGAGGGATCACGATTGTATTCTTCTGCACTCTCTCTTTTTCATAGTTCACCTTCTTCTTTTGCTACTTGTTCCAACAAGCGATGAACTTCATGGGCTCTAAGTTCTAATAGTCTCCCTTGGGCATAAGTCCCAAGAGTTCTTCTAGTCTCATGCCTTAGCCTATCTATGATGTGGCGAAGTTGATCCCATTGAGCATATCCATGGCTCGGGTAATGATTTAATAATGTGTAGTAGCGGGCCATGGTAGCATCCAAGGGTTCATGAGTACCTTGTTTCCATCCTTGGATCTCCTTACGCAAATTAGAGACTTTGGAGTATGTTTGATACTTATCGTTGAAGATTTCTAACATCATACTCCACCTCCTGATGGTTTCCAATTCTAAGGACCGGTACCAACTCTTTGCTTCTTTAATGAGTGTCCTTGGAAACAACTTAAGTTTTTTCCACTCATTTTCTATGTTTTGCAAGGCGTAGGCATCATGGAATGCCTATAAATGATGTTGCGGATCTGAGTTGTATCCCCCTTCAAAGTGTGGAATATTATTCATGTCTAAGTGCTTGATCCAACTATCTTTTAAATGCCTTGTTGGTATTCTTACAGCCTGTGTTATATCGAGCATACTTTGGGTTGCAAGTAGGGGCTCGTCATGATCATCTCTTTCATGACGTCTAGGATGTCTACGTTGTTTCCTACTTTCCCTTCATTCATTCCCTTGTCCTCTCTCTCGAATCTCTCGTCGAGGTCTCTCATTTTGCCTACCTCTATCCTCACCATTATGTTCATGGTGGCTGCACCCAAATGTGGAAGGAGAGGGTGAATGATGAGATGAAGGAGAACAAGAAGGAGAACCATTGCCATGACGATGTTTCGTACCTGCTCTTCGGCTACTTCGGCCCCGATCGTGATTACGATCTAAGTGCCCATCCTTATCATGAGTTTTGTTCCCTCTATGAACAGTTGGTGTTCACAGGGATCAGAACCAGTGTTGTGTATCATGGATCGTAGGTTTTGATACCCCACCTCCTCATCTTCGTTAGGAGGGGAAACATCTTTTGATAGAGAACTAGTTATAAGTGGTTCACCATCTTCAATTTCACTAAGGACGTGTGGGACCTCTTTGCCCTTCAATCGTGTATGTTGGCTATCCTACCTTGAGTCCCTCATACGTTGTGCGGTTGTAGGATAATAATCCCTTGAGTCAAAATCACCCATAACGTATTAAGCATAAAGCTATGTCATGCCAATCTGTGCCAAAGCACGAAGGAGCATGTTGGGGATTGCACAATCTAGAGGTAACACTATGATACCATGCAAGTCTCTCCAGCGCATCTGTTCATCTTGATGGAAGATAAAAGTAAAGTTGGAAATATACTCATCGGGATGAGAATATTCCACCATATATTGTTGAGAAATTGACGGATTTTGGTTATTTGTTTTTGACTTCCAACTATTCCTTGTATTGTCCCTAGGTGGTGAGTTGCTCTTATGAGAAGAAGACATTATTATCGGTGTGCTAATTTTACCGTTATATAATTTTTTCTTTAATTAATTAATTAACCCGAAGGTTCGTTCAGGCTCCCAACGATGCGAGTGATGTCCTATGTTCTATTTAGCGCACAAACACTTAGTCCCAGGAAACAGCGTCAATGATGAGTGGAGAGGTACCCCTACACTCAACCATACGAATACGAGCGTAGCACGTGCGATCCGGTCGAACTCTGTAGACTAAGTGCCTACACACCCCATGGAACACTTAGGGTTAATCATTTGTTGTCTTCCCAAACTTACTTGTAGTTGTCATGGTGTATGGTTAAGTAAGTGTGAGGTATATGATTTTTATAGTTTTTATGTTTTTGTCTCCTATGCTAATGAGTTAAAGGGTAGAGAGACTAATTCCTAACTCTAACTAATAAACTAAGTCTAAATTACCTAGCATCAGCATCTGTTCCCACTTACCGTACACACCTTGAACCGATGTAACTGTGGCCACCAAACGCTAATCGTTGCTGGGATCATCACGTGTAATGCACGTGCTCGAAATGGTCGTACTAAGGTACTTAACTAGGAGGAAAGGGTTGAGAGAGAAAGTAGTAAATAACGAATAATAAATAACAGTAAAGAAAAGTCCTAATTAGCCTATTCCATGCACTGCAAGGTTTATCTAGGAAGTTCATCTTTATTGCCATACACAACTTGTGTTCAGGTACAATGTTGCTCGAATAAAGATCCATTCACTTTAGGACTCCTACTGTGGGCACATGGAGAATATTCTATCTCTAGAGTGATCAATTTGCCAAAGTTTCCCTACTATCTAGCCTAGGATGAGGAAACAAGGGAGAGCCACTGTACTGCCTGAAATCGTCGGTCTCCGGCTGGAAGGAAAAACAGAGGCCGCGGGATCGCAGGACGTGTATAGAAGACCCTGCCTATGCCTGAGGGCATGCTGGAATGCAGCGGAGGCAGAGTACCTTGGGTGGTCCGCACGCAGATCAGACAAGGATTTCCCTGCGCGTACGCAAATGCTAATACGTTGGGTTATGCGTAAACGGCGTGCAGGCGTAAACGAACCAAAAAACAGCGTAAAATATAAACAGATGCAAACGAAGTGCGAGTGAGGCGTGGGCCAAATTGACGTAAAACTGTAAAAGAACTTGCAGCGAATGAAACGATGGAATTATAGAGTCAGAGTATAGTGCATCGGTCTAACGTAGTTGTGGGGACACAATGCGGTCGAAAAGACCCGGCGTAAACACAGGTGACTCGGACGGTTTGCAAAGCGGGCGGAGCGTAAGAGACTGGATCCGCAGCGTGTAGGACTTCTCAGCGTAAGAAGATTTTCTGCTCTTTTGCGCAACGTAAATGTTCTCTGGTTTGCTCTGGGATTTTGCAAAACGTCTGGTGGAAGTGGAAAAATGGGGGTTTTATACAGGTTGTTACGCTAGACTCGGGATGGGAGACACATGGCGCGTTGACTGGGTGCACACACTTTACAAATATACAAAATGTTACAACTGTCGGGCGTATACGCTGCATTAGGTCAGCGTATACGCCGGAACGCTGGGCGTGAACTGGGTGGAGATTGAGCGCTGGGCGTATACGCTGACGGATGCTGGGCATACACGCCGGAATGCTGGGCGTACACGCCGGGTGCATACGCTGAGGGATGCTGGGCGTACACGCCGGGCGCATACGCCGAAGGGTGCCACTTGCTTCAATTATTGCTCTTCGGTGTTCTCCATGCTGTTATTGGAGATCCTGTCGTCGAGCGTGCGCATCTGCAATGCCTGGGCGTATATGCCGGAGAGTTGGGCGTATACGCTGAAGTGCTGGGCATATACGCTAGAATGCTGGGCGTATACGCTGAAGTGAAGGTTGGGCGTATACGCTGAAGTGAAGGTTGGGCATACACGCTGTGTGTATACGCTGCCCCATATACTTAGCAAAAACTAAGTATTACGATCATGCAACCGACGTTGTTTGTGAGTTCCGGGGTCTTGTTTGGGGTCGGACAAGTACTAAGCTCCGAATTTTATGGTGTTTCATTGGCCCCTCTTTGTTGATGCTTAGAGGAATTGACCCGATAGGCGTTGACAAAGAAGTGCAAAACACCACAGGCAACTCGAGAGAAACGTTGTCCGCTGCTACTTGGACGAGACATCATCGCACCGTGTTCAGTAGTACATGGGATCGGGAATGTGGAATTTGTAGCTGATGGGAGGATAGGAATTGGTGACTGCCCAAGGAAGTGTGTGGACAGGGGATGTTTCGGTATGTGGCATGCTGATCTGTGCCTTAGCCATTGTTGTAGCAGACTCGGAGTACAGGCATGTGGTGTGCGTGCTTTGGCGGAACGAGGCTCTTGGTTAGTTGTCAAGAGAACCGATTAGCAAGGCCAAAGCTACGGGAGGATGTGTTACATTCTTTGGGAGAGCAGGGCCCATGTTTAGTGTTCAAGGGGAACCTGTTGGCGGGGAGCCAAAGCCATGCAACTAGATATTGTTTGAGTGCTTTGGACATGAGTACTTAGTTTTGAGACAACTGCCTTCCCGCTTGGGGCTTGTATGGGAAGTGCCAGAGGTCTTTTTTTTTTCAAATTGTAAACTTGGCTTTGCTTTTGTACTCGTGTGTAGGTGCTGCACGACGTGTTACGGCTACTTTAAAGCAGTACGGTGTTTCGAATGTACCGAGTGTGTCAAGGGGATGTCGGGATGAAGTATTTTGGTGAATGGATAAGGGAGTCTCATCAGTGAACAGGGACGTATTGGTGAACGGTTTGATTCAGTCTTGCCATGTATGCTGCAAACAGTTTCTTATCTTGTTGCTCGTGATGAAGTGCACTCTTGTACGACACTTCTGGGTGTCATCCTGCAAACACAACGCCAAGGAGACAAGAAAAATGTGAGTGAATAGATGGGCTTAGACTTACATGGCGGCTGATGGCACAGAGGTGCTGGAGAGTGGCAGATACTGTATGCAGATGAAAACAGTACTGACGATGGTAGTTGATAGCAAGTGGTGCAATGAAGCAAGCGATGAATGAGCATGGCGGCGGAGTGAGGTGCCGACTGTGAACTTGCCAGTTTATAGTCTTGGCAGACTATTATGGGTTGGTTTTATGTCATAACCCGTTGGACGTTGCTTGTTTAGCATCTTGGCGGACGACACGTTACCAGTTTTTAGTCTTAGCGGACTATGAAGAGGCAAGCTAGTTTATAGTCTTAGCGGACTCCGGTGGTTGTGACGGCAGCAGTTTACTATCATGCCGAACGGGTGGTAGTTTATTGTCATCGCGGACACTGTGGTATTAGTTTTAAGTCATAATCCAGGACTCCTCTGTGGTATCAGTTTATATTTGTAATTCCAGGACTGCTCGTACCTGAGCTTGTGTTCAGACATAGAACGATTTTAGGTACAAATGATTTGTCGGATTAGCGAGTTCGTTCCCTTCGATGTCAGCTAACTTGAATGCGCCATTATCGAATGCCTTGATGACCATGTAAGGCCCTTCCCAGTTGGGTGAGAATTTGTCTGGGTGTTCCCGAGCAGCTTTGAGTACAAGGTCACCTTTGCGGATTGGACGCTTGTTAATGTCATGCCGATGCCGCTGTCGTTGTTGCTTTTGGTACTAGTCGATCTGATCGAGCACGCGTGCATGTTCTTCTTTGACCGAGTTGAGGTCAATGAGCCTTAGCTCGTTGTTTTGCTTGTCATCGAGGAGTCCGGAGAGTGTGATCCTTAGCGATGGTACCTGTAATTCCAAAGGTAAAATAGCTTCCGAACCATAAACAAGACTGTACGGAGTTTTACCTGTTGACACCCGGTGTGTAGTGCGATATGCCCATAGTGCGTATTTTAGTTTCTCGTGCCATTTCCTTTTGCTTTGGGTTAGCATTTTCTTAAGTATTGTTATGATTGTCTTGTTCGTTGCTTCTGCTTGCCCGTTGCTTTGAGGATAGTAAGGGGAAGAAAACGAATGCTTAATCCCCAGACTGTTGCAAAAGGTTTTTGTTTCGGCGCTACTAAATTGTGGCCCGTTGTCGGTGATGATTGTCATGGGAATGCCAAAACGGGTTACAATGTTTTCTAGGATAAAGTTGCACACGTGTTTAGAAGTTGTCTTTCGAAGGGGAGCTGCTTCTACCCACTTTGTAAAGTATTCTGTCACGGTTATGATGAAACTATGCCCTGCGGAAGACAAGGGTGTTATTGGGCCGATGAGGTCCAATCCCCACTTCTGAAAAGGCCATGTTATCTGTGTTGTGTGCAACTTGGTTGGTGGCACGTGTATTAAGTTACTATGTTTTTGACAAATGTTACATGTTTTGACTTTGGAGGAGCAGTCGTATTCCATGTGTGGCCAACAATAGCCTAAGCGTCTTATTTTCGTGGCCATGGCTTTTGGTGCTATGTGTCCTCCACATAGTCCCTCATGTACTTGATCAACAATCGTTTGAGCATCATCACTACTGACACATGTTAGCAATATGCCTTCGTAGGATCTATGGCATAGTGTGTCCCCTACCAAGGTGTACTGCCTAGAATGTTTTCGCACTGCGTCTTTCTGAGCGTTTGTTAGGTGGCGTGGTGCTTCGCCATGTAGAAGGTACTCTTTTAGGTCATCATACCATTCCACTGCGTGTGTTGAGCTAACAGATGCAATCGGCAATATGTCGGGAGTATCGATTATTGGTTTAGCACAGTTGGTTATAGAGCTTGGTAAGACATGGAACATGTCAGGTGATATGTTTAGCGCTAATGTGGCTAATGCGTCCGTGATGGTGTTATCGTTTCAAGAGACGTGTTGCGCATCAATGTTTTCGAATCATTTCATTAAATGTTTCGCCAAGTCATAGTATGGTTGCAAATGTTGAGCTTTACACGTGTAGACATCCGTGACTTGGTTTACCACCAATTGTGAATCCCCTCTGACTACCAAGCGTGTGATGTCTGAAGCCAGTGCTGCTATGAGTCCTCTAAGGAGACCTTCGTACTCTGCTATGTTGTTAGTACAGTGAAAATTGAAATGATAGGCAAAGGGTCAGATCTCCCCGGAGGGATAAGTGATGATAGCGGTAGTGCTTCCTCCCCGAGAGGTGGATGCTCCATCGAATTTTAAAATGGCATCGTAGTCGTCAGGCACCGTGTCTACTATGCTTATACTTTCATCCGGGAATTTAGGCTCTATGGTTGCTTGGTCATGCGTTGGTGATGCGGCCAGTTGATTTGCTATGGCTTGACCTTTGATCGATGATTGTATTACATAGTACAGGTCAAATTCGGCTATCATGGATTTCCATCGAGCTATTCGACTCATTTCGTAAATGTTTCCTGTTATGGCTCCCAGTACATTGTCCTTACAGATTATGTGAACTTGATTACAGAAGAGGTAATGTCGCCATTTTATTAGAGAAAAGGCTAAAGCTAAGAATGACCTTTCCACGTCGCTGTACTTCTTTTCATGAGCAACTAAGGCATGGCTCAAATAGTATACAGGGACTTCAGTTCCTTCATCTCATTTCTGGCAGAGCATAGACGCGATGGACGACTTTGAAGTGGCAAGATAGATGTAAAACGGTTTGTTATTTTGGGGCAGGTAAACCATAGGCAATCGGGCGAGTGCTGTCTTGATATTTTTGAAGGCTTCCTGGCACTGCGGAGTCCATTCAAAATGGGCATTTTTACGCAACAGGTGGTTCATAGGTGTTAGTTTGTCTGTTAATTTTTCTACGAAACGCCTGATGAACTACAACCTACCTTGTAAACCTCGTAGTTTGGTAAGGTTACTGGGTGGTTTTAGGTTGGTAATGGCTTTCACCTTATCGGGGTCTACTCATATCCTTGCTTCAGAGGCTATGAATCCGAGCATCTTACCTGTTTTGATGTCGAAGACGTATTTTTTGGGGTTAAGTCTTAGTTCATATTTTAAACAACGTTTTAAGACTAGGTCGAGGTCTTGTACATGCTGTTCGGTTGTCTTTGACTTGACTACTATGTCATCCACGTAATCATTGAGTAACTGCAACATATAATCACTAAAGATAAACATCATGGCTCTTTGATACGTGGCCCCAGCATTTTTGAGACCGAACGACATCATAGTGTAGCAAAAGGTTCCCCATGGTGTCATGAAGGTAGTCCGAAGTTGGTGTTTAGGGTTGATGCATATTTGGTTATATCCTGAAAAGCCATCCATAAACGACAACAAGGCATGTTCGGCAGTCGAATCAACAAGTTGATCGATGCTGGGCAGGGGAAAGTCATCTTTTATGGTTGCTACGTTTAAGTCACATAAGTCGATGCATAAGCGAATGCTTCCGTTTTTCTTTGGGACAATGACAATGTTTGACACCCACTAGGCATAATAAACAGCCCGAACGAAACCAGCCTGATAAAGCTTAGTGATCTCATTGCGAACTGCCAACGCCACATCAGGTCTAACTTTTCGCGCTTTCTGTTTTATCGATCTTAGTTTTGGGTCAAGAATGATGTTGTGTTGGACAATCCTAGGGTCTAGCCCGGGCATGTCTGTATAAGACCAAGCGAACGCTTTCATGTTTTCCCTAAGCACATTCTGAATGTCTTGAGCCATGTGTGGTTGTAATAGCGTGCTTAAGTTTAATATTTTAACTTCCCCATTAGGCATAGTAATGGGGGTTTCAGCTAACGGGTCTTTAGTGATGTTTTCAGCTTCTATGTCAAGAAACTTTGTCATGCCTTGGTAATTGTCTGTTGTTTGCTGTGTTGAGGCTATGACCGCGTCGTCCATTAGTGGACTTGAGTTGATGAAGTTTATGTCAAAGTCTCATGTAATGGCGCCATATGGTCCGTCGATGGTTAACGGTGCGGTTAAGTGCTGACAGTCCATTGAGCTTATCCCTGCCAATAAACCGAGAGTTGCGTGAGCAAGAAGGGATCATTCCGTGTCTTTCAGAAATTTAAAGTGTGCGTACGTGTATCATGGTGGATTATTGTCACACCTGGACGCATGGTAGTTTAAGGCCATACCGGGCCACTAGTGGGTGAGGGAATGGCAGTTTAAGGCCTTACCGGGCCAGGCAAGGATGGGGAGAATGGCAGTTTAAGGCCTTACGGGGCCAATGGTTTAAGCGAATGGTCCCTGGAGGAACCAGGACATAATACTGTCTGTAATTGACTACGCTCTCCCCAGAAGTGGAACAGGTGCCAAGGCCTATTTATGAAGGTGTTGCGGACAGGCTTGCGCACAACGCTAAGTCGTTGTGGACTTGTAGGCGTTCTGTTAAACAATTGTGGTTACAAGTAAAAGCAAAGGAAAAGGCACTCTCTGAAGTATCAGAGGAGCGTGATGATTTAAAGGCTCGATATGAGTTCGCCACTGCTAGACTGAGTGGCAATCGTTCTTGGCAAACATCAGAGATTACATACACTAGGTATTGGAACCTTTTGAACCGTCATGCATCGCTGACTCGGAGAATAGCGGAATGCAAAGCTTAAGTTGATCTCCTGAACCTCAAGTGTCAAGATTGGAAGGATTTTGCTTCCAAGGTTCGCAAGTGGGGTCAGGATGAGAAGAACCATAAACATTAGTACAAGAAGTCGCTAAAAGAAGTATCCATTGAAAAGCGGCAGTTGGAGATGTTTGTGGAAGGTTTGGGTTTGCGTTCCACCTTCAATACCTTTGCTCAAAACAATATTGTAGAAATGGAATCGCCTAAGAGGGTCATCACAACTACTTCTGGGGAAGTATCGGTAGGTGAATTTCCTTTGAAACGTCCTACCTGGTCAGCGGTCGACAAAGGCAAGGCTTTGGCAAACATTGACCTAGGCCTGGGTGGGACAGATTGGGCCAGCGTCCCAGAGGAGGAGATCCTTCGTCAGCTAGAGTTTGGCTTAGGGGGATCCCCTATGGTAAGCATTTTGCCTTTACGAAGTTAACTTATTAGATAAGATTTAAAGTTTTAGCATCTGCTCATTTTTATGTTGGTTGTTGATTTTTGGTGTTTTCAGCATGAAGGTGGTGACGAGGCTGGCCCAAGTGGAACGGGGGCCCCTGACACTGATGGTTCTAAGGGAGATGATCCTCCTGTCGCGGACGCTTAGTGCCTTTGTAGTTTTTTTATTTTCTTTGTAGTGGTTCTTGTTGATTCAGTTGACACGGGCATTGTAACTGAAAGATGCTGAGAAAAACAGGCATTATTTGTACAACATTGCATAAATAAATATTTTTTGTTGATTTTAAGTTGTTTGGACATACGATACGATATTGAAATGTTTTTGGATTTGCTTTTCTGTTTTAAAGATAACGTATTGAAGATAAACGGTGTGTAAAAGGAAAACAAGGTATACGCTAGTTTGAGGCCATTTCGGGCCCCATTGTAAGCAAGTGATTTTTAAGGAAAGTGGATGTTTTGTAGTGGACCGACTGTTTCTGATCGTGGCTAGTTTTATGTCATTGCGGACATGATAGTTTAACGTCTTTTCGGACAAGGAGTGTTGTAATTTTCTTTTTGTTTTTGCTGTTTATCATTGTTTCTTTGTGTTTTTGGGTTTTATCATAGTTTAATGTCATTTCGGACTAGTTATAGTTTAACGTCATTGCGGACGAAGGGGTTCATTTTAGTTGTTTTTTGATTTTCCTGATTTTTATGTCAGGGGGTGTATTGATCGGCACGATTTTGTATTCACCGTCTCCCTCACTGATCACGTTGAATGGAAATTTAGTCCAGGAGATGTCTGTTCGAACGTTTTCGGTTTCGGTATTTTCGGGCGTTTCGATATCGGTCGTTGTTTCTGTGTTAGTTTCGTCATGGGGCAGCAGGTGTACAATGTTAGATGCAGGTTTTTCGGTTTCGGGCTCTTGTCCTATGTTTGAAGGTTTACTACCCACCAGTTACCTTTTGTTTGGGTCCTTGTGACCAGGTTTGCCAAGTTCAACTTCAGAGCCTTGTTCGCTGTCCGTGTGAGATGAAATAATGGGAGTAACTACTTTTCCATGTATGACGATTTCACCACCCTCATAGGGTAGGTGGATCTCCTGATGTATAGTGGAGGAAACGGCTCTGAGTTGGGCTAGCCAGGGTCTTCCTAATATTAGGTTGAAGCCTGGCATTTCATTGACAACGAGAAAATCAGCTAATGTGGGAAACTGATCTCCCGCTACAAAGTCTAAGGTTATCGTGCCTTTGACCAGTACACGTGACCCACTGAATGACTTTAAACATGTCGTTGTGGTGGGTTTGATCGAGTCGGTAAGTCCCATTTGTTCGATGATGGGATAGGGTACAATGTTGGTAGCTGCCCCATCATCTACATGTACCCTATGTATTTTGAATTGGTTTACATGTATAGTTATGAACATGGGGAATGTTGTCGTCTCACCTGTCTTTTTGTCCACTTTGATGTTCTCATCGTGGAAGCTCAAGGGCTTAGGACCAACCTCGCGAGAGGGGTACATCACCGCATGAATGGCCGGTTCGCTTGGGGGCAAGTCCTCACTAACCGGGATCGACGTTAGCATGCATACTAGAGCTTCGCGATGAGTCCGAGACGTTAGTACTAAGTCATACAAGCTTAGGGACGTGTTTTTTTGTTTCAAGGCTTGTGTGACTTGTGTCAGGGCCATTGCAAAGTCTCTACTATCGAGGACATTTTTATCAGCAGTGACTGGGTCCATGGGGCCCAACAATTTTATTTCACGTTTTGGTGGTTTGTCGTTGTTGTTAGGACTTGCCATGTTATGCGGTTCTTGTGTTTTGGATGGTTCACCGTTGCTGTCTGTGTTTGGTGAATCGCTGGATGACATAGGCATGGAGTTCAGTGGAGTTGTTTTGGGTGGCCCCAGAGCTAACCGTTGGTGCTCTTTCTCCAATCGTTCCTGGGTAAGCTTATCGGCTACGCGTTCTCGGCATGGAGGTGGAGCTGGTTTGGGGGCCTGGGGTTGCCCTGAGACCTTTACGATGTATGGAGCTGGTTGGGGTTGCGAGTGGACGGTCGGATCTAATTGGGCAGGAGCATGTCCAGGTACCCTGATGACGTACGGGGTTGGTCTGGGTGGAGGTTGGACCTCTGTTGTTGCAACGACCAATGGTACTCGGACTACGAAGGGCGTAGGCCAAGCATGAGGGGTCGATGCATCCGCATGATTGAGTGGAGGGATGCGCACCACGTATGGTTTTTGGCACGTCATAGTGTTGGGAGTGGGTACGGTGGGGGGCACTCGGACTACGTACGGCTGCTGTGGGGCATGGGATGGTTGATAGGCGGGTGTCAACTCAGCGGGAGGGATCTGAACTACGTACAGTTTGTCAAACGTTTCTTTTTTATGTTCGGGGTAAATGGTGTTAATGCAGGGTGTGCTGGATTCATCATCACAATGGATTGAAGTAATTACGTACGGTGCCCCTTCAGCGTTCAAGGGGTCTTTATACACCCCCATAGTCTGATTTTGCGGTTGGATGGGGTTCGCCCTGTCAAAAGTGATCTTGCCATCATTAATCATCCTTTGGATGTCCTGCTTCAGGGTAAAGCAGTAATCCATTCCATGCCCATTGCGTTGATGGTAGTCGCATAAGTGATCCATCCTGAACCCTTTGGGCATGGGTGGCTCATCCGGTGTTGCTAGGCTTGGGTTCTGTATGAGTTGACAGAACCGATCATGTCTTTGAATAGCCGTTAGGGACATTTGTTTGTGTTGCATCAATCCAGCCTTTAAGAGTTGATCGAAGAGCTGGGATGGCTTCATCGGTAAAGACGTGTACTGAGAGGGTTCTTTCCTCTCGAAGTTACGCGTACGGTTCGCCGGATTCTGTGATGATGACTCCGGGGCTGCTGTAGGAGCAGGCTGATAGTAGTTAGTAGGGGGCGCGGGTGGTTTGTATTGCTGTGTGGTGTTTGTTTGTTGTGCTCCCGCTATTGCTGCTATAGTTGTCTTGGCCTTCTCTTTGTCCTTTTTAGTGTGTTGATTTCTGAAGGTCAAGTATGCGGGGTCATGGCTGTTTTGAGCCGCCTCCTCTATGTTCTTGATTTGTTCAAATGCCTCATTAAGGTCATGCGCGTTAAGGTGATATAGTTTGGACTTGAAAAAATCATTGACCTCTGTTTTCAATATCGTAAGTAGATACGTTGGAGAGATCGGTTCATGTAGCTCATTGAGAGCTGCACTCCATCTCTGAATAAACTTCTGCACCGGTTCAAGCGGTGCTTGCTTGATCTGCATGAGGCTATCCAGCATGACCTCGGATTTCAAGTTATACTTGAACCGGGTCACAAACTGGCGTAAAAGATCGTCCAAAGAAAGGATAGAGTCCCTGGGCAAGGCTCGGTACCAGTCGAGTGCCCTTCCCACGAGGGACATGGGGAATACTCGAAGGACGGCGTGGGGCCAAGCCTGGAGCAATGCGCACTCTAATCTGAATGTTATAAGATGGGCGTTGGGGTCTGTTTCCCCATTGTATTTAGTTAGGGTTGGTAGGGGGACACCTTTGGGCAGGGTCAGAGGAGGGACAGAAGAGCTGATAGGGTCATCGTTGTAGAAATCCACTATCTTCAGCTTTCCCTCAGCGGCTGTTTTGAGGCGTTTCACCTCTTCAGTAAGCTCTTGCATTATTTTCTTGGCATCCACCCAGTCTTGGGCGCTCGGTGATATGGTGGCTTGGGGTTGCAGTATACCGTACAAGTTAGATTGTTGCGTATGAGGCTGAAGGGCTGAAAGGTGTGCGGGTGCTTGTGTTTGTGGGAAGGTTACAGTTGGCAACGCTACGGGTGGCACGTGATAGGGAAAATGTTGTGGCTGTTGCCGCTGGAGCTGGGGTTGTGCTTGGGGAACATTGGCTGGTGGGATTGTGTGAGGTGGCGCATGGTGATGGGGGGCTTGGTACGACGGCGCTCCCCTTGGCGGCCATTGCCCTGTCACATTGTGAGCGAGGACTCCCTGTTGGGTTACGGCTGTCTGGGGAGCTGTGTGTGCTTGGAGGTGTGGTATGAAGTGGGCGGATGTGGACGCCGGAATCACGTGTGACATCCCTATCACCCTTGGTAGGAGGGTTGCTCCCGTGTTGTCGATAGGTGGCTACACTTGTGAGGATGGGCCCGCCGCGGCCGTAGGGATGAGTGTGAGCGGGAAGGTGTTGGGTTGGCGGTCGCTTGGGAGAGGGACATGGACTAATGCTGCTATTTCTGGCGGTGGCTGCTGGGCTTGGAGGAATCTAAGGTGTGGCAAGGGCATGAGTTCCCCTATGTCGGGATGGAAAAAGGGGTTGACCTGCGCTTGAGGACTTAAGGTATGGAACGACTCGCCTTGTTCGGATTGAGCGGAAAACTCATCCTGATCCTCTAGTTGGGGCTCCAGTGCGGGCTGATCCAACGAATTGTTCCTTTAGAGGAGGAGTTGTGTGACGAGTTCCGAGTATTGTTCAGGAAGTTGAATTACATCGTAGGGGGTTGGGATGAACTCTCATCCCCCCCTGTAATACAACTCAAACTGCCTCTTCACCTCTAGTTTAGCTTGATCAACAGCCAAATCAGCTTGTATCTTAATGCAGATAAAGTTGTACTGATCTTGGGTAATAATGTTAGAGGCCGGGTTCCTCCCTTGCAGCCTTGGGGATCGACGGGGACCCGCTGGGGGCTGCATTCCCGGGTGTTGTGCGATAGGCTGTTGGACAGCTATGGTGTCCATGGCGGTGGTTTGAGCGGTGAGAGCGGTGTTGTTTGAAGGATTCATGATGCTACGTTGCAGATACGGATAAGTCTAGAATCATGAAGTTGATGTCTTGAGGGACGGACAACGTACACGCCTAATGGATGGCGTATAGGGGCAGCGTATACAGCATATACAGCACGTGCAGCGTAGACACTGGGGAGTGTACGCGTGAGATGGGTTGCGAGGTGAAACAGGGCAGCGTAAACAGGAAAGCGTAAACAGGGCAACGTAAACAGGAATGCGTAAACAGGGCAGCGTAAACAGGAAAGCATAAACAGGGCAACGTAAACAAGGAAGCGTAAATAGGAAAGCATAAACAGGGTGACAAACAGGGTGACGGGAAGCGTAAAACAGGCAGGGCAAAACAGTACAAAGCGTAAGACGGTACAAAACGTAAAACAGTTCGAAGCGTTAGAATAGGGCATAAAAGATAGGCTTGTAGAAGTCAGCGTAATCAGTAGAGCGTGAAACAGACGTGTAAACAAAGCGGTGGTTTGAGAGCGTGAACGCTGCGCAACGTAGACGCTGGGTAGTTACGAGGTAGGTTTCAGAACCGGATGACGTAAACACTGGGAGATTTAGGGCAGCGTACAGCTAACGACGCATACGCTTAACAACGTATACGTTAGGAATTGTAGGTAAGGGTTTTAAGGAAGCCCTCCTTCTAGCGCCAATTTCTGTACTGCCTGAAATCGTCGGTCTCCAGCTGGAAGATAAAACAGAGGCCACGGGATCATAGGATGCGTACAGAAGACCCTGCCTACGCCTGAGGGCATGCTGGAATGCAGCGGAGGCAGAGTACCTTGGGTGGTCCGCACGCGGATCAGACAAGGATTTCCCTGTGCGTACGCAAATGCTAATACGCTGGGTTATGCGTAAACGGCATGCAGGCGTAAACGAAGCAAAAAACAACGTAAAACGTAAACAGATGCAAACGAAGTGCGAGCGAGGCGTGGGCCAAATTGACGTAAAACTGTAAAAGAACTTGCAGCGAATGAAACGATGGAATTACAGAGTCAGAGTACAGTGCATCGGTCTAACGCAGTTGTGGTTACACAAGGCGGTTGAAAAGCCCCGGCGTACACACAGGTGACTCGGACGGTTTGCAGAGCGGGTGGAGCGTAAGAGATTGGATCCGCAGCGTGCAGGACTTCTCAGCGTAAGAAGATTTTCTGCTCTTTTGCGCAGCGTAAATGTTCTCTGGTCTACTCCGGGATTTTGCAAAACGTTTGGCAGAAGTGGAAAATGGGGGTTTTATACAGGTTGTTACGCTAGACTTGGGATGGGAGACACGTGGTGCGTTGACTGGGTGCACACACTTTACAAATATACAAAATGTTACAACTGCTGGGCGTATACGCTGCATCAGGTCGGCGTATACGCCCAGCGTATACGCCGGAACGCTGGGTGTGAATTAGGTGGAGATTGAGCGCTGGGCGTATACGCTGACGGATGCTGGGCGTACACACCGGAATGCTGGGCGTACACGCTGGGTGCATACGCTGAGGGATGCTGGGCGTACACGCCGGGTGCATACGCTGAAGGGTGCCACTTGCTTCAATTCTTGCTCTTCGGTGTTCTTCATGCTGTCATTGGAGATCCTGTCGTCGAGCATGTGCATCTGTAGTGCTTGGGCGTATATGCCAGAGAGCCGGGCGTATACGCTAGAATTCTGGGCATATACGCTGAAGTGCAGGGCGTATACGCTGAAGTGAAGGTTGGGCGTACACGCCGGATGTATACGCTGTGTGTATACGCTGCCCCATATACTTAGCAAAAACTAAGTATTACGATCATGCAGCCGACGTCGTTTGTGAGTTCCGGGGTCTTGTTTAGGGTCGGACAAGTACTAAGCTCCAAATTCTGTAGTGTTTTAGCCTCCTCTTATTTATAGATATGAAGGTGCACTACGATATCGCGTATGCAATATCGTAGGGGAGGAGGCGATATCGTGTACACGATTTCACGATGGTCGCGATATCACGGCCCATGCAATATCGCATCCAATCACAAGGCTTCATAAGATGCCATTTCAATGCTGCTTTGATAGCTATTATTGTAGGCAAATTCTACCAAGGGCAATACCTTATCCTATGTTTTATGATGATCTAATACACTGGTTCTTAAAAGATCTTCTCCCACTTGATTTGTTCTTTTATCTTGACAATCAGTTTGTGGATGATAAGCTATACTGAAACTTAGTTTTTCTCCAAGAGCTTACTAGATTGTTTGCAAAAAATGAGATGTAAACTTTGGATCCCTATCTGAAATGATTTTCTTAGGTATGCCATTCAATCTAACTATTTCTTAAATATAAATTTTTGTAATCTTTCTAGCATTGTAATCTGATTTCGCTTTGATGAAGTGTGCTAACTTTGTCAACCTATCAACTACCACCATTATGGAATCATATCCTTCAAGAACTTTAGGTAACCCAACAATAAAATCTATTCCATTCTCATCCCATTCCCATTCTAGAATATTTTGTGGCTGTAAAAGACCTGTTGGTACTTGATGTTTAGCCTTAACTTACTGACATGTTAAACACCTTGCCAAAAACTTAGCAACATCGTTTTTTATTCTAGGCCACAAAAATTATTTTTTGGTTCCATGTAGCATTTTTGTTATCCCTAGATGACTTGTATAAACTATTTCATGGTGTTCTTGCATTACTAGATTTCTAAGTTCTGCATTAGCTAGAACATATAGATGATCTTGGAAAAGTAGCAAATCATTATTAGTAATTTTAAATCCATTTTCCAATTGACCTAGGTTCTTCTTTTCAAATTTCTCAATAAAGAACTTATCATTTTTTAGTCCCTTTCTAATCAAATCAGCAATTGTATTATGAAGTAAAAAGGTTTCCTTAACATACCTTCTTTGGTTGAGAGCATCTACAACCTTGTTTCCTCTACCCTCATGATAAAGGAGCTCAAAATCATAATCACATAAGAATTCTAATCAACTTCTTTGCCTCATGTGTTAAATTAGGCTAGGTGAAAATGTATTTTAAACTTTGATGATTTGACCATACTTTGAATTTCTTTCCATTTAAATAATGTCTCCATATTTGCAAAGCATGGACCATTAGTGCAAGTTCCAAATCATGGACTAGGTAATTGTGTTCATGAGGTTTTAATTTTCTTGATCCATAAGCAACTACCTAATTTTACTACATTAAAACACAACCTAATCCCTCACTGAAGGCATCTGTATATACATCAAACTAAAAATTTTCTAAATGAATGATTAATAGAGGAGCTAATGTTAACAATTCTTTCAACTTTTGAAAAGCCAAAGTACATTTCTCTAACCATTGAAACTAATTGCTCTTCTTTAGCACTAATGTTAAATGGGTTGAAATTTTTGAAAAACCTTTTACAAACTTGCAGTAGTAGCTTGCTAACCCCAAGAAACTTTTGACCTCTGTAACGTTCTCAAGCTAAGGCCAACTAATTATTGCATTAATTATATTTGGATCAATTGCTAACCCTTTGTCTAATAAGACATGACGAAGAAACCTTATTTCAAATTTCCAAAATGCACACTTACTCTTACTTGCATACAAATTATGGATCCCAAGGGTGGGTAGGATCATCTTTAGGTGCTACTCATGTCCCTCAACTATCTTAGAATATATTAAAATATCATCTATGAACACAAATACAAACTGGTCAAAAAATGACTAAAAAATCTGATTCATCATGCTCATAAAGGCAATTGGAGCATTAGTTAGATCAAAAGGCAGAATAGTAACTTCATAATATCCATACCTTGTTCAGAAGGCTATTTTTGAAATGTCTTCTTCTTTGATTATTAGTTGGTAATATCTTGACTTTAAATCAATTTTTGAAAATACCTTTGTCTATTTGAGTTAATCAAAAAGGCCATAAATCTTTGGAAGAGGATATTTATTCTTAATAATTACCATGTTTAGCTATTGATAATCAATGCATAGGTGTAAGGTTCCATCTTTATTCTTGACAAATAGAACTGGTTCTTCCCATGGTAACACACTAAGCCTAATGAATCCCTTCTTCAATAAGTCTTCAATTTGGGTTTTTAGCTCATGCATCTTAGTTGGTGACATTTTATATGATGCCTTTGAAGCTAGAGAACTCCCTGGAAGAATTTCAATCCCAAACTCTACCTTTCTTTTTGGTGGCATACCTAGTAACTCATCAATAAACATATCCTTGAATTCATCTACAACTAGACAGTCCAATGGTGTTTTCTCATGTTGGCAATTATTATCATTGTTAACTACATACAATTAGATCAAAATTATTGCTTTTGCCATTTGAATTTCTTACACCATTTTTTTTTGCAAAAATAATGTTTCCTGAGCAATCCCAAGGCTGATAGAAAATTTTTTGGTTTATTTCTCCATTATTAATTTCTATGTAGTTCTATCCATAATCAATTTTTGCCTTATTTTTCACCAACTAGTCCATACCCAAAACCACATCATATGATCCCAAATTCATAATAAGGAAGTCCATAACATAAGGCTGATTCATGATTTTTATCTCACAACTAGGCACAAAACATTCAAAGGATTTATGGTCTCTTGAAGCTAATTCCACTTTTTCCATATATAGTAAGAGATGAATTTTACTCCCTAATCTTTTAACCAAATAATTTGATAAATGAATCTATTGATCCACTATCAAAAATAATGGTGATAGACTAAGGATGAATGATACCTATTGTTTCTTGAACTGATGCTTGATATCACACTCTTGTTGGAACATTTGTTACAACATATAATTGGTGAGAAGCTTGTTGGCTGGTGGTTGGAGGTGTTTGTCCTTTTCCTTCAAGAACCTTTGTTTGTGAGCATTGAGCCTAACAATGGGCTCCTCCACATGTCCAAAAACTCTTCCTTAGCCCTCTAAGGATCGATCCTTCACTTTGTATCATTCCCATTTGATTTCTTTCATTAAATTATTTTCCATATGATCCTTGACTTGGTACTTTAAATTTCTGACTAGATTTTTGAGATATTTTGGTGAATTTATCAAAATTATTGTTGTTATATTTTTCCTTCCTTTATGATTTTCCCATGGCATTAATTCCTTTTTGGTTTGTTGATAGCAATTCCTTCTTCCTCATGAATTCAGCTTTTACAAGTTTAGCTTTATTAATAACTACTGATAAGTTATCCAACTCAAACAAATTAACTTTTTCTTGGGTTGAAGGATGCAAACCATTGATAAAGTTTCTAATTCTCATGTATTCTAGAATTTCTTGTGTATACATCATTAATTTAACAAACTCATGTTCATATTTAGCCACATTCTTGGACCCTTGCTGTAGGTGCAAGTATTCCCATCTTTTTTATTCCACATGTGCTTTTGAAATATATCTTGTTATAAAAAATTGTACAAATTCATTCCATTCAATGCCTTCATTATGAATTTTTACTTTTTCAGTTCTCCATCAATTGGTAGCATCACCTGCCAAAACATGAGTTTCAAGAAGAACTCTTTCTCTAGCATTTGTATGTAATGGTTCAAACAAATCATTCATCCTAAACAACTAGGATTCAGCTTGCTCTCCACTTGAAAATCCATCAAATGATGGTGGCTTGCACTTCAAAAATTCTTGCAACTTGATAGCCCCATTATTCACCTCATTTTGATACTGTCCTGCCTCATTTTCATCATGAGTTTGTATTTTTGGTTGTATATTTTGCTATATAACTATAGTAAGCAAAGTGACAGAATGGGCAAGTGTTGCAAAGGCCTCTTGCCAATGTTGAGGAGGCTCAATCTCTTGGTTGCTAGAACTAGCACCATGCTTATTCCTCATGTAAGTCTTCATTGTACTTACTATTCAGAGGCCTATACACACTTTGAATGCTATGCTTTAGTTCCCATGATAAAGTATTACAAATCAACATTGAAGCCATTTCTTCTCAATTTAGGCATATGAAAGACAAACCAATACCACATCAAACAATGCCCAAATTCAAACTTCATAAGAGGTTTCAAGGAATGTAAAAGAAATCCAAACCTAGCTCTTTGATACCAAAATGTAATACCCATTCATAGGAAGCAAGAGCTAACACTCAAAGCCCCCTAGAAAGAAAGCTAGTTGAAAGAAGAAAATGCACAGGTGGCTTTCTTTCTACAACAATCAAACTAACATTAACCTATAAAATTAAAACAAGATCAACAGCACCTAGATCTATCTTTGAAATAGGTCAATCAATATTAATTTTTAAGAATTAAGAGATAATTTTAAAAAGAAATAGCCATAGTAAAATATCTGTGGAAGATTCATTAGATTTAAAAAATCAAACTTTTTTTAATTTAACTTAAAAAGAAATATGTAATCAGGATCATTTACACATTTGTAGACTAAATAAATGACCACAAAAGTAGATAAATTAATAATCTTAGACTTGTTCAATCACATAATAATATTTTATAATTTCCAGCAATACACAAAACAAGATCATCTGAATTTAACTCTTGTAACCATTTTACCATTAATCATTTAATCAAAAAATTCATATGTTCAAAAATAGAGAATAGATAGATCACAACCATAAATTAACATCCTAGATTTTCCCCCACTCCATCAACTTATAGAAAGATATCAAAATAAAACTTGAGAAGGTATGGGAAAAAAAATATAATTCAAGATTTAGATTCAAGATTTATGCATTTAAAGAGGGAGGTTCATCAATAAAATTCCAATCAAAACCAAAGAATTCAACAATTTTAAAACATTTTTAATTATCTATGGGCCCATGGATACTCTCACTTTCTACCAGTTGTACCAATCCTCATATCAGGGATCCTTGGCCCATGTTGGCAATCTTTTGTAAAAAAAATGCTCCAAATCATTATGGGTGTTTTTGAATCATTACAGAAACAACTCTCATCCAAGTCATTTAGGTGTGAGAGTGCAAAGGATGGGTGGAGAGATCCAAAAAAAGCAATAAAGGTGATGAGTCATGTTTTGTAGGGTTACGATATCAAGTATCCGATATTGGGGCACAACCTCCGATGTTAGGCATAAGATATCACCCCTTCCATGCTAGCCTATAAATACCACACTAGGGTGCATGGTTGGGATATAGATTGTTGTTAGATTTAAGATAGATTTTTCATAGATTATTGATTTCAAGTTCTATTCTTTCCTAGTTCAAGCCTACAATGTGATGTTAAGTGATTGTACAAATCCTTATTTGAGTGTGATGTACTTGGACACATTACATGACTGAAAATAAAGATCAACATTACTTTCATCATTGCAACATCCACTTAGATTTATTATTGTTTGAATTATTTAATTGTTATTATTTTCCTTAGTTAATGGTTTCATTTATTTTTCTTTACTATTCTTGTCATTCAGTAGAATGAGTATGACTAATTACAAGCCCATAAGTGTAATTACTTGGTAACCCAACAATGTATCGTTTGGTACACCCAATGATGTATGCTTGGTAATCCTAGCAGTATTGATGCAAAGTCCAAGGCATGTGAAGATGGGTAGGGATGGGTACTCATCGCATGTAGGCTAGTTTAGATTTTACTTTCCATTATCAATTAGCTTAATTAATTTATCTCTTTATTGTCATTAGGAGTAGCATAGGGCTAGACAACATCAATCATATGCCTCACTTTGGACTAAACCATATGTGACAAAGCTACCACTAGTCCAAGTGGGAAGATAGAAAACTACGATCAAAGCATAATGATTTAGATTCACAACTAGTCCCATCCACGGAATTTGACCAAATTATGCATGAACACTTGTGATTCGTATGGTTGGGCATAGGGGTACTTTGCTACTCATCATTGGCCCCATTACCATGGATGGTGCTAATTATATAGATTAGTTATATTATACACAATTTCTATAAATGCATTAATGTTATATCTTTCAAACAATATTACATCATACACACCATAAACCAACAACAATGTCTCTTTTAGAAGGAAGTAATAATTCATTGTATAGTGAAAACATTCATTGGAGAACTAATGAGATATATGTTGAGGAAAATTGGAGTGAGCAACCGCATGCAGGGATTTCATATGTTCATGACCATCCTAACAATACTCAAGGACTACATTCACCTAAGGTAGACAACCCTAGAAGAGATGAAGTAATTCCTGGACCAAGGGCGGCCTCAAGGCCTAAGACCTCCTCAAAACCTAGAAATGATAAATCAAGGGACTATGGAGAACACCATAGAAGCCATGACAATCCTTCTAGTTCCTCAACTTCCTCTTCGTCTTCTTCTTCCTCTTCAATGTCTAGTTTTGACGAAGATAAACATAGGTATAGAGAGAAAGCTCCACTATGGGATCACAATAAGAATAGAAATCAGACCCATAGAAAAAATCAAAGATATTAGAATGAACATAGACAAAATTATCACAATCAAACAAATAGAAATAGAAATTTTCATCATGATATGTCTGATAACAATGAACCCTTGTTGGCCATTAAGAGCCTAATGCAAATCACAAAGGTAGTTAAGGTACCCCACAAGCACCATAGGAAAAATTGCCTACCTAGTCTTGATATGAATAATATCTCTAAATTTGTGGGAGGCTATGATTTAGATCCACAACATCATTTATAAGCCGTTCATGATGCCTATGCCTTATACAACATTGAGAGTGGGTGGTAAAAGCTTAAGCTCTTTCCTAGGACACTAATCGATAACGCTGAAGTGTGGTATAGATAATTAAAACTAAATTCAATCTGATAGTGGTCCACAATGTTGGAACTCTTCAATGAGAAATGCCAAACCTATGCAAGGGTATCCAACTTGAGGAGACAATACATGGATGGAGACATGAGCAACATGAATCTTTGGACATGACCTTAGATAGATATTATGCTCTATTGAATAGATGCCCAAGCCATGGTTTCTATGAGGAAAAGTAGCTTTTCCACATCATAGATGGGCTTCATAATGAAACAAGAGAGACTCTTGGGATGTATGCTCTAGGTTAATTATATGAACTATGAACCCATCAAATCCGAGAGTTAATCGAGTGTGTAGAAAAAGAAGAAGGAGAGCTACACAAATGGGAGAATGTTTAGACATCTCATAGGGATCCAACTCAAAAGAAGGAGGTCCATATCCATGGAAAGGAAAAAGAGGTAGCTCTTGATAAGGTGATTTTGTAGTAACCTTTGTCAATCCAAAAGGCTATCGATGAATTGGAAGCAAAGTGTGATAGGATGTAAGAATGGATAAATGAGAAAGTTACAACTTTCATGGAAATCGTAGAGGATATGGTAATGCAAAATGAACCAAGTGATTACAAAAAATAGAGGAAGAAGAACTAAGAAACAACTAGGAATACTTATCAGAAAATAGAGAACATGGCTGAAGAAAGAAAGGCAATAGACTCAACCAAAAATGAAGATGAAAAATGTGACATTTGCATATATGACTGTTGGCACATTTTGGCCATTTCATGGAACAAGTTGGCATGATTAAATCTGCAAGTAAAAAAAAAAAGAAATCTCTTTTTAAACTTCTTAAGAGAAATAACACAATTGTATCAGAGTGTAGGGTGGTATCCTTGGAATATCATACCAAGATAAAGAGTTTTCTAGCAAGTCCAAACATCTTTGATGACATTTATTTAAGTCCTTAAACTATGGAGAGCTATGACTTAGATTTTTAGAGCACAATAATGTTATGTGATACTGTGAAAATACATTTGAAAATTGGAAAAACAACAACAAGGCAATAGAACCACTCCCTCCATGGTTGCCATTGCTGCCACTGAACAACTTGTGGGTCAAGCTGCCATGAATCAATTTGCACAGAACCACCAAAAAAAAACTATCTTTAATTCCAAGAGAATTATTGGAAGATGCTTTTCAGACCCTAGTGTTCAGACTGATAATACCATTGGTTATTTTCTATAATTGCTGGCCCTAAAGGAAAGCCACTGATAGAGGTAAGTTTCAAGGGTGAAAATAAACGATTTACTGCAGAAGAGATATCTTCCATGGTGCTGGCTAAAGTGAAGGAAATTGCTAAGATGTTTTTTTTAAAATTGTGAGGTGAGTAAGGTTGTGGTTACTGTGCCTGCCTACTTTGACAATGCTACGAGGATGTAGGATTGATTGCTGGCTTTGAGGTCATGAAATTGTTGAATGAGCCGATTGCAACAACAATTGCTTAGGATTTGGATAAGCCTTCTAAGAAGGAAGAGAGTATTCTAGTTTATGATTTGGGTAGAGGAACATTTGATGTTGCTGTGCTTGGAATTAGGAAAAACAACATCACAGTAAAGGCGGTGGATGAGGATCGTGAGACATGAAGAAGCAAGTGTTCTCAATGCTGCAACTGTAGGGCCATCTCAGGTATCCTTGTCACAGATGGATGTTGCGCTTCGATTTCGTTTTTGTTGCCCTGGTAGTGGTACCCTTGCCGTTGAGGACATTCGTGCATCTACGATTTATATTCACACAAGGCTTGGTTTCAAATTTACCGAAAGGACAAAAAAAATGTACATTTTGCTACGGGAGAGAACTCACCGATAGTATTCAGCAGGATCCCTGCACTTACACCATGCACTGTTTTATATTTTCTTGGACCTGAATGGAGAAAATGATGTACCTGCATTGTGTCATCAAAGAAACTCTACGTCTGCACCCACGCATTCCTTGAGAAGTCATGAAATTTGTGACCATGAATGGATTTAGTACACAGAAAAGCTAGAATAATTTTTAATCTGTGGGTAATAAGGAGAGACGTCACCATCTGGGGAGATGACACAGACAAACGTGCTATGTGTGCAAAAATAGTTGCTCCTTCACTTGGTTGGGCTTACCTGCAGCTTCTTATTTATTATTTTTCTTATCAATTTTGCAGCATTTAAAAAACTAAAGAAAAAAGAACAGAACAAAGATAGTGCAGGGAGGCAGCAAATTTGTAGACCACATCTTTCTATTTTTCTTCCCCCGAATTTGTCATGGGCATATGATTTCAGAATGTTTGGTGTTGCTCCCGTTAAGATTGAGATGATGTAGATTTTCATTGCATGATCTTATGGAGTTCGGCGCTGTTCTTGGTAATCTGAGGCCTGTGGACTGAAGCTTGGGACCATTCATTTGAGGATTTCTGAAACTTGGCAGTGTTTTTCACGTTTCCTGATGTTTTAAAGGAGTTTAGGTCCAGTGATTGACAGGAGGCGGGAAAGAAGCAAGAGTTTGTGAAGCAGGGAAGATCCTCTTTGGCAAGTCACGTTCATGGCAGACTATCTTGCTCTACACAAGCACTGTTTGATGCAAGGTGTAGTTCTGCCGCCGCCGGTGACCCTCACGCCATTTTCGCTAGTGAATGCTCTGCTCGTCCTATTGTAGGAGATAGCGTGGTACCCGCGGTCACGTGCATGCCAGTGCAAGAAGTAACAACATTACCTGAGCAGCGATAGGCATGCATTTGTCTATAAAAAAAATCTCTAGCTCTAGCTCTTGTGATAATGGAGAGACGCAGAGACAAAGAGCGAGAGAGAGACTGTGAGAGATGGAGAAAGAGATGGCAACTACTGTTGAAACATGCGTAGAAGTGGTTTCAACTACCATTATATTTTCAGGAGGTTCAGTGGGCGAGACAAGTTTGGTGGAGTGGAGCATAAGCTACGGAGATGGGCTGCGCGTAGGAAAAGCTATCGGGCAGTTGGTTTAACTGCATACGACATCCTCCACAATATCTCTCGGTTAACTTTGGAAAATTATTTAAGGCCTTCACTTTTGAAAAATATATTTTCTTTTTTTTCTTCATCGACCATCCCCTAAATCAATTTTATATTCAATTATATTCATTTGTGAAGACCTAGTTTCCTCACTAGACATAGGAGTTTCTTGAAACATTTCTAAAGCCTCAACTTAACGGAGATGAACATTGGATGTAAATATTGGATACCTCTTTGAAAAAATATGTTCAAAGATAAAAATTCATGGGATATTTATCCAATATCATACATGAAGTGGACACTTGTCACCTACAACTTGTTTATCTCCATGGTGACCACTTGGCGACTGAATGAAGACACTTGGCAATTGAATAGGACACTTGTCCATTGTAGCTTTTTTCTCTCTATGGTGGCTATAACCACCCAAGATATTTTGTAACTTACCTACCTACCTTTGAACCCTATAAAAAGGCTTTAGGGGTCAAGTAGGGAGGATCATCATCACTTGGGGTCTCATACATCACACTTTTGAGAAGACATTGGGATCACACTTGGGCTCTCACATGGAGACACACTTGGGGTCTTGAGAAGAGCATTGTAAAGAAGAAATTATGAACGATTGCTTATAAGATGGCTTGCTAGAGTAAAGATTTTAGCCTCTTTGTCATAGTCCTATGAGTTATGATTTATTTTTTTTATTTTGTTTAAATTTTTTAGCTAGTGGTTTAGATAGCATCATCCTTGGCATGTAATTTTGGGATTTTTAGATTGCTCTTATTGTTCTTGTTGCCTGATAGAAAATTTCTGTTAAAATTTTGTCATAGAAGCACTTGTGTTTAAAAGCCTTAAGAGCATTTTAGCAGTAAATTTGGTTATTGTGCAACGTATAAGAACCACTATTGGGATTTTTGTAAGAGAGCCTTTGCTCGTAGTCATGCCGTTGAATGATTCAATAGTCAAGAGGGTTCAGAAAATCTTTGGTATTTTGATGGGACTAGAATAACTTCTTTTTATCTTTAAAGTGAATCTCCATGATATTTCAATCAAAAATTGTCAAGTCTTTTGAAGGTTCTGTTGAATGCAATTGTTGACATCCATTATCTAGCCAAAATGGAGTCTCGTATGTGGTAGTTTACGCAGCATGTTTTTTGGTAGCATAATAGGATTGTCTTGAAGAAATTGCTTATTTGAGCCTTGGAAGTTTGAACAATTTGTAGATATTGAATTTGGGATAGCTTTATTGCGAAGTGTTTACTCGTGTCATTTTACCTTGTTTAAATATTTGAGGTCTACACAAATCTGCTTTCTTTTCTGTCTATTTCCATCGAATCTTGCTCTATTTCTAGTTTTCTTGTGGAACTATCTCTTTCTCTGGGAAAAATTAGAAGTAGATTCGTAAGGTTGTGCTCAAATGTTTTGCAAAATTTTATTTGTTACAAGTAGTTATTATAAGGGCCACATAGACTAGGTAATTGAACAAAATAGGAACTCTCAACAACTCACAGTGCTTGGCAAAGTTGGCTGAATCTCTGTAAGATAAGTCATTTGTAGTTTACACACAGTGCAATCGTTTCATTTTTCACAACCGCACGCCGCAACAGCACACACACATACTTACATTAACTACTGAGTTTATTTGGAGGTATCTGGGCCTTGGTGTTGCGAGAGACTAGCAAACACCTAAATCCTGTTCAAGGACACTCGTTGGCGATCACGTCCCAAATGGTCGCCAACAATGACCACCTGAAGGGTCATTGCCTAGTCATGTCACAAGTACATGAGTCTTGTGCTTTTGCATTAAATCCCAAATTCGTACAAAGCACATGCCCAGAAACTTTTCTTTTCCACATGGTAATTATAGATAGTCCCACAACCAATTATACTATCCTAGGGGGACTTATTACTAGCCTCAACACTATCACCAATTGTAGTGGCAACACCCACAGTCGTGGGGGAGGCCATCACCAAATGAGCCCTATCCTTACTACTAGTTGAAACCATATGGATATTATGTTCAACACCTTGTTTCTCCAAAAAGTTCTATGTCCTCCACTTCAAATTGCTACCATCACTCTCCTAAGTACCATCAACCCATGACATCTCCTAAAGAATCACCACCTCACACCTCTTACCCTCCATCATATCCTTGATATTCTCATACTCTACCCCATCATATGCCATCTCCAGCAACACAAGAAGGTTCAGCATCATAACATCAATAAATGAATGTCATTTGTATTGTGAATGTGCATAGACATGCTAATACTAGTAGATTCCCATCATAAACTCAAAAACGTCCTTTCTTTAGGACAACTTCTAGTAAAAAGTGCAACACTCATGGACCTATCACATCATCCAAACTAGCACAAGGCGAAAACAACACCACATTTAGGTAGAAACACCTCAATGGTAGATTTGTTTAAGTGTCAACATGAGAAAAATATTTTCTAAGTGATTGGCCCATGCGTCCATTGCTGGGACTACACCCTAGAGCATAGTCAATGTAGCTTGCAACATAGAGCTGGATTTGCAAATTTTTCTAAGTGCTGATAGTAGTTGCAAAATTTTTTTCTAAGTGTTATGTTATGCTCCCATTCTCCCTACTACACTCCAGAGTGTAGCAAGCACTTTAGTGGCCAGTTTTGCCTAACTTTCAAGCTAACTTAGCATGGAAGAGGCATTTTGGTAGATTTTCTAACTCCTAAGGCTACCCCTCCTGCTATGCTCTAGCATGTAGCCAGCATAGCCTGGATGAAGATTGCAAGTTTTGCCAATTTTTCTAAGTGTTAGTGCTATGCTTTAACTTTTCTTGCTATGCTTCAAAGCGTAGCTAGTGTAGCTAGCATTGGACTTTAATTCTTGCAGAATTTACCTAACTATTGGGTTACACTCTAGAGAGTAGCTAGTGTAGCAATGCAAGATAGCCTCCAAAAGTTCCTAGAGCTCTGCATTGGTGTACATATTAGCCTCAACACTCCTTTGGTAAGAAAGATTAGCAACTGGCATATCTTTTGCACCCCACTTTATCCAAAAATTATACCTACACTCGATCCCACTTGAAAGAAGGGAGAGCATAGTCCCAGAGCATAGCCTCCAAATTATACTATTTTGCATGGTTTGTAGGTACATTGTGGTCTTTTTAGCTTTGGCACATGCAGTCTTGGCAATATAGTCATAGCTCAATAGTCTCTTGGGGTCCATTGGAGCACACCAGAGTGTAGCACCATTTTGATTTAGTGGGAGCATAGCCTCAGCTACCCCCTTTAACACATGGTGCCTAATCTACACTTTATGTCAACCCTAATCCTAAAAATACCCCTACATTCCACATTTTATGGGTTAGCAATTTCATTTTAGTGGTTGGCATTTGGTGGAAATTCTCATTTAGTACTTAGCATCTCAACATTGACACCCTTTCACCTGAGTGCCCTTAACACCTTGGCAACACCAAGACACACTGCAGCTTGTAGGACACCATGATAGCCAACCCAGTAGGCTTAGACTTCATAGTAGATGTTAGTCTTCATAGCCTAGACACCCCAGAGACTATGATTATGCTACCTATTATGCTTGTCTATATGCTGTGTACCTCTTCACCTCTCTTTTGCAATTGCTATGCTCCCCCTCGTATAGGGTGGTGCCATTCTTCCTCTCTCAAATTCCATTGCATTTTCAAGCATTTTCTTTGGCATTTATCATAGAATTTGCATTTTTTTGCTATTTTGAACATTTTCACCATCGTTTTCACATTGGAAAAACCTACTACACTCAAGCTTAGTTGGCCATGGTACCACCAAAAATGTTGTGTGAACCCCATAACACTTTTTTATTGCAACACTCCATAAGTCTTGGTTCGATTGACAAGATTGTCCTGGGCACTTTGCCTCCATTTCCCCCCTTCAATGATGGCCCCTCAGACATGGGTAGGGTTAGGGTTGTACTACAACTGTCGATCTCTCAGCATGACCATTCCAGCTGTTGATGTTTTCGATCACTACAAAGGCCAATCAAGTGTAACACCTTCCCTTTCACAACCAATGTCCTTTATGCCTACATAAGGATCACCATCTGTCATTACTCCAACACCCAATAGAAGCAATGAATCTAGCATTGTGAAGAGACATACAAATCCATGCATACCAAATGATGATCAAGGGTGCAATCATGGGTCAAACATTTGTAACATTGACACAACTCACATTTGATTGACCATATGTTTAACAACCAAGTGTGTGAACAAAAACTTGTCTATGTAGTTGCCACTAAACCAAGAGACACCCGATGGCTTAAAAATGAAACGTTAACACTATTTTATACATTCATGGAGCCTGTCTATCTACTTGTTAATTCTTTCCATGGTCAAATGTTTAGTTGTGGGGGAAACACCCCATTTTGACCTTTAAAATTAATAGGTGTTTTTCATATTTTTTTTTATAATTTTTTATCATTTTCTTATTTTTATTACAAATTTTCCTATATTTTTGAACTTTTTCCATTTTTTGTTTTCCCTTCCTTTGTTAGTAATTTCACTTGTGAATAAAACAATCATGTAGTCCATTAAGGTAAGGTTTTCTCTATGTTGTTAATTCATGAGGGACTGATTATTTAGATAGTGAGGCCACATCATCCATTCATTCATTCCATTAATGACAAGTTTTTGCTCTAGTTATAATGATATTCTTTTTCACTATCAAACTAAAAATACATTCGTAATCATTATGCCCAAATAAAAAAGTAAAGAAATAAAGGGGAATGTGAAGGGTATGACATCAAGGGGATTTGTGGATTCTCTTTGACCACTTCTGTAAGTATATCCTTGTAGATATAACAAAAAATGGAAGTAAGAGTACCAGAAAAGGGTACTAAATAAATTTCTAAGGGTTCCATTGGAAAGACATGTTACCCATGCCTAACGGTTGGTGACTTCTCAGACTTAAAAAATAAAAAATAAACAATAAACAAAGTGCCATCAATAAGCTTCTTCCTTGAAAAAAATGCCAAGTGATGTTACTCCTTACAACTATGGTAGTCTTATGGTTGTTAGCTGAAGTGATGAAACAATGAGATGTCATTGACATGTGGTTTGAACATGGTTTCAATCTTGGAAATAAGGGCTAATGATTGCTTAACCATTAATAACACACAAGGATTCATTATGCTTATGGTGAGACACCTCACATCCCAATTCCTATAATCTTTTTTACAGTCCATCTAACTTGTGGTTTTGTGTAACATAGAGTTGTTTTTTCAAATTGGTGGTTTTAACATGTGTGTTTTATTTCACAGGTATGCATTGCATTCAACCTCTTTTGTGCCTATGGACATTTTTAGGTGTGGTTATACAAGGGCACTATTGGCTAGAGCCTACTTTGGGGATGATCCATTTGTGTAACTATTGTAACTTGTACTTGTTTGACACAATCACATCATTCTTAACCTTCCAAGTGCATAATTGTTACCTTTAATGCTTTTCCTTATCATGTAATTGATCTATTCTACACCATAGGTTTAATTCCCCTTTTCTTACATCTTCTAAAGATTTTAATGTTGATGACTCCATCTTCTAACACTTCCAGTGCCTCAAAATGATTTCCTACTTATTCCAAGACTATGGACCTAACTTCAAATCTTCCAACCAATCACAAAGCTTCATTTTTCATGTTGACTACCCTCATTAAATGCAAATTTGAGCACCTTGATATCATGTTAGACTAGACATCAAATACCTAATATTAAGACCTGATATTGGGTCCACAAAACCTATATATATGACTCCTGTGGTGCTCTAAAATCCATTCTCATCATTTGTAGGTAGGGGAGTTTTTCAAAATTTCTCTCGTGACTAAGAACTCTATGCAATAAACTTGCACTTGCAATATTTTGCTCCATATCACTCTAATTTTTGTATCATTTGAAACTATTTGAACCTGGACTGTTTAATTTAGTCATGAGAGGGTGCTTGCATGGAAAACTTGCACTAATTTTTCAAAATTTGCAATTTCCCAGAAGGTATTACAAGGGCAAGAGTGTTAAAAACCTAAAGCGTTATAATGAAAAAATCAATTGTATTAATGCTAGAAACTTTAATTTTTTCACCCTAGGGACCATAACTATCATAATAAGCCATACATAAGGAAAAAGAAACCAATTATGAAGGGTCATAAAAGAAGATAAACACTTTTTGGGCATCTTTCTGAAAATTTTTCTAACTTTGCAATCATATGAACTAAAGCATTTAATGGAACTAAGGTCGTGAGTAAGATATAAACCTGTTAATGATAAATAACAACATCTTAGTAATATAATGACCAAAAACTTTGATGTTTGGAATCACCAAGGAATCAATGGATGCACAACCTAACCCTACCTCCATGTGAGGGCCTACTAGAAGTAGAGGTAGAGTGCCCAGAATGGTCTTGTCAATCAAATAGGGACTTTGCTAATTGTAGCTAGGGTAGTGGGTGCAACTAAGGGTGGTGTGGTTAGCCAAGATGTGAATGAAAATGATGTGAAATGGTGCTAAGTTTTTTAAGCTGTGTTTCATGGTGTTAAGTGTAGAGCATAGTCATAGGTAGGGGTGAGCATAGTCAAGTGTTTTGGCATGAATGGAGATGACAACTTGCGAAGGCTACCATCCAAGTGTAGTTATAACATGACCATGTGTTGAAAATACAAAAAATGCAAAGAAAATGTAAAAAATCCTAGAGAGAAATGGAACACCACCCCAAATGGGGTTAACCATAGTTAACTCTATAGGGGGTTCAGAAGGTATGCAGTGTACAACAGGCATAGTGGAGAGCATAGTCATAGTCTCAATGGTGTTGGGCCATGAAGTCTGGTGCTCGCCGTGGTGTCCATGTCTTCTAGCTTGGCCACTGCTATGTACTGTGTTTTTTAGTGTCCTGTGGAGCTATGATGGGGCTGTGGTGAATTGTGAAACATAACTCTACCTCTTTGTGGTGTGTTGGTGAAAGCCTCTAGGTCTCGTTCGCCTAAAGCCTTTCAGTCTCATTTTCCCAAGAATGCCAAAATGCAATGTTAATAAGAAGAAATGCTAATCCCAAAAACTTTGGGGGTGTAGGGTATTTATAGGGCTAGGGTTACCCTAAAATGTAGAGAGACTACTAGGTGGCAGTGGGGTGGTTGGGACTACACTGTACCCCAACTACACTCTCCACTAAAGTAAACAGTGTCATGCAATGTTGTGCTCTAATGGACTATGCAAGGTCAAGAGACTATGACTTTAATGTACCTAGAAAAAATTACTAAAAATGAAACTTTTGGAGACTATGCTTTAGGATACACTCTCCACTATGGTGAGTGGTGTAAAGTGTAGTTATGATTTTAGGAAGAAGAGGAATGCAAAAAGGATACAAATGTCTATTGAAGATGTGTTGGAGCTGAGGTGAGTGCCAATGCTGCATTATGGAGGCATTTGGAGGCTATTTTGCATATCTATGCTTGACTACACTCTAGATTGGATGAGAGCCTAGTCCTAGACTAAGAAAAATTTTGTCCATCTGTTGACTATGATTTTGGGGAGGCTGACTACATTCCCAACTAGGGTCAAGTGTAGTCCTAGTAGTTAGAAAAATCTTACAAAAATTTGAGCTTTTGAATTGTCTACACTTGACTACGCTTCAATTTGATGGAGAGCGTAGTCTCAACAGTTAGAAAAATTTTGCTAAAACTAGGTCTTCCAAACTATCTACGCTTGACTATGCTCCTAGGCAGGTGGTGATCGTAGTCTCAATAGTTAGAAAAAATTTGCAACAAGTGTCATCATTCTAACACTTAGAAAAATTTGCAAAACTAGTAGTTTGAGCTAACTACACTCTCTACTATGCCGACTACGCTCTAGTGCAATGGAGAGCATAGTTCCAACACTTAGAAAAATTTGCTAATAGTTTCATCGTTCTGATACTTAGGAAAATTTGTAGTCAAGAGATGGTAGCCTAAAATTTTGTGATGTTTCATTGGCCCCTCTTTGTTGACATTTGGAGAAGTGGCGTAAGAGACATTGACAAAGAATTTCAAAACACTACAATAGGTCGAGCACCAACA
Source organism: Gnetum montanum (assembly GCA_015680685.1). Taxonomy (NCBI): domain Eukaryota; kingdom Viridiplantae; phylum Streptophyta; class Gnetopsida; order Gnetales; family Gnetaceae; genus Gnetum; species Gnetum montanum. The sequence goes on from MNCI01008581.1 coordinate 523,988, forward strand.
TCACTCATCAGTACCCTATCGGGTGTTATTTCACCATGCTTAAGAGTGCTATGGATAAGGATATTCTAGGAAGATGAAGGGTAAACATGGAGATGAAATTTAGACAATGTATCATGTTGCAAATGCAGAGTCAACATGGCTGACGGTGACCATAGCACCAAGATGGCTTGCCCTTGAAATGTTGACCTCTCATCAGAGTGCTCATGAGAGAGTCAAGGTGGATTTAAGGCCTAACCGGTTGTGAAATTGTAGTGTTGTCAATTTTCTTAGGGATGTGCTTTTCCTGTACTTTTTTTTTACCTTTTTTATTTTTTGTTTCTTTTCTTTGCTTTTTTCTTTTTCTCTTACTTCTTTGCTTTGTTGTGAGGTGAACCTTCAGTGGTTTCTGCACATTGTTGAATGCTAGCTACAAGGTGTTGACTATCGGGTAGATTGTGTGCCACCTAATGGGCTTTTCTTTGATGCAACTACATCGTGTTTGTAGAACAGGTGTTTCCTCCCTAAGATGAGTTGTGTTACATCTATTTGGGCTTTGATTAGCCAAAAAAGGCTCCCCATGGGATGAGTTATGTTATGTTTGCCTTGGGTTCTATGGTTGATGTGAAGAGAAAGTGCCATGTGTATTAGTGCATATGCATTAGAGGACTTGCAATGTAGGGGAATGTAAGAAGGTATTGGAATGCAGGAGTGGATATGCATAGACTATAAGAGGATAAAGAGGATGTGCACTCTTGAGTGGCTTAACTAGTCCAATTGTGCACATCAGAGTGATGTGGCAACTTGCTGTTGTGATGAGATGTGCCTTTGCATGACCAACTCTAGGGCTTCATCCTGCAAACACAACTCTAAGAAGATAAAAAAATCACAAAACATGAAATGCAAGTCAAATGCCAGATGTGTAGATGTTGCAAGTTTGTCAAAGGTTGAACTAGTTTCAAGTGTTCAAAAAGCCATAAAGTGCTAGGGGCTATGATGTTGTAAGTGCTCCAAAGGCCACATTGATGGCACATGCTCCAAAAATTAGCAAAATGCTAGTTTAAGGTCTTAACAAAACGTGAACCCAGTTTAAGGTTCTAGTAAATCATGGTGTGCTATTTTATAGTCTTAGAAGACTACTTTATGCTAGTTTAATGTCATAGAGGACAAGTTGTTGTGCTAGTTTAACATCATGACCCAAGGATGAGCTATGCTAGTTTTAGCATTGTGGCAAATGAGCTACTATGCTAGTTTAATGTTGTGACCCAAGGATGAGCTATGCTAGTTTTAGTGTCATGGTGGATGCGTTGCTATGCTAGTTTAATGTTAGGACCTAAGAATGAGCTAGCCAGTTTTAGCATCATGGCAGATGAGTTACTATGTGAGTTTATAGTCATAATGAACTATTGTGCCAATTTTAGCATCATGGCAGACAAGCGCTTACCTTGCTTTGGTGAGGTGTGCTATTGCATGCATAGCCATGTTGTGTGCCTGCAAGATCTTGCAAAAATTAACTAGAAAAAAAATTAAGCAACACCTATTTGAATGAAGTTAAAATGCACAAATAAAAGGAAGTAATGTGAAAAGTGCTAGTTTTGGACCATTTTGGACCATGTGTATTGCTAGTTTTGGGCTATTTTAGGCCATGCAAAGGAGTTGATAGTTTTAGGATCATTTTAGACTATGCATTGCCAGTTTAAGGCCATGGATGGTCGAAGGTCTAGTTTAAGGCCATGGCGGGCCATGCATTGCCAGTTTAAGGCCATGGCAGGCCATAACATTTTTTTTTTGTGATTTTAATGTTTATGATTTTTATGGGTTTATGTTTTTTATGCATAAACTAAGTAGATGAATGCATAAACAAAGCAAAGAAATGTGTAAACAAAGTGAAACAACACATAAGCTAAGTAAGTAGGTTGAATGTAAGTGCATAAATAAATGCAATGCAAGTGAAAGTCAAAAATGCATGGCACATAGCAACAAAGTGTAGGTAGGAACCTAGCATGTTTTGGGCCAAGTGGGTCCCTTGGTCACAAAATTGCTTCCTAATCTGGTAGGCATTAGGAGGTGTACATGGCCTAGGATGTACTACTCGTTCGGGTGTGTTGGCTTCCACCATTTTTTTAGGTGTGTTAGCCTTATGAATTTTTTTGTTAATCGTAGATGTATCATTAGGAAATTCCACCTTCAGTACTTGCCCCATGTCTATGTGGTGCATAGCTGGAGGGGAGACATTATCACCGTGGATGATAGCTTAACCACCTTCATATGGAAGGTGGATTTCTTGGTGGATGGGAGAGGACATAGCCCATAGTTGGGCTAGCTAAGGCCTACATAGGATCAGGTTGAAGCCTGGCATCTCCTCTATGATAGTGAATTTTATGGAGGTGGGGAACTGCTCCCCTACCACAAAGGCTATGTTTATGATACCCTTAATAGTGATACATGATCCATTAAAGGATTTTAGACATGTGATTTTGGTTGGCATAATCTACTTTGTGAGGCCTAGCTTGTTGACAATGGTGTACAGAACTACATTTCTTGCTGCACCATCATTGATGTGCACCCTATGAATGGTGCACTACCAATGCGTATGCTAATAGGCAGTGAATTTGTTGTGACCTTCCTTCATTTAGGGTTGACCTTGACTACATTGTCATGAAATGCTAGGGATGTTGAACCTGATTTGTGTGGCACTGGGGGCAACATCACTGCACGAATGACATTCTCATTTGCAGGGATGTTCTCCATAACAAGAATGGATGCTAGCACTCATGCCAGTGCTTCCCAGTGGGTAGATGAGATCATGACTAGATCATACAAGCTCAATGTTATGTTTTTCTGCTTTAGCGCTTGCTTCACTTGGGTTAACATAGTCACAAAGTCCTAGCCATCAGTTGTTGAGATGGCCTTGACCTCCTCCATGTAGTTCGAGAGATGGATCTCTTGTGGAGGGGACTTGGGCTTGGATTTCTTGGCTTGCTTGGGGGCCTCAGTGCTTAGTTGTGCTTTGCTGGTTATGGCCTTCACTTTGGCCATGTGGAGTGCAAGGATAGGGACTGACTTTAGTAGACCAAGTGTTCTTTGGTCACATTGTTTCCTAGCCATTTAGTTTGTGAGGTGCTTGTTTGGCCTCTTGTGTTGCCATTGAGTAGGTCTACCCATGTTGTTGGTGGGGTTGGACCTTGGAGGAGAAGGAATTGATACATTACCCACTACTAGGATTTGGGTATGTGCAGGGCCAACGCATTATGGCACCCTAATGACAAACAATGGTTTTTTAGTTGTTATTGGCTATTGCACAATTGTCATTGCAGTATGATACTTTAATGTCATAGTGGACAAGTTGCACTAGTTTAATGTCATAATGGGTGAAGGCTACTAGTTCAATGTTGTAGTGAACAAATGCTATGGGCTAGCTCATTGTGGCACCTTAATGAAAAATGGTAGTTTAGCAGTCATTTTCACAGTATACTAGTTTAACATTGTAGTAGATGAGTTGCACTAGTTTAACATTGTAGCAGACAAATGCTATGGGACTTTGACCACGAAGGGTGTTGTGGATACCCAAGGTGGCACCTTGATAATGAAGGGAGGGCTCAAACATGTGAAGGCCAAGGGGGTCTTTGCATTGTTGGAAGGAACTTAGAGCACAAAAGGCTACTTTATTGGTGTTGACTTGCCACCAATGCTAATGGTGTTGATGATATAGGTGGCAACGTATGTGTTGGATTGGTTTGTTGCATCAAGAACTAGTTGGCCCCTTTTCATCGTTCTTTGAAAATCATCTTGCAAAGCTCGATAGTAGTTCGTACTATGACCGAACAACTAGTGGCAATGATAAAATTAGTCCCACTTCAAGTGCTACAAGACCAGTCGCTCGTTTTGTATTGCTGAGGTAGGATTCCTTAGTAGTTCGCTATACCTATCGTGCCATTGGTGAGCATCCTTCAACACTTGCTTATGTTGGAGTTGCCCAACTTTAAGCAACTAATTAAGTAGCTTTGAGGGTTTCATTAGCAATGGGGTATACTTTGAGTGATCCTTGTGCTCAAAGTTGGGCCTTGAAACACCTTGCACTATGGCCCCTATCGATGTAGGTAGGTTGCTTGCTTGGGCGCTAGAGCTGGTAGCTTTGTGAGCTTGGGCTTTGGACTGCTTAGCTGTTGGGCCCTAGTTGGTTGCTTTAGTATGTGTGGCTACCATTTCCACTGATGAAGTAGTTACTCTAATGATTAGAGTGGTTATTATTTGAGCAATTACTCTAATAATTATAATGGTTATTATTGGAGTGATTACTCTAATTATTAGAGCCGTTATTATTGGAGCGGTTACTCTAATAATTAGAGTGGTTATTATTAGAGCAGTTATTATTGGAGTGGTTACTATAATAATTAGAGTGGTTATTATTGGTGTAGTTATTATAATTATTAGAGTGATTACTCTAATTATTAGAGTAGTTGCTCCCAAGCCTATAAATACAGTGCCCAGGTGCACAATTGAAAAGAAGTCTTGTAGGAGTCAAGTAGCAAAACTCTTGTAGTTTGTAAGAGTATTTTCCAAGTGCCTGCAGAAGGAGGTCAAAGTGTGGATGGATCTTTATTCAAGCATTGTGTACCTAAGAACACCTTGTGTATGGAAATAAAGATGAGCTATTTGATTCATCCTTGCAACACTTGAGCTATTTGATTCATCCTTGCAACACTTGAGCTATTTGTTTTCTTACACATTTCTTTTATTTTATTTTCTTATGAATTTATTTTATTTTATTTTATTTTATGCACTTCACATTTCTATTATTAGCATAGAAATTCATTTTGATCAATTAAGCAAATCATTAAAAATGCACTCAGTACGATCACTTCGAGCATGTGTGTAACACTTGGTAACCCAGTAATGATTAGCGTTTGGTAATTCTAGTAGTGTTGCACTATTTTAGGATGTGTACAACAAGTGACAATGGATACTGGTGTTAGGATTAGTTAAAGCCGAGTTAATGAGTAGTTAAGATAAATTAGTAACTTAGTTATCTCTCCTCTCCTTTATTAGCATAGGACATAAAAACATAAAAGATATAAAGATCATATGCCTCAAGCTTACTTAATCATACAATCGTGACATACAAGTAAGTTTGGGAAGAAAATGATCAACCAACCTATCCTTGTTCCAAAAAGGTGCATAGGCACTTAGTCCTTGGAATTTGACCGAATCATGTATGAAACGCTGGTATTCGTATGGTTGAGCATAAGGGTACCTCGCCGCTCATCATTGGCACTGTTGTTGGGGACTTAGTTGTTTGTGCACTAATTTTAATTAGGAAATCATTCACATCATTGAAACAAACCCTTAGGGTTGGTTGAGAAAATAATAAATAAGAATACATTGCACACTAAACAAACAAGTATGTCTCCTTCTTCGTATGAATGCACCTCATCGCCTAGGTTTGAAACAGAAAATAGTTAGCAGCATAATACACATGACGATGATCCACTAGTCCCTCAACAAGTTCTAGTGGTATATATTCATCCCAATGAGTATATACTAGACTTCATCTTTATCCTCCATCAAGACGAACAACTGCATTGGTGAGACTTAGAAGGTAACATAGTGTTACCTCCCAATTGTTCAATCCCAAGCATGCTTCTTCGTGCTCTCACACGAATTGACATGCCATACTTACATGTAGAATACATTGTGCAAGACCATGACTCAAGAGAATACCATCCCACAGAGGCACAACATCAAAGGAACTTGCAATAGGAGAGGCATCATAAGTCCTTGAAGGATAAGTGGTCGTAGGATGTCCCACATATCTTAAGCAAAAATGAGGGTGGTGAACCTACCTCAGGTAGTTGCTGACATAATGATGTTCCTTCCCTTGACTTTGGCCAAGGGGTTGTGTATCAGAACCTTCATTCTGCTATTCATAACCTAGGTTCTGATACCCATGGGCACAAAGGATCCAAAAAAGAGACACGAACTCATGATAAAGATGGACATTCTGATCACACTCGTGATCAGGGCTAAGACTGTAGAAGAGAAGGTAGTAGACACTGTCATGGTGACATTTCTCCTTCTTCTTCACCTTCATTATCTCCTTCACCCTTTCCTTTAATATCTGAACATAGTCATAAGGAAAAAGACCATGGGGATAAAGGTAGGCAAAGTGGAATTCATAGATGAAATAGCCAAGAAAGGGGACAAAGGCACTCTAGAGAGTCACAACATAGAAGAAGGGAGAGTAGGGAACAACGTAGGCATCATAGACACCATGGACGAGATGATCATGATGAACCCCTACTCACTACTTGAATTATGTTAGACATAATTGAAGTTGTTAGAATTCCAACAAGGCACCAGAAAGATAGTAGGATCAAGAGATTAGATATGAATAATATCCCATGATTTGAAGGGGGATACAACGCTAATCCTTAGAATCATTTACAAGCATTCCATGATATGTGTGCTTTACAAAACATAGAGAAAAATGGAAAAAACTTAAGTTGTTTCCATAGACACTAGTTAAAGAAGTGAAAAGTTGGTACCGGTCTTTAGAATTGGAATCCTTTTGTAGGTGGAGTACTATGTTAGAACTATTTAATGACAAGTACAAAACATACTCCCGAGTGTCTAACTTGCAAAAGAAAATCCAAGGTTGGAAACAAGGAGGACATGAACCCTTGGATGCTGCCATGGGCCAATACTATGCACTATTATATCGTTGTCTTGGCCATGGTTATTCGCAAAGGGATCAACTGTGCCATCTTGTAGATGGGCATAGGCATGAAATGAGAAGAACCCTTAGGACTTACGCCCAAGAAAGATTATCCAAGCTTAGGTCCCATCAAACCCAAAGACTGTTGGAGCAAGTTGCTAAGGAAGAAGATGAGCTATAGAAGAGAGAAAGTGTGAAAGAGTATAACTGATATCCTTCCCTCTGGAAGAGGAGAGTAATATTTTGTAAGGATGAAGAAGAGTCACCACTCAAAGAGATGGTGAATAGGAAAAATTTTCCTATCCAAAAGATAACATCAGAAGTTTTGGCAAAGGTAGGTCAAATGTGGGATTCCCTAGACAATATATTTCAAACTATTCTTAAAATAGTAGAGAAGTCTAGAGAGCAAGGTAGTGATTATGAAAAAAGAAAAAAGAAAGAGGTTGAACATGCATGTAGCAAGGGTAAGGGAAAATTTGCCATCATTAAAGAGGTTGTGGATTCAGAAACAGACAATGATAGTGGATGTGAGATATGTCAATATGACCATCCTAAGGGATGTTGCCCTATAACCTCACATCTACAGGAGTCTAGGATGTATGCACTCAACCAGTGATTAAAAAAATAGCAAGCACCCTAAAGGTTACCTTATCCTGAAGGTAACCCAAGATAGTTCTACCAACCCTTAACGTATTATCCTAGTGGAACTCCACCACAACCGATTGTGCAATATCAATAGTGGAAATACCCACAATCATGAAGAATGCCACCACCAAGGCAATAGTATCCTTATTGGCAATCTAACCTATATGGATATCACGTTCAGCATCCAGTCTCTCCACATGACTCTACTAGTCATGGTACTCCTCAACCTCACTACCAAGCCTACGAGTATTATGGGACTCCCTTTTCTAGAAGCGATATTCTGCAAGTATATCATCCTTCTCATTCGGCTGCATTTCTTCCACCAATAGCTCCACTACCACATGCTCCAACTATGCAGGGTAAAATCCCTACCCAGCCGTAGCAACATAATGCCACAAGGGCTATTAACTCTCAACCTACTATTGGTTCCAACAACCACATGAAGAAAAGACCTTTCTTTAGAACCAACAGACCAACCAAGCCCTTGCAATCATAAGTGGCTGATTCCTTAGACATCTTAGTCTTAATCAAAACTTTGGAGCCTCCTTCAACACAACCACCACACTCAATGCATATGGTCATGCTAACACATTTCGTCACTAATTGGATCAAAGCTAGCCACCTTCCCAGGAAATTCTCTGATCCTAGGAGTCCTTCAATATACTTACAAATCGCTGGAAATGCACTGTGCAAGGCTCTTTTGGATTAAGGTTTCAGTGTCAACTTGATTTCTCAAGAAATGTATAAGGCCTGGAACCTACCACCATTGAAAAAGAGCAACATCTATCTAGAGTTGGTTGACTAGTCCATCACTATCCCATTGGGACTAGTGGAAGACATTGTTACAACTATTTGTGGATGGTCATACCTAGTTGATTTTCTAGTGATTAAGGTAAACAATGGTGAAAGGGACTTCCCAATCATTATGGGAAGATCATGGCTAAGCACCATTGATGCATGCCTAGGAATTCATAATCTTTCCTTGGAAATATCAAAGGAAAATGCATTTGGAAAGATCAAGAAGAAGAATGTTCCATGCATTGCATATAGTAAAACTGGGTGTAATTGCATGCAGAGGTCATGGGTTGTGCAAAGTTTAACATTGCTAGCATGCAATAAATGTGCACAAGTGATCAACATACAAAGATGCTTGTATGCAACAGCCACACAATAGGAAGACACCTAGTGGTTGATAGCTGATCAAGAAAGAAGTTCACTCATATGCATGGAACCAACTGAGGATTTCACTTATGCTTACATTTATAACATTGATGCATTAGAGTAAGTCCACCACCAACTTGCAAGTCTTAACCTTGAAAATATCAATTGGGGGAAGTTGGAAATCCCTGAGAAATTTAAGCAAGAGCCCCTCAAGCTAAAACCATTGCCCACTTGTATGAAATACACATTCATTAAAAACAAAAAACTAGTAATTATCAACACTAAGCTTTCTCCTCAACAGAAAGAAGAATTGCTAAAGGTAATCAATAGATGGTCAAAACCCTTTGCTTGGTCATATCCCAAATTAACTGGAATAGATCCTAGGATATGCCAACATAGGATTTATAGTTACCCATCCATGAAGCCTCGAAGATAACCACAGAGGCATTTGAATCGAAAGCTAAAACAAGTAGTCAAGGAAGAAATCGAACAACTTCTCAAGGCTGGGTTCACATACCCCATTGTGAATAGTGAATGGGTTAGCCCCTTAGTTATTATGCCTAAAAAGGAAGGAAAATGGAGGATGTGCATAGATTTCAGGCTACTGAATATGGAAACATTCAAAGATCACTTTCCATTACTATTTGTTGACCAAGTCTTAGACACCATCACAGGGCATCACTAATATAGTTTTCTGGATGGATATAGCAAATATAATCAAATATAAATAGCCCTAGAAGACTAAGCCAAGACTACCTTCACTAGTCCTTGGGGAACACATGCATACAAACAGACACCATTTATCTTGTGCAATGCCCCTGCAACATTTTAATGACTAGTACTAAGCATATTCCAACAATAGATAGGAAATGGTGTAGAAGTCTTTATGGATGATTTCTCCACCTATGGAGAAAAATTTGATAAAGCCTTGGACTGATTAGATCAAGTGTTAAAAAGATGTGTAGAAACCAATTTGAGGCTTAGCAGGCAGAAAAGCCATTTGATGGTCGAAGAGGGCATAGTACTAGGCCACAACATCTCACACATAGGGATAGAGGTAGACCTCAAGAAAATCAAAGTTATCCAAGGAATTACCCATCAACTAGAAACTGTCAAAGATGTTCGGTCATTCCTTGGACATACTAGCTACTATAGGAGATTTATTGAGAACTTTTCAAAGGTTGCTAGACCATGGGTGGAATTAATGAAAAAGGATGTACTTTTTGAGGGGACTAGGGAATGCGAATTAGTTTTTCAAACTCAAAAACAGAAGCTAGTAGAAACACCCATACTACAAGCTCTTGACTGGTCCAAAAAATTCCATATCATGACTGATGGGTCCAACTATGCCTTAGGAGTCGTACTTACATAGTTAGATGACCAGACGCATCCTTATTACATCCACTATGCAAGTAGAAGTATCACTGGTGCACAACTTAACTACACTACCACAAAGAAAGAATTAATGGCTGTAGTGTTTGCACTAGAAATGTTTCAACACTATGTATTGGGATATAAAGTATATATACATACAGATCATAGTGCAATAAGTTTTCTTATGAATAAGCCAATGGTAAGCCCTTGTATCATATAATGACTTATAATCTTACAAGAGTTTGATCTTACGATGATCGATTGTAAAGGCATCGAGAACATAGTTGTTGATCATTTATCTCGGTTGCAATGGGACAACAAAGAGGATGAGTATCGAATTTCTGATTATTTTTTTGATGAATACCTCTTTGTTGGTGTAGTGAATAATCAATCACCCATGGAGACAAACTAGTACAATTGCATTCTTACTTATCTCCTCACCCAATAAATACCACAAGAGTTAAACCTTAAGAAGAAATAATAGTTTCTTCACCGAGCCAAGTACTTTATGGAAATCAATGTTCAACTTTACAAAGTGTGTCCCAATGGCTTGGTTTGATGGTGTGTTCCTGATATAGATCAACTACAAGTTTTCCAAGATGCTCATGAGGCTCCTTGTGGGGGTCATTACACTAAGAGACGAATGGCCATCAAGATCCTACTTACAAGATATTATTGGCCTACATTATTTTGGGACGCCCATCGTTTCATCCAATATTGTGAGCATTGGCAACGTGATGGGTGAATGACTATTAGAATGGAGGATCTGCAACAATGGATTTAACCGTTAAAACCCTTCAACATTTGGGGAATTGATTTTATGGGGCCGATTATACCAATGTCCAATGGAAAAGCTTATATTATTGTTACCATTGATTACCTAACAAAATGGGATGAAGCAACTACTGTTAAAGATTGTACATCATCTACAGCCGTATGATTTGTTCAACAAAAAATCATAAATAGGTTTGATGTGCTACGTGCACTTATTTTAGATAATGGTACACACTTCATAGGTGCAACTTTTTAGAAATTAATGCAATGCTTAGGTGTTCAGCATAAATTGACTACAGCATACCACTCCCAAGAAAACAGTCAAGTAAAAGTCACCAACAGGGAGATTACAAAGATATTGACAAGAACCATTAGCAAGTTTAGGTGAGACTAGAGCGCTAAACTAAACGATGCTCTTTGGGCATATCACTCCACATGGAAACTCCCTACAGGCTACTCTCCCTATGAGTTAGTGTATGGTAAATTATCAATGCTTCCCATTCAAACTGAGCTCTATATACTATCCATAGCATGTAACCTCAACCTTGACCTTGATCTAGCACAGAAACAATAGTTAGTAATCCTTAACTTGCTAGATGAAAACTGACTAGTTGCCCTATCATCCAAAAAATTGCACAAGGCATTCAATAAGAAACATCATGACCTAAGAATTAGGAAAGTTAAATATCAACTAGGAGATAAGGTTCTCTACGGGAATCCCACACATGTGCCACAACGTACTAATTTTCAAACACTATGGGAAGGACCTTATATTATTTATGCAACTTTTCCTTCCAAGGCCATGACAATATACAAACTTTAGAGCCCAAATCAGAAACTTTTGGCCAACGTGAAACAAACAAAACCTTTCCATGAGCTTAGGACATCCAATGCACATGCTACCTCTGTTAGTGGACAACCTTACTCACTATTTCGGATCTCCTCCTTCCAACTTAGTTGTGGGGGAGATGGCCACCTATGCTAACCATTCTAGGCCCTCAATTTGTTTTTGAATTTTTGTTTTACACATTTTTGTTTAACAAATTTTTCCAACTTTTCTTATTTTTGTTTTACACCATTGTTCATATTTTTACTATTTGTTTGATTGCCTGATTTACTTTTATTCATCATCCAATAAGTGCTCATGATGGTGGATTGAATTATATCATATTAATTGCTAATGTTTGATTTTTACCTTTACATTATGATGCTAATATTAAGGTATGGTTCTTTTGGTAAAACAAGTAATGAGTCCATGTTGTCCACTCATCCATACAACTCTATGGTCTCATTTGACTTGGAATTGTACAGTCCCTTTTTTCTAAGTAAACTTTAAATGAATTAGTGGCTGGGTACTTTTCAAACCAAGGAAAGCCTCAAAGGATGAAAATGGTATGAATTCAAGGGGATTCGATGCATTTGTGTTGGCCATTCTCTTGGGGTGCCTGGATGATTTTTCTTGGGTTTTTTGCCATTCTGACATTGTTCAAAAATTGGGAAGCTGAGTGAATAAAAATAAGTCTTTGCATGATGTGGTTCGCATGCAAAAGAAAAAAAAAAGAAAAAAAAGTGTGAATTCAAAGCATACCCCTTAGACATAATAAAGCAATATGAGCTACAAGCACTGGTTATGGCATTGGAAAGACATGTTACCCCTTCCTGAAGGTTCCCTCTAACTAAGGCCCTTTCTTGCTTTCTTGTTCCTCATGTTTTTCCATCTTATAGCTACTAGAGGTTCGCTCTTAGTCATGGGGGCCCTGGCTCAAATTTTTCAATTTTCTCCATTTTACTATTCACCTAACCCCTACTCCTTGGGTAGTCACCTGTGATAAATCTCTGTAGCGACCAAAAACGTTGACGGCTGGAAAACACCGAGGGGTCAGCAAGCATGATAGTTTCGACCCCGTACCCACGGGAGGGCCATGCTGGGTGTGTGCAGATATGGGGCACCCTAAACGGTCTGGTCGATTAGATAGGGACTTAATCGGAATATATATAGCCTTTTACAACATATGGTTTTGAAAATAGGGACGAAAACATGAAGTAATTCTTGAAAGTAAATAAAGCAGAACAAATAGTGCAAAATGTAGTAAAGAAAAAAAAGTAAAATGCAGTTAGAAAAATGCACTGCTCCGAAGCTACAAGCTTGCTCTGTCAAGGTGGATACAGTCGGTTGCACAGCATGGTGGAGTGCAGAGATCTCGAGAGCAACCAATACGTGTAGAGAAAAATAGGTTGTGTGCTTGGGTGCAGCCTTGGGCGCCAACAATGTGGGAATTCTACCAAGGTGGTAGAAAGGGAGATTGAACAAAATGCTAGCTGAAAGAGCTAACTATTTCTAGTGTTGAACAAAAAGCTTACAATGCTTGATGTTACAATGTGCATGAAAGAGAACTTGAATGCCAGAGTGAATGACAAGGAGAGGAAAAGTCAAGGAATCAGGGAGAATTCTTCACTTTTGAATGCTGCTTCTTGGAAAAAATTCTGAACCCTTTGAATGCTACTTGTCAAGGTATTTATAGGATTAAGGACCTATGAAAGGGACCACGTGTCTTGTGCCCATGTTGACTTGTCTATGCTACACGTGCCATATATGAACATTGGACTTGCATGACTATTATAATGTGAGCCTCCCATGCCACAACTGTGCGCCTACCACGTCGTAATTGCACCGTCAGCATCTGGAAATGTGTGTCAATGGTCAAATTAGGTGAAGTGCATTGATGTTGCACAACAACTGCATGCCTTGTTGTGCTTTGTAGCGTAGCATACTTAGTGTAGCATAGCACCTTGTCACGCATTCCACTACATGTGTGTTGCATCCTTGCTATGCTATGCTATGCTATGTAGCATAGCAACTGGCCTTAGTCATGAAAGCTTTCCTGATTTGCAAACTTTGCTTCCTGCGATGCAAGACTTGCAAACTTTGCTGATTCTGACTTTTGAGCTACCTTCTGTCTCTTCCGCAGGATTGTTATGCCTCGCTGCGTCATGTAGCTTAGCATAGCATAGCAGTAGACATGGTCCGTCACTTCCTGATGAAAAGGGACATTGTTGAAGGACTTAAAATTGGGTGTGGGAACTAACTGTGAAGTTGTTTCCATGCTATGCTATGTCATGTGGCGTAGTGTAGCATAGCACTTTATTCTGCAATCATCTTTTGAAGCTTGCTATGCTACATAGTGAGGCGTAGCATAGCATAGCAGAATTCGTGACTTAGAAAATTTGCCGAACTATTTTGTGCATCTGGAATGCTGCTGCCAACTCTGCGCATCGTTTCTAAGTAGGTTGTCGGTTGGGTAGGCTACTTAGGTGGACAGGAAGGATGACCCGTAGAGCCTTTCTACACCTAAAGTAGAAAATTTTCTGAACTGGCTGGCCTATATTCAGAGCATTCTCCTCCCAAAGAACTACCATAGTGCTTGCGTGAATTACAAGGCCTAGTGAAGCAAGAATGACTTCAATTTTTTTGGGGTGGTTCATTGGCCCCTCTTTGTCGATGTCTAGAGGACAGGCTCGATAGACGTTGATAAAGAATACGAAACACCGCAGCAGGAAAAATGTTGATGTTGTCACTTGGTGAGTGTCGAGCCGTTGCTTAGCTGCACTTGAGAGTGTCACATTGGTTTTGTAGAGGTTAAGGCAGAGAGCAAAGATGATGTTTAGCAGAGTCCCCCGTCAGAATGCATGTGAGGGACTCGTTCGCATTTTCATCTTTAGTTGGCACTATTCTTCAACCTCTCGTAGGACAGGTGTTTCCTTTGTAGGATGAGTTGCGTTACATCCGTGAAGGGTTTTGATGTGCCTACAAATGCTTTCCATATGGTGAGTTGTGTTACACACGTCTTGGAATTTGCATTTTGAAGTAGCTGGGCTAGTTAAGGCACTCGCTTCATGACGCTATAGCATTTGCTGTTGCCATGAGCTGTGCCCAAAGGGGCAAAGTTCTTGCTAGCTACTAGCATTGTTGAAGTTGTTGGGCATCATTGCTGGTGTGCGATGTCCAAAGCAGGAAGGCCAGTAGTGGCCTTGGTGGCACCGGCATGGAGGAGCTGGTCTCGAAGGCACCAGGGGTTGTTGTGAGTGCGGATGCACTAGAATCCTTGCTAAGGGCATGCATTCTTAGTTCAGCTATGGGATCAGCTACCACATAGCTAAATGTCGTGTGAGCCGAGGCGTTGACAGGGGGCTGGAGAGTAACAATATTGTGATTGGGCCACAATACTGCTGAAACTCTAGCTGTGGGAACTAGCCAAGGAACTACCATCAGGGCGATGGGCCATGGTGACGATAGGTCCAGAGGACTAGTGTAATGCCATACGACATCTCTGTAGGGTCAGAATGATGCCAAGGGTGGTGGCGTCACGTGTATCCCATACCGCGTTCTCATTGCATCATGAATTACATTCTGGAGCTGTGACGGCCCACCCACACGTCAGCATTGTGCATGCTCGTTTGATGCGTACTTGACGTAGATGCATGCTAGGGATGTGACGTAAACCCAGTTTAAAGTCTTGATCGACCGTGTGCTGGTTTAAGGTCCTAGTGGACCATTGTGCTGGTTTAAGGTCCTAAGAGATCGTACATGCTAGTTTATCATTGTAGTGGATGAGCCGTGCTAATTTTACGTCATGGAATACTAGCAGTGCCAGTTTTACGTCGTAGCGGATGGTTGCCACTAGTTTAACATCATAGCGGATGTTGTTCGATGTTGCTAGTTTATCATCATTGCAGACTCTGCTTAGTGCGATTGCTAGTTTATCGCCGTAGCGGACGGTGCTTGGTGTGATTGCCAGTTTATCATCATAGCGGACGGTGCTTGGTGCGATTGCCAATTTATCATCGTAGCGGACGGTGCTTGCTGTTGTCATTATGCTTCAGATGTAGTACAACTTGAGATACGAGTGATTCACCGAATTGGCGAACTCGTTGCTGTCCATGTCCTCCAACTTGAAGGCTCAATTTCCAAAGGCTTTAGTGACCAGGTAAGGACCTTTTCAGTTGGTTGCGAATTTTCTCATGTGCTCATGGATGGCCTTGAGGATGAGGTCTCCCTTCTACACTAGCCATCAATGTGGGTTTGCATGGTGCTTCTACTACTGCTTGCTTTGGTAGTGCTTGATGCATCTTAGCGTCTGCGCACGCTCCTCCTCCATTGAGTCGAGGTCGATGGTTTACGACTCGTTGTTCTGGGCTTCACTCACGACATCCGTGAGGAACATCCAGAGTGATGGTACTTGCAACGCAAGAGGAAATACAACTTCAGATCCATAAACAAGATTGTAAGGGGTCTTACTTATTGCAGTTCTGCACGTCGTTTAGTAGGCCCACAAGGTGTAGAGGATTTACTCATGCCACCGCCTCTTGCTTTTGTTAAGCATCCATTTTAGTGAGTTGATGATGGACTTATTTGTAGCCTCCACCTGCATGTTTACCTGCGGATAATAAGGGGAAGAAAATGATTGTTTAACTCCTAGATTGCTACAGAAGGTTTAAGTTTCTGCACTGCTAAATTGTGGCCCATTATCGGTCACAATAGTCATTGGAAGCCCAAACCTTATTATGATGTTATTGAGGATGAAATGAAAGATTTTTTGAGATGTCATTTTCCTCAGGGAAATAACTTCCACTCACTTGGTAAAATACTTAGTGGTGGTGATAATGAAGCTATGCCCTGTGGAGGACTTAGGTGTGATAGGCCCTATGAGGTCTAATCCCCATCGTTGGAAGGGCCACGTGATTTGCATTGGGTGTAGGTCTATAGGCAAGACGTGTATGAGATTTGCATATCTCTGGCACATGTCGCATGTCTTGACTTTCAATAGGCAGTCACGCTCCATGTGGGGCTAGTAGTACCCTAGACATCTGATTTTTGCGGCCATAGCCCTGGGTGCTATGTGTCCACTACAAAACCCCTCATGAACTTCATTAACTACCTTTTGCACCTACTCACCACCCACGCATGCCAGCAATATCCCGTTGTAGGAACGTTGGCACAGGATGTCATTTCCCATGAGCATGTATTGCAGGGTACACTTACGGATTGCATCTCTCTGGGTAGATGTCAATCCAACTAGGGGTTTGCTATGCTGTAGTTAAGTTTTAATGTTGGCATACTACTCCTGGGTATCTGCAGCACTGATAGATGCCACGTGTTCCACCTGAGTGATAGGCTTTGTGCATTCTATAATCGAGGTTTTCAGGTTTACCAAGGAATGTGATGGAATGTTTAACGTAAGGGTAGCTAAGGCATCTGCCACAGTGTTCTCATTGCATGGCACGTGTTGCACATCTGTGGTTGCAAATTGCTTAAGCAGGATCTTTGCTAGATTGTAGTAGGGTTGCAGGTGCCTAGCTTTGTAGGCGTAGGCCTCGGTGATTTGATTCACAACTAGTTGTGAATCTCCCCAGATTGCCAGGTGTTGTATGCATAGCACTTGGGAAGTTAAGAGGCCCCTGAGTAGCCCTTCATATTCTACCACGTTGTTGATGCAAGGGAATGTGATTATAGCAGCGACGCTACCTCCTCACGTGGTTGAGGCACTGTTGAAATGTAAGGTGGCTTCGAAATGCGACAGGATGATGTTGACATTGCTAACGTATTCATCCAGGAATTTGGGGTCTATGGTTGCCTGGTCATCGACTGGTGAGGCTGTAAGTTAGGTTGCTATGGCTTGACCCTTTGTCGATGATTAACTTACATAGCATAAATCAAACTCTGCGATTATTTCCTTCCATCGAGCTATCCTGCTACTTTCATATAAGTTGTTAGTGATAGCTCGGAGTATATTGCTTTTGCAAATGATGTTGGTTGTATTGCGGAATATGTAATGCCACCACTTTTTTAGTGCGAACACTAAGGCCAGGAAATTCCTCTCCACTTTGTTGTATTTTTCCTCATGCACTATTAGTGCATGACTCAGATAATACACTAGTATCTCAGAGCCGTCATCTCGTTTCTGACATAGCAGTGTCACGATAGATGTGTCAGAGCTGGCGAGGTGTGAGAGTTCCTTCTTCAGGTCTTCAAAGGCTTGTTGACACTGGGTTGTCCATTCAAAGTTAACCCCCTTCTTTAGAAGATGTTGCATGGGGTGTAACTTGTTGGTCAACCTTACAATAAAGCTTCGAATGAATTGCACTCTACCTTGCAAACCATGTAACTCATTAAGGTTTTTGGAAGCTGTTAGGTTGATGATGGCCCTGACTTTGTTAGGGTCCACTTGTATTTCAGCTTCTGATACTACGAATCCTAACATGCTTCTAGTTTTCACCCTGAAGACGCAGTTTTTAGGATTGAGGCATAAGTCGTGCATTTGGTAGAATTTGAGGACTACCCCTAGATCGTGTGGGTGATCAACTACCTCCTTGAACTTGACTGCTATATCATCCATGTAGTCGTTTAATGCTTCTAGGATGTATTCACTGAAAATGTGAGTCATGACTCGCTGGTAGGTTGCTCCAGCATTCTTAAGCCCAAAAGGCATCATGGTATAGCAGAAGGTCCCCCATGGAGTCATGAAGGTTGTTGATCACTGATGCTCTGGGTTGATGCAGATTTGGTTGTATCCAGAGAAACCATCCATGAAGGATAGCAGAGCATGACCAACCGTGGTATCAATAAACTAATCAATGCTTGGGAGTGGGAAGTTGTCCTTGATTGTCACCTTGTTCAAGTCCCGGAAGTCTACAGATTCATATTCCTCTCGTTTTCTTTGAAACTATGATGATGTTGGACAACCACTCTGAATAGTCAACCGTAAGGATGAAACCTGCTTGGTATAGCTTGGTGATTTCATCCCTCATGGCTAGTGCGATTTTTGGCTTAACTTTGCGAGCCTTTTGCTTGACTGCCTTCATGTGTGGGTCTAGGACGATGTTGTGCTGAATCAGCCACAAATCTAGACCCAGCATGTCACTGTACAACCATGCGAAGACATTGATGTTGTCTTGCAGAATCTTGGCTACATTTTTATGCATTTACATGTCTAGGAGGGAGCTGAGTTTCAATGTCTTCACCTCCCCCTTTGACATGGTCACAGGCGTCTCAACGAGAGGGTCCTTGGTTACATCCCTAGCTTCTAAGTCTAGGGCTTGGACCAGATGCTTGGGCCAATCCGGGGATGCTTCTAAGGTTTCTATAGTGCTAGTTGAGGTCGACCCCCAGTCGATCATTTTGGGGTTCAACTGTTTTACGAGCTTGCCCTGTGGCCCTGCTAACGTTAAAGGTGTGGAAAGGTCATGATGGGTTTCCATCTCTTGCTCAACCTGCAACATAAAATGAAAGCCTGGTTAAGAGATATCTGTTGGTAGAGATTGTATGTAATGAAAGTTTGAAAAGTAGTGATGAGATGAATCTCGCGAAGTGTGATGATGTAAAGATTGCAAGTTTTCCAGTTTAGGGTCATGGCGGACCACCAAGGCTCAAGAGCATAGAACTGCTAAAGGTGTAAAACTACTGACGTAAAGTGTGAAGCTATGTGACTGTCGATATGAAAATTCCAAACTACTAGTTTAATGTCATTTTGGACTGCCAAATTGTGACATGCAAAATAATAGTATGCGAAATGGGAAACTTCGAGTATGAGAAGTACCAAATTGTTAATGTGCAAATACGAATTGTAGACATGAAAACACGAAACCGCTAGAAATTGCAACGTTGCCAATATGGAAGAAGATACGAAAAATGCCCATGTAAGCATGTGGTGTTGTTAGTTTAATGTCATTGCAGACCATAAATGTAACAGGTCGAAACTACTAGTTTAGGGTCTTTTCGGACCGTTAGAGGTGCAACTATGCTAGGACTGCTAGGTTGAGGTCTTTTCAGCCCGTCGTATTGTGATTGCTAGTTTAAGGTCTTTTCAGACCCTTAATAAAAAACAAATATATTTTTTTTTGTTTTCAGGAAGGCAAGTAGCTGGCTTGAAGCATGTCAAGGCTTTAATGCTAATAATGCTAGGATGTCGTGGTGAGCATGCTATGCTGTACAGTGCACTTTGCATTAATCGGAGAGAGAGAGGAGCAAGTTTTCCCATCTTGTCACTACGGCCATAAATAGGGGTTAAACCATGGCACTTTTGCTATTTTTACTGTAAGAACACAGAGCCCACATCGGAGCACAAGGAAACTTTAGAGTGTGAAGTAATTGTGTTAATTGACTAGTAAAGTGAGTTTTTATAGCAAAAGGTGTAAATCTGCAAGCAAGATAATGGCTCCTAAGACTCATTTGGCACTTGCAAGGGTTGAGGAGGTGAAGAAGACCTTGGAGCATGTGCCACAAGCGTGCATTGCGATGCGGAAGAGCACACCGTTGACCCAGTAAGTTACTATGTCTCCTTCGCTTCTTTGTTCTACACTTTCTATTGTTCTCTACTCTTGTTTTGCGTCCTATTTATTTTGTGCCCATTCTTGGCTACCTATGTTTTTTGTGGTCACATCATTTTAGCCTTTGCATCATCACTGTCATCATTTTAGTCATGGCAGATGCATAAATGTTACATCATGGTTGCATGCGAGGTCATTGAAATCGTCGCCACCGCAGTTGCGATAACCCTGGGGGTTGGGGCAGTTTAAGTTGCTTGGCCCTATCATGCCATAACATAAAAACCTTGGGAGGGATAGGCCATGTGTGATGCGGCAATGTGACACATGTTTTGTTAGAGCATATCGTAAATTGTTTTTGTTGCTATGGTAGGCTCATTCACATGTTCTTACTATGCTAGGCTTTCAGACCCTTGCTATGCTATGTACATGGACTGCTAGACGTTGCTACGTTGTGCGTGTATTACCTTTAAGTATGATGCTAACATTTGCTGATTGTGTCATGCAGGGCAAGGCCGAGGCCCAGGCTGATCATTTTGAAAATTAGAGGGGTCCTGTGCCATGTGAGTAGACCTGTGGCCAACAGCCCTCCTCCCCAGATACGTATGGAAGAGTGAGGGGTTTGGTTTAGAGAAGGGGCACGAGACTTCTTGCAATTCCTCCTTGACCACTTCAATGTGATCGTTTAGTCCTCCCTAGAGGATCAGGAGGCATCCAGTATAACAGAAGCCCTGTTGCTTGAGGCAAGTTGAGGCATTCTGAAGGTTTTTACTAATGGGGCAATCATGAGCAGATAGGGAAAGGGATCCAGCCAATGCTGAATAGGGTTAAGGCGTTTAGCCTAGATCTGGGACATGCCTGAATACAACTACTACCATCATTACAACACATTGTTCCTTGCACGTTACATGGCTACATGCTTTCAAAAATCACAGGGGACTGTCTATTGTGCCAGTGGGTGAGTTTTGCAGCCTTGCTTCGCTATGTTGTGCAACGCTGGCCGTATTGGCCAAATGTTAATAGTATGTGTTTGTCACCAGGTTCTTTATCAATGATGATGAGGTCCACGACCGATCGGTTCTACTAGCTACAACATAGCTAGCCCTTCAAGAGTTCTCTCCTACTAAGAACCTATGGGGGGGGGGGGGGGGGGGGGGGGNGGGAGAATACCATACCTACCCAAGCACATTTTATGTTCCCTACAACCAGTGCAAGGAGAAGGGTTGGTTGGATAAGAAGTGGATAGAACTCTTCAAACCGATCACAGTTGAAGAAGCTATGGTTGAACTTCCGCTATTCCCATTACCATACAGACTCGGTGGGTCAAATAGTAAGTATCGCATGCTTAATTTTTTTTGCAATCCTTGTATTTATTGCATCGTTATGCTAAGCACATTTTGTGAAAATTTCTGCAGGGGCAAAGAAGCCCCAGGAGGTGATGGTGGTAACCACTGAGATGCATGGGGCAAACATCTACTTCAAATACGATGAAGTAGAAGTGAGCCAGCGTTGGTTAAACCAAGGGGCCTCAGACTCCTTGGTCAGGAACGTTCAAAAGGAAGAGCTTATGGATCTATTCATGGCCTTGAATCCGAGTGTTCCTACCACCGAGATGCTTTCCCTGGTCAAATCCTTCTCTGAGAGGACGGGCCATTTTCACATGCATGTATGGGACGTGCGGGTGGTCATTGAAATCAATGACTAGTTGTTTACAGACTTGTTTGGTGTTCCTGTTGATGGCATCCCCATAGGGACGAAGCGTAAGAAGGAGTTGACCCTTCAGAAGAAGGATATCCAGGAGTGGCTGGGGCTCGTTAAGGAGAAAAAAGGGCTCCCCATGGATAAGCTTAAGGATGGCCCCATCATGAAGATTTACCTAGTCTTCTGTGCCCGCCCATTCCCTCAATTTCTTACCCAAGTGAAGGTCTTGGGGCTATAGCAGGCTTGGATAATGCGAGAGGTTATGGATGAAGGGGCTTGTTACAACTGGGTCAGCTTCCTATGTAAGGGCTTGTAGGTTGAGATTTTGGGACTCCGTGAAAAAAAGAAGTCCCGCTCCAACATACACTATGCCTTCTACATAGGCTTTCTGAAGCGCTTCGTGGAGTTTTTGGTGGTTCAAGAGGATGGAGTTTGGGCCCTACGAAATTGTAACCAGATTTCCAAGCTATGGATTCGCCAGATCCTCCAAATCACACGAGCCCAAGATCTCCCAGAAGTAGTCAGGGAGTCATTGTCTATAACAACCAAAGGTCTAGTGGCTCGTAGCGTTCATGGTTAGGACAACGTGGGAGAGACACCCCCTGCTATAGCTGGTAGTGTGACGCAGGGGGAGCATCTCATAGCTGAAACTATGCCCAAGGAGTTGCGAAGGAAGAGACCTCCCCCAACTAGGGAAACCCTTCGCGTGGAGGAAGAGGAGGGACAAAGACTGCGGCTTAAGCTGCAAAGGATGCAACCCCCCATTGGTAAACATTTTCGTGTAATGCTTACTTTGCTATTATTTGCTACGCTATGCTATGCTAGGTGATGTAGCAAAGCGTAGCATCTTCTTTGAGCTAATTGTTTTGGACTGATGCAAACATCCTTCTTTGTTAGCATAGGAAGAAGAAGAAGAAGAAGAAGGTGATGAAAAAGTGTTGGCCCTTAAGATGAGGGCAATGAATGATGATGCGAGGGCCCTATTTTCGGAGGAAAGGGCCCTGGTCTAAAATAAGGAAGCTCCTATTTCTAGGGCATGGGATCTTGTCATTAGGGAGCCTCCTATCAATGAAGAGGCACCTCCCTTGAATAAAAAAGATGTTGGTCTCCTGAAAGGAAAGGCACCAACACATGAGGAAGGAGCTTGTATGGACTTGGCAGGGCCCTCCACCAAGGCTACCACCATTATCTTGCATCAACAAGAAGAAAGATCGTAGTCGGATGCTGGTGAGTTTGGCGATTCGTCTGCCTTATTGTAGTCCATTTTGGCCATTGTTGATATGCTTAGTCATGTAACAGGTGCTACTGTTGATGTCGTAGGACCCCCTCCGATTCGTGTGGAGTCATGGGCTGAGATCCTTGACAAGTTTGCATTCGTGCATGGACTTGTCGACGACATGATCAAATGCCTTTAGTAGGAAGACCTTGACGTGGATAAGTAGCAGTATCAAATGCCCTTATATTGTTACACTAAAAAATTTTGAGTTTGTTGATTTTTCTATGCTAACATGATTATCACACTCTCTATGTCGAGGCAGCCTCTTGGCTCAAATGAGACCCAACACGACCTATGAAAGTTGGCACTATGCCTACACTTTCACCTGACATGACCGAGGTGCCTCATCGCACGTTCGATGAGGCTTATGAGTGCGTCTTGCACTCAGTACGCTCCCTATGGGAGTATAAGTGCATCAACGAGGACCTGTGGAAATGGGTCCAAAGGGTTGAGCAAAGAGAGGCTGACCTAGTCGCTGAGGTGGAGCATCGTAGGTTGAGGAACGAGTTCCTCGTAAACTGTAACCCTGATGCTAAGGACTGGTGCAAGGCTGTAGATGACTACACAAAATTTTGAATTATCATACATCAGAATGTTAAATCCACCACGAGATAATTGAACAGCAAATGCAGATGGACTTGCTAGTCCAAAAGTGTCAAGACATGAAAGATATCAGCGTCAAGGTTTTCGAATGTGGGCAAACCCAGAGAAATCACAAACACGTGTACAAGCTGGAGAATGATATCCATCGAAAACTATACAAAGGTGCTGCCATGGAGGCATTCACGTATGAAGCATTCATGAATGCTATCGACGCTTTTGAGGCCTATGCTAAGTTCAAAGAGCAGGTGAAGGTTACGAAATCTCCTAACTTAAAAGTGGACCTTCCTACAGGAGAGACCACAATCACCTCCCTTTCCTTGAGACCTCTAAGATGGATGACCATGGAAAGGGAGAGAGCCACTATTGTGAATGCTGAACCTAGCAATAGGGGTTGGATGAACATCATGACAGAGGCGGTCTGGCGTCACCTCAAGCTCGGTCTAGATCAGATACCCTTTGAGACCGATGTAGGCCCCTCTCAAGTTAGTCACTTTACTGTGTAGATGCTCATGCTATGTTATAGTTTGCATTTGTTGCCCTAACTAACCACTTCATTCCTATGATGCAGGCTCCAGATGAGGGTGCGAGGCCCATAGAGGGAGGGAATGAAGAATCAGTAGAAGGAAACACAGGGGAGGATGATGCACAAGCAGATGAAGTAGAGGTGAGTGGCAAGGATGATGCAAATAGAGACAACCCATGATAGCATGGGATTTTTTTTGAAATTCTTGAAATTTTTGAAATGTTGAAATTTTGTAAAAGTTTTGCAAACACTGCCAACAGGAGAAAGTTTTGAATGAAATGAAAAAATTTAGAAAAAAAATTGATTTTGTGTTAACTCATGTATCATGTAAAGTTTTCATGCTTTCATATGCTAGTTTTAGGCCATTTCAAGCCATTGCTAGTTTTAGGTTGTTTTGGGCCATTGCTAGTTTTGGGCCATTTCGGGCCATTACATAACATGCCAAAAGGATTATATGTTAACAAATCGAAAAGCAAAAATGCTAGTTTTAGGCCATTTTGGGCCATTGCCAAAACAAATAGTACATTAAAAAAGAAAAAAGCGATGAGGCTAGTTTTAGGTCATTTCGGGCCATAGCGTAGCATGCCAGAAGGATGGCATGTTAACAAAGTAAAGAAGCAGTGAATGTACCAGGGATGACAACTAGGCAAGAAGCAGTAGGGTTGCTACACTATGCATACTTGCCTCTTGACTTGTTGTGGGTTGATCGGAACATAAGGTTAAGGTGTTTCACCAGGGCCCTCGTTCACATCATCGTCCTCCACTTGGAAGGGCAACTCAACCCATGCATTTTCGATTTGGCAATTGGCTCGCTGGGCCGATCCTTTCATTGGATGGTTAATGCATGCATGAGTAGGCACGTCACTCTCGGAGGTTGTCACCTCTGAGCCCTACTCCATGTCTACGTTACTGATTTCTTGCATCACTATTTCATCACCATGGATCATCACCTCCCTGCCTGCGTATGGTAAGTGGATTTCCTAGTGTATAGGTGAGGAGACAATCCTAAGTTGTGCTAGCCATGATCTTCCCAAGATCAAGTTAAACCTAGGCATTTCCTCAACCATGATGAACTTTGCGTCTATGGGGAACTAGTCCCCTGCTATGAAGTCTACATGAACTATGCCTTTCACTAGGACGCGTGCCCCGTTGAAGGACCTCAGACACAATATCGTTGTGGGTTTGATTTGTTCGACCAATCCCAACTTGTCCACAATAGGAAAGGGAATGATGTTTGTGATAGCCCCATCATCAACGTGTACCCTTCAGATCCAGTTTTGGCCAACCCAAATTGTGATGAAGAGAGGCGCTGTAGTCACCTGACCCCCTCCAAGATCTTCCCTAATGGCATCATCATTGAAAGTCAATTGAGGTGTTGCAAACTCCGTGGGTACAGAGGGAAGCATGACTGAATGGATTACTTCCTCTTCCGCTGGCATGTTCTCGTTGACCAGAATCATCGTTAACATGTGGATTGGAGCCTTGCGGTGGGGTAAAGATGTCATGATTAGGTTGTACAAGATCAGTGTAGCATTTTTCTAATTTAGAGCTTGCTTGACCTAGGTGAGGGCATCCAAAAGGTCTTGGCCACCCCCTTGTTTAACACTTTCCTCCTCTTCGATTCATCCCAGAAGATAAATCTCCTGAGGAGAGGTGACTTCGGATTTGGGTTCAGATCCTTGTTAGCAGGGTGATGTAGGCTATGTAGTCATGTTGACCTTCGTCTTTGGGGATGAAGGTGCAAATGCAAGGGGTGAAGACGTAGACTTGGGGATACCTTTGATGGTACCTACCTTCAACGTCTCACCCACCAAGTGGACTTCTCACCTTGGTGGGTGAGGAGGCTATTTAGCTTTCTTTCGTGAGATAGGGGCCATCGAAGGTGTTGACCCCCTGATGATGAATAGAGTTGAAGGTGTTAACTAATAGGACCACGTGGCTCCACTAACAAGTGGTGCAAAGGTGGATTCCTATGGTGGAACTTGCAAGACGAATGGCTACTACAAGCTTGGATCAACCGCTGGTGGTGTTGGTGCACTATGTTGAGGCACATAGACCATGAATGGTTGTCGAGGTAGCCTGGGATCACTATCAATGTCGATAGTGTTGATGACATAATCAGAATTGTTGGCGTTGAGGGGGTCCATGTAGACATACATAGATTGGTTTTAAGGGCGTACTAGGTTGCTTTCATCTAGCACCAGTTTTCCCTGGTCGATTAATCTTTAGATGTCATCCTGCAATGCCAGACAATAATCCCTGTTGTGACCACACTGTTGGTGGTAGTCACAAAATATATCTAGCCTGAAACCCCTAGGAACTGGAGGCTCATTGGGCAGGGCCAAAGAGGGATTCCTAAGGAGCTCGTAGTAGCATTGATGTCTTACATTTTCTTCTTCCGACATCTGCTTATGTTGGATGTATCCTACTGCCAGCAGTTGCTTTAGAAGCTTTGAAGGCTTTAGAGGCAGTGGGATGTACTTTGAGTAGTCTTTGAGCTCAAAGTTGGGTTTGTTTTGTGCAGATGTCTCAAGCATAGGTGTAGCAGGTTGTGGCATGTGGCCCTGTCTGGGTGTGGGGTTACCCAAAGTTATGGTTGGTTTCTTGTTGTTCTTGCTACCATTGTTTCTAGGTTTGGGCTTGACCTCAATTACCACAGTGGCCATTGTGGTTGTCAGGGCTTTACCCTTGTCCTTCTTTGCAAAGGTACTTTTGTAAGCGATGTAGGCTAGATCTTTGTTTGCCTTGGCCGTGTCTTGTATGCTCTTAGTCTAGGTGAAAGCTAGACTAAGAGAGTGAGGAGCAAGGTAGTACAATTGAGACTTGATGAAGTCATTCACTACGCCCTTAGAGATGGCTAGTAGGTGGGCTTCTGTGATGGGCTTGCAGATTTCGTTAAGGGTTGTGCTCCAACGTTGAATGAACTTTTGGACCGGCTCTAAAGCATCTTGCTTTATGCTCATCAATTGATCCAGCGTGGTTTCTAGCTTTAAGTTGTACTTGAAGCACATCACGAACTGGGTTAGAAACTCTTCCAAAGTTGATATGGATGAGCGTGACAACGCATGATACCAGTCGAACTTTTTCCCAGCTAGGGACATGGTGAAGACACGAGCGATCATGTGCGGCCATTGTTGCAATAGCAAAGACTCAGATCTGAAGGTGACAAGATGTGCATTGGGATCTACCTCCCCATCGTACTTCTTGAAGTACGGGAGAGACATTCCTGGGGTTAATGTCAAAGTAGGGATTGCAAGGCTGATAGGGTCATCCTTGTAGAAGTTCATGACTTATACCATGTCAGACCCAGCAACTTTGAGGCATTTTATTTTCTCGGTGAGGGTCTCGATGAGCTGGAATGCTTGGTCCAAACCTGGCGACGTTGTGGATGGCTGGGGTGCTGTGAGGGTAGCTCCTACCTATGGTATGGCTGGGGCGATGGCCTGATCCATTAGCGGTACCATTGGGATGACCCCTGCGAGTGGTGTTTCCTATGTTGTCCACCACCTGGTAGGTGGTGTTGTTAAGGCGGTGACCACAGGTTGGGCTTCTAGGTAGACTACTTATGTCGCTGGTAGCATAGACCATAGCCCTGTGTTAGGCTATGCCAACTGTAAGGCTTGGTGTATTTGAGAGTGCACGTAGTGCGATAGTTGTGGAGTAGGCAAAGAAGAAAATGGGGCCCACCATGTGGATGGGTCGGGGCCCGCCATAGTGGGTGGGACAGACGTGAATGTAGGAATAGAGATAGAAGTTGTGTATGCTTGTGAAATTGGTATGGTATGAACATGTGGTAGGGTAGCCATGGTTGGCGTATTATGTGCCACAGAAATGGACTATTGAACAGTCTGCAAAGGAATAGTAGCTGCGAACGAAATAGGCAAAATAGATGAGGACGGGCATTGAAATGCTACAAGATTGGCATGGCTACCCATAGTAGCCATAATCGTGAGTTGCGAAAGCGTAGGCATAATTACAAAGGAAGAGGTAAGAGACGATGGATTGGCCCAAAAAGATTGGGTAGGAGGAATAGGAGCAGGGTTGGTTGGACCTCCCTCGTCCAATTAGGAATCAAGTTCTTGTTGCTCATCCTGGAAAGCATCATCTTGGTTGGACGCTATGTCCTATTGCTCCCTAAGCTTAGCCAAATGGATTAGTTGGTCTAGAAGCCTTTAGTATGCTTTTGTTAAAGGTAAAGAAACACCGGGAGTAGGAACAAACTCTTTCTCGTTGTAGTAAGCGAACTCAAAGCTACGTTTTTCTTCGAGTTCATGTATGTCCATTTTATTGGCATTGCCATTTACATTTTTCATCTTTCTTGTTCCTCATGTTTTTCCATCTTATAGCTACCAGAGGTTTGTTCTTAGTCATGGGGGCCCTAACACAAATTTTTCAATTTTCTCCATTTTACTATTCACCTAACCCCTACTCCTTGGGTAGTCACCTGTGATAAATCTCTGTAGTGATCGAAAACATCAATGGTTGGAAAACACTGAGGGGTCGATGGATGTGATAGTTTCGACCTTGTACCCATGAGAGGGCCATGCTGGGTGTGTGCGGATACAGGGCACCCTGAACGGTCTGGTCGATCAGACAGGGACTTAATCAGCGTATATATAGCCTTTTGCAACATATGGTTTTGAAAATGGGAACAAAAACACGAAGTAATGCTTGAAAGTAAATAAAGCAGAAAAAATAGTGCAAAACACAATAAAGAAAAAAGAAGTAAAATGCAGTTGGAAAAATGCACCACTCTAAAGCTACAATCTTGCTCTGTTAAGGTGGATACAGTCAGTTGCACAGTGCAGTGGAGTGCAGAGATCCTGAGAGAAACTAATACATGTAGAGCAAAATAGGTTGTGCGCTTGGGCATGGCCTTGGGCGTTGACAATGTGAAAATTCTACCAAGGTGGTAGAAAGGGAGACAGAACAAAATGCCAGCTGAAAGAGCTAACTATCTCTAGTGTTGAATAGAAAGCTTACAATGCTTGATGTTATAATGTGCATAAAAGAGAACTTGAATGCAAGAGTGAATGCCAGGGAGAGGAAAAGCCAAGGAATCGGAGAGAATTCTTCACTTTTAAATGCTACTTCTTGGAAAAAATTTTGAATCCTTTGAATGCTACTTATCAGGGTATTTATAGGATCAAGGGCATGCGAAATGGACGATTTGGACACCACGTGCCTTGGGCCCATGTTGACTTGTCTGTGCTGCATGTGCCATACATGACCATTGGACTTGCATGGCTATTATAATGTGAGCTTGCCATGCTGCAACTGTGCACCTGCCACACCGTAATTGCACTGTCAGCGTATGGAGACATGTGCCAAAAATCCAATTAGGTGAAGTGCATTGATGTTGCACAACCACCCGCATGCCTTGCTATGATTTGTAGCATAGCATGCTTAACATAGTGTAGCACCTTGTCGCACATTCCACTACATGTGTGTTGCATCCTTGCTATGCTATTCTATGCTATGTAGCATAGCATAGCGTAGCAACCGACCTTAGTCATGAAAGCTTTGCCGATTTGCAAACTTTTCTTCTTGCGATGCAAGACATGCGAACTTTGCTAATTTTGCCCTTTGATCTGCCTTCTATCTCTTATGTAGGATTGTTACGCCTCGCTGTGCCATGTAGCTTAGCATAGCGTAGTAGTAGACATGGTCTGCCACTTCCTAACAGAAAGGGACATTGTTGAAGGACTTGAAATTGGGCATGGGGACTGGTTGTGAAGCTATTGCCATGTTATGCTACGTCACGTGATGTAGCATGGCATAGCACTTCATTCTGCAATTATTTTCTGAAGCTTCCTACGCTACATAGCGAGGTGTAGTGTAGTGTAGCAGACTTCGTGACTTAGAAAATTTGCTGAACTATTTTATACATCCGGAATGCTGTTTCCAACTCTGCGCATCATTTCTAAGCAGGCTATCAACTGGGTAGGCTACTTAGGTGGATAGGTAGGATGACCCGTAGAGCCTGTCTACACCTAAAGTAGAAAATTTTCCAAACTGGCCAACCCAGATTCGAAGCGTTCTCCTCCCGAAGAACTGCCGTAGTGCTTGCACGAATTGCAAGGCTTGGTGAAGCAAGAATGACTTCAAATTTTTTTGGGTGTTTCAATCTCCAAACCAGTTTATGCCATAACCACAACTCAACAAATGTGCTTCATATTGAGGCAAGGTATCAACTGCATTGTGGTTTATCTATCCTTGCTCATTTGTGACTGTGTTGTGAGTGCAAATGGCAATCATACAAACAATGGATTGGGCTTGGAGGAAGCACTCAAGTTTGGAGAAAAATTGGAGCATTTACCAAAGGAGCAAGTTTAGTGGCATGGCTATGGATAAACAACGGAAGGCACAATCTTGGCATTGGTAGAAACATGCTCCATCTTCTTTCTCTATCTCTTTTTCTCTTCAAGCTACCAAATAAAGTCTTGGATGTCATTTATGTATGATTGTTCACCACAATGGTCATGAACACTAATGTTGTAATATGCTTATTGATCCATTCATTGGGCACATTGAGTTTATTATCCCATTCCACTGTAAGTTGTCAATTAGTCAACATTCCCATACCTTCCCAATATTTTGTAAGGAACGTGAGGACAAGTTTTTATTCAGTCGTGGGGGTATGATGAAGCGGTTACTCTAATTATTAAAGTGGTTATTAGTGGAGTGGTTACTCTAATAATTAGAGCGGCTATTATTGGAGTGATTACTCTAATTATTAGAGCGGTTATTATTGGAGTGGTTACTTTAATAATTAGAGTGGTTATTATTGAAGTAGTTATTCTAATTATTAGAGTGGTTACTCTAATTATTAGAGTAGTTGCTCCCAAGCCTATAAATACAATGCCTAGGTGCATAATCGAAAAGAAGTCTTGTAGGAGTTAAGTAGCAAAAATCTTGTAGTTTGTTAGAGTATTTTCCAAGTGCCTGCAATAGGAGGTTGAAGTGTGGACGGATCTTTATTCGAGCATTGTGTACCTAAGCACACCTTGTGTACAGAAATAAAGATGAGCTCTTTGATTCATCCTTGCAACACTTGAGATTTGTTTTCTTACACATTTCTTTTATTTTATTTTCTTATGCATTTATTTTATTTTATGCACTTTAAATCTTTGTTATCAGCATAGCAATTCATTTTGATCAATTAAGAAAATCGTTAAAAATACACTCAGTATGATCACTTCAAGCATGTGTGCAACACTTGGTAACCTAGTAACAATTAGAATTTAGTAATCCCAGTAGTGTTACACTAGTTTAGGATGTGGATGATAAGTGAGAATGGATATTGGTGTTAGGATTAGTTAAAGCCTAGTTAATGAGTAGTTAAGATAAATTAGTCACTTATCTTTTTTCTCCCTTATTTGAATAGGATATAAAAACATAAAAGATATAAAAAACATATGTCTCAAGCTTACTTAACCATACAATCATGACATACAAGTAAGTTTGGGAAGACAATAATCAACCAACCCGTCCTTGTTCCACAAAGGCGCATAGGTACTTAGTCCTTGGAATTCGACCATATCATGCATGAAACACTCATATTAGTATAGTTGAGCATAGGGGGTACCTCACCACTCATCAGCCACTATTGCATTTTTCTTGTTCGCATGTTGGTTTTTGTAAGCCATGTAGACTAGGTTCTTGCTTTCTTGCATTACCTCTTCTATGTCCTTCGTTTGGGAAAAGGCTTGACTTAGATACCTCAGGGCCAAGTGATACAGTTTTAACTTAATAAAGTCATTAATTGCATCCTTGAAAATGGGTAGAAGGTGCATCCTTGCGATGGCTCATGGATTTCATTTAATGAGGCACTCCAACATTGAAAACATTTTGGCATAGGCTTTAGGAGCCCCTACTTGACCTACATGAGCTAGTTGAGGGTTGCTTCAGGTTTTAAGTTGTACTTGAAGCAAGTCACAAACTAGCTTAGGAGGTTCTCCAAGGAGGAGATTAAGGCCCTAGGTAGCACATGGTACTAGTCTAAGGCTCTATTAGTTAATGACATGATGGACACATGTACAATAGTGTGCAACTAGGCTTGTAGTAGTAGACATCTAGATGTGAATGTCACTAGGTGTGTGTTGGGATCCCCTTCACCATTGTACTTGATGAGTTGAGGCAACCAAGCCCTAGTTGACAAAGTTGGGGATGGCACCATAGGAATTATGGGGTCATCTTAGTAGAAGTCCACCACATAAGTAGTTTTGGAGGAGGTGACTTTGAGTCGGTTGATCTCCTCCATCAAGCTCTGGATTAGCTAGAATGCTTGATCCAAGCTTAGAGATGTGCCAACTAGTTGTATTGGCTAGGCTATTTTTTGCATTGGTTGTACAACATAGGGTTGGATTGTTGGTTGTGGAGTCATGCAATGCATTTGATGCATTGGTTGTGCTATGGGCATGGTGATCGAGGTAAGCCATGCATGTGAGGGTTGGATTGACACTGAGGATGCTGAAAAAATAGGTAGGATGTAGGATGACTAAGTTGTTTGGGGCATGGAGATGGCCCCTACATGGATGTAGGGTTGGGTAGGCATGGTTGCTATTGACAAGGATGGCTGAGTAGGTTGGGCTGATGCCATGATGGGCAAGGTAAATGGAGGAGGGGCCATAATAGGGAGTGGCTATTGAAAGATATAACCTAACCCCACCTCCATGCAAGGTCTTACTGGAAGCAAAGGCAGAGTGTCAAGAACGGTCTTGTCGATTGAACAAGGAATTTACCTATTGTGGCTAGATCAGTGGGTGCAACTAGGGATGGCTTGCTTAGTCAAGATGAAAATGCAAATGATGCAAAACAATGCTAAGTGTTTTAAGTGGTGTTTCATGGTGCTAAGTGTAGAGTGCAATCACGAGTGGGGGCAAGCATAGTCAAGGGTTTTGGCACAAATGGAGGTGCCAACCAGTGAAGACTAATTTCTAAGCATACTTATAACATGAACATGCTTTGAAAATGCAAAAAATGCAAAGGAAATGTAAAAAATGCAAGAGAGAAATAAAACACCATCCCAAATGGGTTTGAGCATAGTTAACTTCAAAAGGGGTTCAAAAGGTACGTAATGTACAATAGGCATAGTGGAGAGCATAGTCATAGTCTTAGTGGTGTTAGGTCATGAAGTCTGATGCTTGCCATGGTGTCTGTGCCTACCAAGTTGGTTTCCACTATGTACCATGTGCTATGGTGTCCTATAGAGCTATGATGGGCTTGTGGTGGATTATGGGATGCAACTTTGCCTCTATGCAGTGTGCTAGTGGTAGCCTCTGGGTCTTGTTCACCCAAGGCCTTTGGGTCTCATTTGTCCAAGAATGTCAAAATGTAATGTCAACTAGAAGAAATGCCAACCATCCAAAACATTGGGGGTGCAAGGTATTTATAGGGCTAGGGTTAGCCCAAAATGTAGAGAGACTACCATGTGGTAGTGGGATGGTTGGAACTATGTTGTACCCAAACTATGCTCTCCACTGAAGAAAATGGTGTCATGCAATGTTATGCTCTAATGGACTCTACGAGGCAAAGAGATTGTAACTATGCTGCCCAACTACCGAGAGGACCATAATGTACCTGCAAAAACTGCCAAAAAATGCAACTTTTGTAGACTATGCTTTGTGACTATGCTCTCCATTGTAGTGAGTGGTGTAGAGCAGAGTTACAATTTCAAGGAGAAGGATGATGCAAAAAAAAATGAAAATGCCTACTAAAGATGTGTTGGAGATAAGGTGAGTGCCACGGCTACATTATGAAGGCCTTTGGAGGCTATTCTGCATGTCTACACTTGACTATGCTCTAGACTAGGTGAGAGCATAGTCCCAGACTTAGAAAAAGTTTGTCCATTTGCTGACTACACTCCTAGGGAGGTTGACTATGCTCTCAAATGGGGTCAAGCATAGTCCCAGCAATGAAAAAAATCTTGCAAAAATCTAAGCTAATGAACTGTCTATGCTTGACTATGCTCCCATTTGGTGGAGAGCATAGTCTCAAAAATTAGAAAAATCTTGCCAAAACTAGGTCTTCCACACTGTCTATACTTGACTATCCTCCTAGGTAGGTGGAGAGTGTAGTCTCAATAGTTAGAAAAACTCTGTAGCAAGTGTCATCATTCTAACACTTAGAAAAATTTGTGAAATTGGTAGTTTGAGTTGACTACACTCTTTATTGTGCTGACTACACTATGGTGCAATGGAGAGTGTAGTCCCAACACTTAGAAAAATTTTCTAGAAGTGTTATTGTTCTAACACTTAGCCAAATTTGCAATTGAGAAGTAGTAGCCTAAAAGTTTGTGGTGTTTTAAGTAACATACAACCTTTGATTAATTGCCTATGACCCCAAAAAGAGAAGGAAAAGAAGGACCTTCACAAGAAGCAACCAAACACCTAAGAGGTGGTAGAGGCCAACAAGGCAAGCAAGTCAAGCATGAGGAGGAAGAGGCCCAATCATTTAGCATCCATCAAGAGGCTCCTATTATAGGGTAGTCAATCCATGGAGAGGCTATGAAACCATAAGCTCCAGTGCAAGGGTAATGCCTCACATTGTCCCTAGAATGCCTTGAAGCTATTCAAGAGAAATCCATATTGACTATGGTCCTCATAGAAATGAACTTTCACCCATTCATGGCATTTGCTCCTAAGGCAGTCTAGATGCAGCTCCAAGCATCATTGTTATGACACATTTTATCAAAAATTGTGAATGGTACCTTGGTGAGATGTACCAATTGTAGCACATCAAGAAAGAAGGCACCATGGTTAATATTGGTGGAGTCACTGTTTATTTCTTGGTCAAAGTAATTGCAAAGGCTCTAAATATGCCAAATGTGGGGGCCAAGTTAGCACATCTATCGATGAGGTCCAATCCTGAGACCAGAAAGTTATGGCTGAAGCGAGCATATAACAAAGAGAAAAAACATATAATGAATTGACTCTGGAAGAGAGGACCTATTTCAAGATAGGCACATATCACCTCTTCCCCACCAAAGGGCTCAACAAAATCTCAACATACATAGCTAGGGGAGGTGCAATACTAATGGAAAAATACATGGCCAATATTCCCTAGTTGTGCTACTTTAGAGGCAATTCGAAGAGGAGGTAGGGAAGCCAACACTTCCATTCCATTATTTGATCTAAAAGCTATGTAAGCATCCTATAATCCTACAGTATACAAATGACATTCCTAGGAGGCCTCAGAATCCTTCTTTTGTTGAATTGCTCAAACTTGTAGCATTAATGAAAGACCTTGGTGAGGAATAAGAACTAGAAAAGGAAGCAAAAACAGAAAAGGAAATAGAATAAAAGCCTAAATAGCATTGTGAGGCACAAGTTCCATTACCACTTTCACAAGACTATATTCCTACAACGAGCCATTTGCAAATAATATCTAAAACACTTAGCTTGTGGAGTAGAGATGAGTCAAACCTCTTCAAAGTTGTCAACAATGCCATGTAGCCCACTATTTTTTCCTATCCAACAAGTGGGTAGATTTCACTATAATTAAAAGGAGAACCCTTGTGGTCATGAAAAATATTTGGTAATGTAGCATCCTTTTAGGTGATGCTTGAAACAAAAGAAGGTGCCACAGTAG
Source organism: Gnetum montanum (assembly GCA_015680685.1). Classification (NCBI taxonomy): domain Eukaryota; kingdom Viridiplantae; phylum Streptophyta; class Gnetopsida; order Gnetales; family Gnetaceae; genus Gnetum; species Gnetum montanum. The sequence continues at coordinate 559,649 of MNCI01008581.1, forward strand.
TGGTCATGTAGCATCAAGATGCAACAATTGTAACAAAGATAATGAAAAATCATATCAAGAAATATTTTATTATGCCTGTTGTGCCCCCAATGGATTTGACTAGGACCAAAGATGCACAAATGAATTCTTGTACTTCAATGACTCCTACAACCCATGAGAATGTACTAGATAGATTGTTCTAGATGGGACAAGTAATGACCACCTTATTTGACATCTCTAGTGATGTCACTATAGTACAATCAAACCTCATCACCACCAAATGGAAGCTAGTCATGGCTAAGACCAAGGTGAAACATGTAGAAGTAGAAGTGCAATGCTTGCAATAAGAGTTGGCCACCTTGAGCTAAAAGATGGAACCCTACTTAGTTTATTGCACTTGACTAGGTGGGTCAATTCAAAACAAAGTAGCTGAACAAATTGATTGAAGAGAATAAAGATATTGAAGAAGAAAAAAAGAAGGTGGTTTGGAATGCCTAAGCTATTGACACTCAAGAATATGTGCATAAGAAGGCATTGACCATCACATAAGAAGAAAATAAATAACTTGCTACAAATAATGCAAGGTTGACCACTATCGAAATACAAAAGAATATACTGGAGGAAAGTGTCCACCAGTTGAGAGAACAACTGGTGAGGATCAACTAGGACATCAATTGATTAGCCAGAGAGAATCAAATCCTCTTGATGAAGGAGGTCCATGTAATTCATCAAAAGTCTACAATCAAAATAAGTACATGGCAAAATGAGGCAAAAAAGAATGAGAAGCTGAAGGAGCACTTTTGGGACTAGGTTGGCATGTATAAGAAAATCACTGAAAAGAGAATCCATATGAAAAAAGCCTACATTAGATCCATGTCAGCACAAAATCCTAATTGGTAGCCCATCCTAGATAGTTATGCATTGGTCCACCAAGCAGAAGTAAAGAATAAAGACCTATAGATTGAGGACTTAAAGGAATACATGACATTAGCTAACTCTCGATATGCCAACCTTGCCATGTTAATAGCAGGTCAACCTAAAAATGAATTAGAAAAATAGGTAGAAACTAGCTACAAATTATATGAAAAAGAGTTTGCAGACAAAAAAGATGTTTTATAGAAACTCCATGTAGCAAAATCAGAACTAGACATGATCAAGGCTAGCTACCATGGACAAAAGAATGTAGCCTCAGATCTAAATGGGAGATTAACAGACCATCATGAGTTGAAAGAAAAGGCCAGAGCCTTCAAGGAGGAATGGTGATAGTTTGTGGCCTGGTATGTAAAAGCAAACAAGATGTTTAAACAACTACCATGTCCATTGGATGTATCAACTCTAGCACACATTAGTTCAGTAACCTAGATGGTACATGATCCTAGAACAGAGGAGGAAAAGTTGTAAACACTCTTAAACCGCTATAAATTCTAGAAGCCTAGTCACACTTTAACCCTTGCTATAAGTGCAATTATTCCCATTATTTTTGTTTCACATGTGCTTTTGAAATATATCTTTTTTTTTGGACAATTGTACAAATTCATTCCATTGAACGCCTTCATTATGAATTTTTACTTTTTCAATTCTCTACTAATTGGTAGCATTACTTGCTAAAAAATAAGTTGCAAGAAGAACTCTTTCTCTAGCATTTGTATGTAATAGTTCAAAAAAATAATTCATCCTAAACAACTAGGATTCAGCTTGCTCTTCACTTGAAACTCCATCAAATGATGGTGGCTTGTACTTTAGAAATTCTTGCAACTTGATAGCCCCATTATTCACCTTATTTTGATATTTTCCTGCCTCATTTTCCTCATGATTCTATACTGTTGGCCATATATTTTGTTGTATAGCTATAGTAAGAAAAGTGATAGAATGGGCAAGTGCTGCAAAGGCCTCTTGCCAATGTTGAGGAGGCTCATTCTCTTGGTTGCTAGAATTGGCACCACACTTATTCCTCATATAAGTCTTCATTATAATTACTATTCAAAGGCCTGTACACCCTTTGAATGTTGTGATTTAGTTGCCATGATAAAGTATTCCAAATCAACACTGAAGCCATTTCTTCTCAATTTCGGCATATGAACGATAGACCAACACCACATCAAATAATGCTCAAATTAAAACTTCATAAGAGGTTTCAAGGAATGTAAAAGAAAGCTAGACCTAGCTCTCTAATACCAAAATGTAATACCCATTCATAGGGAGTAAGAGCTAACACCTGAAGCCCCCCAAAAAGAAAGCTAGTTGAAAAGAATAAAATGCATAGGTGGCTTTCTTTCTACAACAATCAAAATAACATTAACGTATAAAAGTAAAATGAAATCAATAGTGGCTAGATCTAGCTCTTAAACATGTTAATAAATATTAATTTTAATAATTAAGAGGTAATTTTAAAAAGAAATAGCCATAGTAAAATATTTTTGCAAGATTCATCAGATTAAAAAAATCATTTTTTTTAATTTAACCTAAAAAGAAATATCTAATTAGGACCATTTACACACTTGTAAACCAAAGGAATGACCACAAAAGAAGATAAATTGATAATCTTAGATTTTTTCAATCACATAATAATATTTTATAATTTCCATCAACACACAAAACAAGATCATTTGAATTTAGCTCTTATAACCATTTTACCATTAATCATTTAATCAAAAAATGTATATGTTCAATAGTAGAGAATAGATAGATCACAACCGTAAATTAACATCCTATATTTTCTCCCACTCCATCAACTTATAGAAAGATATCAAAATCAAACTTGAGAAGGTATAGGAAAAAAATGTAATTCAAGATTCAGATCCAAGATTTATGCATTCAAAGGAAATGGATCATCAACCAAATTCCAACCAAAGCCCAAAAATTCCATAATTTTAAAACATTTGCAATTATCTATTGGCCCAAGGATACTCTCACTTTCTACTAGTTGTACCAATCCTCATATTAGGGATCCTTTGCCCTATTGGTAGTCTTTTGCAAAAAATGCCTTAAATTGTTATGGGTGTTTCTAAATCATTACAAAAACAATTCTCATCCGAGTCATTTAGGTGTGAGAGTGCAAAGGACAAGTGGAGAGATCCAAGAAAAGCAATAAAGATGATGAGTCATGTTTTTCTCCCTATGAATGGGTATTACAAGATCAATGCCATCAAATAGGGCTATTTGATGAGATAAAAAGTGTAGCATTAAGTAGAGTACTCCTTTTTCATGACATGAATAGATTAGTGCTAAGATGTAGTCAATAGTGGACATCACTTAAGATCCTAGGTAAGTGAGGAGGTAAGCCTCTTAATACTTTATTATCATTTTCCTTAGGAGATGATCTTGTGTAAATTATTTATAATTAGTGATGAGTCATGTATATGTCAGACCCGATACCAAATATATGATATCAAGGCCCTGATATCAGATACATGATATTGGGTCCCAAGAAACAATGTCAAATATTTGATATCATCTCCTCTGTGCTAGCCTATAAATACAACACTTGGATGTACTATTAGGACATAGTTTTAGTTTTAGATTTTTGTTAGATTTTTCATAAATTGTTGATTTCCAATTTTGTTATTCCCAGTGCATGTTGATAGTGTGATGTTTGTGATTGTATGACATTCTTATTCGAGTGTGACATACTTGGACATGTTACATGATTGGAAATAAAGATTCAGATTACTTCCATCTATGTTGCATCCACTTAGATTATTATTTTTTTCAATTATTTAATTGTTTAATTATTTACTATTTTCCTTAGTTAATATTTCCATTCATTGCTCTTTACGATTCCTATCATTAAGAAAAATGAGTACGATTAATCATGAGTGCTTAAGTGTAATTACTTGGTAATCTAGTAGTGTATTGTTTGGCAAACCTAGTGATGTACGCTTGGCAATTCCAATGGTGGTTATACGAAGTCCAAGGCATGTGCAAATAATTAGGAATGGATATTCATTGCACGTAAGCTAGCTAGATTTTACTTTTCCTTGTTCATTATCTTAATTAATTTATCTCTTTATTGTCATTACAAGTAGCATAGGATTAGACAACATCATATATCTCACTTTGGACTAAGTCATACATGACAAAGCTACCACTAGTCTAAGTGAGAAGACAATGAACTACAATGAAGGAATAATGATCTAGATGCATGACTAGTCCCATCCATGAACTTTGATCAGATCATGCGTGAACACTTGTGATTCATATGGTTGGGCATAAGGGTACCTCATCACTCATCATTGGCACCATTACTAGGGATGGTGCTTGTTATCTAGATTAGTTATATTATATAAAATCTCTATAAATGCATTAATGATATATCTTTCAAAAAATATTAAATCACACACATCATAAACTAGCAACAATGTCTCTTTCACAAGGAAGTGATAATGCATCATATAGTAAAAACATTCATTAGAGAACTAACGAGATATATGGTGAATAAAATTGGAGTGACCAACTTCATGCAAGGATTTCATATGTTCATGACCACCCTGACAACACTCCAAAGACTACATTCACCTAAGGCAAACAATCCTAGGGAGGATGAAATAGGTCCTAGACAAGGGAAGGCCTCAAGGCCTCAAACCTCCTTGAAACTAAGAAACAATGAATCAAGGGACCTTGGAGAATACCATAGAAGCCATGGCAATCCTTCTAGTTCCTCACCTTTCTCTTTCCCTTCAGTGTCTAGTTCTAATGAAGATGAATGTAGGTATGGAAATAAAGCTCCACTACAAGGCTGAAATAAAAATAAAAATCAACATGAACATAGGAAAAATTGTCACCATCAATTGAATAGGAATTTCCCTCACAACCTGTCTAACGATGATGAACCCTTATTGGGCATTAAAAGTATAATGCAAATCATAGAGGTAGTTAAGATATCTCACAGGAACGACAAAGAGAGTTGCCTACCTAGGCTTGACATGAATAATATTCCTAAATTTGTAGGAGGCTATGATTTGGATCCATCACATCAGACATAAGCCTTCGATGATGCCTGTGTCTGGTACAACATTGAAAATGAGCGGCAAAAGGTTAAGCTTTTTCCTAGGACACTAATTAATAAATCCAAAGTGTGGTATAGATTATTAAAACCAAATTCAATTTGATGATGGTCAACAATGCTAGAACTCTTCAACAAGAAATACCAAACCTATGCGAGGGTGTCTAACCTGAGGAGACAAATCTAAGGATGGAAGTAAGAACAACATGATCCCTTGGATATTATTCCCAATTGAATAGATGCCTAAGCCATGGTGATGAGTGGTGAGGTACCCCTACATCCAACCATACAAATCACATAGTGTTGATGTGTGATCTAGTTGAATTCCATGGACTTTATAGTTTCTAGTGCACTAGTCTTCTAGGTAGTGAACCTTGCCTTAAGGTCAATCATTGTCTTCCCAATTACACTTGTGATGTACACTAGTATGATTATGTGTAATTGAGGCATCTAATTTTTATCATTCTGTATTTTATGGTTTTGGTTTTTAAAGAGAGATAAAGTAATTGGATTAACTAATTTAATTTAACTAATTAACTAGTATTTAAGTAGTCCTAACATAAGCATCTTGTCCCATGTTTTGCACATGTTCTAAACCCATGCATCCATTGCTAGGTTACTAAGCATTATGCTACTAGGCATACCAAGCAATAACACTGCTAGGATTACTAAGAAAATATGTGTTACGCTTGAAGCAGTCGTACTTATGTGTTTAATCTATCTAGCTTACCTTGCTTAATTACTTCATTAGCTTAATTAGGAAAAAACATTGAATAAATAATTAAAAACATTAAATGCATAAATAAAACATTTAGGCTATCTAGAATGCTACAAGGTTTATCAAGAAGTTCATCTTTATTATTGCACACACTACTGTGCTCATGTACAATAATGCTCGAATAAAGATCCGTACACTCAATGACTCCTACTACGGGCACTTGGGAGAAATATTCTAACTCTCAAATGAACAAACTACAAGAGCTTCACTATTATTGAAATCTTGTTGCCATAAATGTAGCTGGTAGGCATGTATTTATAGCCAAAAAATGAACACAACATTGATAGGGCCTTGTTAACACAACTAAGAAATGCAACTCATCATAACCCAACAACTAAATGAAAACTTGTCCTAAAGTTATTTTAAAAAATTGGGAAGGTATGGGATTATTGATTGATCTTTCACAAAAAAAATAGATTAACTTGACAAAAATGGAGTGCCTGAGTGTACAAATCAACAAATTATAAAAATGATGATGTTCATGACACAAAAATGAACACCATGACATGATTCTTCAAAATTGGATAGCATGTTCTTTAATGGTGTGAAGTTTGATGGAGAAGATCAAATAGTCCTAGGTGGTCATAGCTCTTGAGGTTTTGAGGAACCTTCACCGACTTCATGCATGTGTAGTGGTTGAGGTGGTTGTGGCTATCCTGCTACTGCTATAACTTCTAGTGGAAGGCGAAAAGCATCTAGCAATGCTTTTATTTTCTCCTCCTTACTTCTAGGATCGTGCACTGTCCATGTAGCTTTGCCAATGTGGGTTGGAATGGGCACATCCCAAGGACATGGAATTGCTGGAAAGAGCTCCTTCACATTGATAAACTAGGTAGTGAATTATTTGCGTTCAATGTCGAATTCTTTGACTACATCCTTCAACTCTTGGTAATCATTCCTCCTTTTGGCTAAGTTCTTAGCCGTAGATTGTTGATCCATGAATCATGCTCTGAGAACTTTGAGTTTAGCATTTGTAGTATCAAGCTTTTGCTTGATTTCTTTTTTATGTTTAAACTCTACCTCATAGAGCAAATATGAGCTAGCCATTTATTTATCTAACTTTGATTATGGCCATTTGGTAGTTAGCATTGCTAGGTTCACATAGTAGAGATTGGCCAACTCCATGTATTCTGTCATTTCTTCTATTTGTAACTTCTTTAAACAAATCTTTGCTTTGTTGTAGGCATCAATCCCATCAATGATAGGATACCAAATTTTTTTTTGAAGTTGCTGGAGAGCTTCATTATTTTTACCTTTGCCATTTGGATGTGCTTCTCATTTACTTTCTTATGCAAGCCAACCTGGTTTTTGTAGTGATTTTTAACTCTCTCAAATTTCAAAGCTTCATTTTTCTAGGTGGTAATCTCAATAGCAAATTTCTACTGTAAGGCACAAACTTTCTTCATTGATAGATTCTTATTTTCTATGGCCAATTTCCTTAATTCAATATTCACCTTAGCTAGCTTCTCTTGCTGTTGATGAATAAATTCTTACATTTTTTCTTTTTGGACATCAACATTACATAGGCAATGATTTTCTATGGTTAGTGTTGCATTCTCCTAGTGCATCTAAACTAATTCCTTTTAAACTAAATATGTCTTTGCCTCTACTATGGATTGATTGAAGATGGTCATCACTACTTCCTCTTCAACCTTCTTGAGTCATTCTTGGAACTGTTGGAAAATTTCATTGCTAGTTATTATCGGCTTGAGGAGTGCAGGATCAACAAGATGGGCATGTAATTTGCCAACTTCCATGGCCAAGCATTGATTTTATGCTTGAGCCATTTTGAGTTGCCCCTCCAAGATGATGCATTTGCCCCTTGCTTCTAGCAGCTCTAACTAGGTTGTGGTGATGTTATCTGCAAGATCAAAGATATCTAGGATTGGTTGCTCGATCCTCACTAGTTAATCCAATAATTATTCATGTTGGGATGCATTCAATTTTTTGCTAACAATGCCTATGGATGTTTGCACATCTTAAAGTGTAGATATGTTTGGTACAAATTTCGTAGGTGTATTAAGTGCTTCAGTGACATGGTCAGCAACTACTTTAGCCACAATCTCTTGTCCTTGGTGCCACATCACCAATATAGTGATCCCTTCACCTTCCTCCAAATGCATTGAGAAGGAGGTCGCATTGCTAGATATTTCTAGGAATAAATGGTGTTATGATAATGACACCATCACTTCTCAAGCATTAAGATCATACCTCATGGGCAACTGCGTTCATTGGGCAAAGAATATTGATCCACCACTTTCCATCTAGTTGATTGTTCAAGCGACCTCATTAAGGTGACTTATTGTTGGTTGATACATAGATGGATCTACACTACCCATCTTTGCAAGATGCTCTTACTTACATAAGAGCTACTCTCAAATTTTGTGCAAGTTCTCAATGGCTGCATGTGCCTTCACATTGTTTCTTGAGTAGGTGGTGGAGGTGGTGACTGCTCCTCTTCTTTGGTTGTGGTAGGTATATTTTCTTTCATGATTTTAGACCATGAAGCCAAAGGAGCATGCCTAATTATATCGTTGATGTAGCGGATGATTCTTACTCTTTTGTAAAATTTCCAAATGAGGAATGAAAAGGAAAATATTTTTCTTCCACATTTATTTTCCTTGAAATGATTTTTGATCTCCAAATAGATTAGTTATGCAAGGTTTACAAGAAATATCTTGCTTAGAGTGGCACATGCTCAGGTGGAAAAGGCGGTCACCTTGCTGGGCCTCACTATTAGATTGAGGTGATAAGCTACAATTTTGAAGTAGATGTGTTTTGCTAGTGTGAGCATGTTGTACTCCTTACTATTAACCCCATAACATTACTAAGTCAACTCCTTTTGGGCCTCAAGATCATCTTTTGTTGATAGCTAAACCAACTGTGTTCCAATATTAGTCAAACCCAGTGCCTATGCAATAGCCTTGACAAAGTAGGACACCTGAATATCCTTGGTTTTTACTATGGATCCTAGCCTTCTATTATTCTAGAAGAGATATGTCTCTTTCATGTATCATTCTCCACTAGATGTAATGATTGGCCACATGGGAGAGTTCTGCAATTATGTTTTGACTTCTACTGAAGCTTTCTCTAGAATGGTCCAAAGTTTATTTCTTAGATAACTAAGTGTTAAATCTCTTAAGACTTGATGATGTTAAGGCAAGTATAAGTAAAAGTGACTTCAAGCCTTTGCATGGTTCTTGGTGCTTCTCCTCATTATTATTGCTTTGTTGGCACTTCTACTTTTGTAATCTATTGAACAAATTCCACATTGGGCTCCTCACAAAGAGGTCCTATTGCATGGGTTACCTTTAGTGGTTCTTGGGCTTGTTATTGTTGGCATCTTCTAGCTTTGGGCCATTTTCCCCTTGCTTGAGAGGGTTATCCTTCCTATAGATGTTTTGGTCTTGGCACCATTTGTAATCACAATAAGACTATGGGTTAGCAATCGTTGTGTAACATGAAGCAATTGGGATACCTTTATCTCTTTAGGATAGTTACACTTGGCTAAGTTGTGAATATGGTTGATTTAATTACTCTAATCATTAGTTTATTTATGCGTTATTGTTAATAAATCATCTCAGAGGTTGTTGAAATGGTTAACTCTCAAAAAAATTAGTGTTTATATATTGTTAAGGTTATTAACTCTTTGGAGAAGTTAGAATTTTTTTTCAAAAATTTCATTGAAAACCTTAAGGTTAGTTGCCCCTACGATAAAGAGCTTACCTCTAATAATTATAGGAGGAAAGCTTGAAGTGATTTGGACAAACAGTTGGGAAGTTAAGGGCTCTAGAGGGTTTTGGGCTCTGAAAAATGGCAAAAGCTCCCTATGTTACGAGGTAAATGATAAAAATTTCAAAGTCTACAATGGTATATATAGGGTTTTTGCATTGCATTGATGAGGCCTCATTGATGGGGCCTCATTGATGTGGTCAGCTGTGTCAACAAGGCCTTGTCAACACAATTATTGATCACCATTGACTTTGGTCAAACTTGCAAAATACAAGGAGTTTTTGAATGAAATTGGGATCAAATGAAAGCTCAAAAGGCCAAGAATAGTATGAAAATATGAGAAGAGGGTTTTGGAGCTCATAAATTTGCAAAATGGAGAAAAATGATTTAGGGGATGAATGAAATAAAAGGTTAAGGATCACTAAGCAGAATATAGAATGGAATATGTAAAAGATAGGATTGTAGCAATGTCTAAGGCAAGGAACCTAACTAACTAAACCAAAAGCTATGTAAGTGGATCCTTCCCATAGTAGGCTCATGCCCTTTTTTCCCTTCCATAACCTTAACTAAGGAGTTCCTAGGCCCCATAGTTGATTAATGTTCATGAAAACCTAAGGACCAACCAAAAAGAATCTATCCAAGAATTCAAACACATCAGACCAAGACATAGAACATAACATAGAATCCAACAATGAGGTGAGTTATGGCAGCATGGATGGATTATGGAGAAGGTGGAATGGAATTCTGAATTGAGTTATAAGAAATCCCTTGTGGAATTTGTGTTTAAAATGACCCAAGAAGACTCATCGTTAGTCCAGACCAAAACCAATTACTTTCAGTGACTTCACAATGCCACTCTAAGACTAGTCCACCTGCATAAGACACAAGAGTGCTTCCACAAAACAACCACCATTTCATAAAGAGAAGAAAAGAGAAAAGTAGGAAATGAGAGAGGGCCTTAGTTAGAGGGGACCTTCAGGCATGGATGCATGTCTTTCTAGTTCCATAACTAATGCTTTTAATTTCCATAATTTTTTTTGGATGGGAACCACACTATGCAAATAATTATTCATTTATTGTGTCTAATGGATGTGCTTTGAATTCCCATAATTTTTTTCATAGAATTTTTGGATGGGAACCATACCATGCAAAGACTTTATTTGGCTTCCTATTAGTGGTTGAAATGGAATTGTAATAAGTCCATGAAAAACACTCAAGCAAGTAGAAGAGTAAAAAGAGTATTAAGTCCCCTTGAAGTCACACCCTTTATAGACCTTTGAATCCTTCCTAATTCTGGAACTTCTAAGGTCATAGATTGATTGAAAGTTTCATTAATGGGACGGACCTAAAATTCCCAAAACAACGAAAAACATAGACTTTATTAGATGGGTAGATGACATGAACTCAATGCTTGTTCCATGAAAAATAAACCATGTCATAGTCATTAGACATCAGAATTCAAAAATAGAAACTAGACATCAACAATCACAACATTAAGCACAAACCATCATTAGTAAACAACAACAGTGACACTATTTCCTATGGTAATAAAGCACTTTTATTAGCAAAAATGATGAAAATTCACACTCAAACAAAATAAATAAAATATACAAGAAAGTATAAAATAATCAAGAAATGCTCAAAGGTACTAATGATGGTGTAAAATTTAAAAAATATGAAAATAAAAAATTTGAAAAATAAATAATTTGTAAAAATCAAAAACATGAAAAAAAAGTAGAAAAACTAAGAAGCCATATGTGAAACACCATGAATTTTTGGGCTCTTGTGACTTAGTACTAGATTTGTCCAAGCATCGAGACCTAGGCAAAATTTCTCCAAGTGTGGAGTCATGCTAGGTTGCACAGATTGCATGACACCATGGAAGTCCTAATGCCTGCAAAGTTTTTTCTTAGTCTATCTGTTATGCCCCACGACATAGTCAGCGTAGCATCCATGTCCATGGCCAGCTTTCATCAAAAGGAAACCAAGGGTGGGCTAAACAATTTGGCAAATTTTCTATCTTCTGGGCCATCCTGGTTCCCAGTCCACACAGGTGCTAGGCTAGGAGCAATCAAAAGTGTTCAGGATGCACATAAAATTTTACAAATTTTCTATTTTCGACCTACTATGCTCCGCTACGCTACACAACATAGCAAGCCATGCGGGACTCAAATTTTTCTAAGTGTTGAACCAAACATAGAAGGTGCATTTGGGTGATTCTTCAACTTCTGAGGCTACCTGTCCTACTTCACCATAGAGTGTGACTAGCATGATTAGCGTGTCATGAGAAAACTTTGCAAATTTTATAAAAATTTGGCCCAAATTGGTGCTATGCTATGCAACCCAGATTTTTTCTAAGTCCTGGATTAGGAAAAAATCAAGCTATCTAGCTACATTTAGCAATTTTTTGACTTCCAAAGTTGCTTGGCCAGCTCCACAACAGAATGTGATTAGCTTGGCATAAAGGAGAATTGCAAGTCATATCAAGAATCAGCCAAAAATAGGTGCTATGTTGTGCTACGTTGCATAGCATAACATAGTGTAATAGAAATGCTAGGGTCCATAACTTCCTAAGTATGAAACAAAAATTTGCTAAGCCATTCTGACATGAAAGATGCAATTTTAGGTTCATAAAATTGCCTACCTAGCTACATTCAGGAGTGTGATCAAGAATCATTTCAAACTTTAGTCAAAATTCATCAAAATATGGGTTTTATGCTCTGCTACACTGTACAGCGTAGATAATGTAGCAAGCTAGAAATGCAAAAATTTTCTAAGTGTTCACACTATGCTTTACTACGCTAAGTAGTGTAGATAGTGTAGCACTTAGGAAACTTCCTCTGAATGCCTCCAGAAGCTTCCAAAATTTGACATCTACTATCATTCCTACTTCAACATCTCTCCAGTGGCCAAAGTGAGCAGTCTATTTTGTTTTTGCATCCCCTGTTGTTCCCAAAATTGTCCCTACACTTGATCCTACTCGAAAGAGGAGGGAAGAGGTAGTCTCGGAGCATAGGCTCCAATTTGCATTTGTTCTAGGCATTCTGTAAAAACATGATAGTTCTTTAGATTTTGGCTTATGTAGCTTGGGCAATATGATCATAGTTTGGTAGATATTTGGTTCTTGTTCTTGTCCTATCTAGCATAGCACCACACTTTGAGCATAGCACATCAGTGTAACACATCCACGTTCATGCTACATGGGACCCAGGACATGTGGCATGCAAACCATGTCTCTCCCCGAACCCTGGCTCTATAAATACCCCAGTAAACAACATTCTAAGGGTTGGCTTTTGCAATCAACTTCAGCAAAAGATTGATGAGTAGAAAGTTGATGAGTAGCAAATGTCAGCATTAGTCTTTCAAATCCTTGTTCCACTCCCACGCTTGAACATGACACCTACCCATGCACAACATAGCAACTCTTAGATAAGCAAGCATCAACTCCTCCATGCCCCTCAACACCACATCTATAGCACTCCAAAGAACATAACCATATTTACCTACTTCCTAGCTATTTCTGTCTACATTGCACACCAATTGTACACATCATTTAATCAAAATCCACATCCCCCAATCTTGCACTCTCATTTCATTCTTTTTTTATAGTATTTTAAACTATTAACATATTTATTTCTTTATATTGTCATATGCACCTACGCTTAGAGTCTCTCGCTATTATGCATATTGCACTCCTACTTGTTCCAAACTCTTATACATGACACTTAAAATCATTATCTATGAATGGTTATTGAACACCACTTAAGTCCCTAATTGACCAACTAGACCACTCAGGGCACCCCATTTCCATTTTCCCTAGCATCACCTTCCCATGGAGTTGGGGTTAGGCTGTGCGCTTGATAACCTCTCAGTGTTCCAGCCATCGATGTTTTTAGATGCTACAGGTTTTTGGTGCTAGAAGGAGGGAATTTGCAGCATTGCTATCATTGGCATCTTGCTAATCTTCTGGAGATGTCATTTGACATCTTGCTAACCTTCTGGAGCTACTGCAACCATCACCAATCATCTTGGTCATAGCTCTCTTCGTAGGCATTTCTTGTTAGAGTCCCAACACTATTATGACCTAGCCACAATGTCACTGCCCTCTAGCCCTCACCATCATCCAAGTCTGGAAGAATATTCAACAACTGGGCTTCCCATCCTATGGCTGAATTTCCTAGCTCTTGCATATGGTGAGGATTCTTGAGCACCTACATCACCATTGCTCCTAGCCTCTTGAGTGCTCACTTTTGGTGTGGCTACTAGAGTTTTTTTAGCCTCCCATTGCCAACACCTACACTGCCTTCCTGCTTTGGACATTGCACATGCTAGACACAACACTTGCAGCTCCTGTAGTGTCTTGAGAAGACTGGACTTCATCCTCACTTCACATGATGGTTATTTTTTCTGGTTTTCTCTTTGTTGCCCAAGTCAAATGGCATAGTTGCCACTTTGCAACCATCTTAGCCTTGGATCAACCATCTCTAAGTACTCTAGGGAGAGGTCAAAATCCAAAAGAGAAAACAAACCTATGTGTGTTGACTCCCTCACAAGCACTCTGACAAGGGATCACACCATGACAATGGTTCTCATGGCTTCACATCCTACATTTTTCCCTTTTCCATCCATTGTCCCCTGATCCCATCTCCTCAAACTCATCCATTGTTCTCTACCATACTTCACTTTTCTAGCACTCTCAAGCATAGCAAAGCATAATCTAAGTGGGCACTAACGAACGGTGTTGGTGTCATGTTCATCATCGTGTTTCATATTCTTTGTCAATGTCTCTTGGGCAAATCCTCCAGGCGTCAATAAATAAGGGCCAATGAAACACCATCAATTTTTCGGCTCTTGTGACTTAGTACCAGATTTGTTCAAGCATTGAGACCTAGGTAAAATTTCTCCAAGTGTGGTGTCATGTTGGGTTGCACAGATTTCATGACACCCTGGAAGTCCTAACTCCTACAAAGTTTTCTCTAAGTTTATCTACTACGCCCCTCGACACAGTCAACATAGCATCCATGTCCATGGCTGATTTTCACCAAAAGGACACCAAGGGTGGGCTAAACAATTCAAAAAAGTTTCTATCTTCTAGGCTGTCCCAGTTGCCAATCCACACAGGTGCTAGGCTAGGAGTAGTCAAAAGTGTTCAAGATGCAAAAAATAGTTTCGCAAATTTTCTATTTTCAACTTGCTATGCTCCGCTACGTTGCATAGCATAGACAGTGTAGCAGGCCATGTGGGACTAAAATTTTTCTTAGTGTTGAACCAAACATGGAAGTTGCATTTGGGTGATTTTTCAACTTCTGAGGTTGCTTGTCTTACTTCACCATAGAGTGTGACCAGCATGTCATGAGAAAACTTTGCAAATTTTATAAAATTTGGGTCCAAATTGGTGCTATGCTATGGTACGTTGCATAGTGTAGCACAAGTTTAGAGCCTAGATTTTTTTAAGTGTTGGATTAGAAAATAGTCAAGCTATCTAGCTACATTTAGCGATTTTCTGACTCCCAAATTTGCTTGGCCAACTACACAATAGAATGTGATTAGCTTGGCATAAAGGAGAATTTCAAGTTGTATCAAGAATCAACCAAAAATAGGTGCTATCCTGTGCTACGCTACATAGCATAGCATAGTGTAATAGAAATGCCAGGGTCCAAAACTTCCTAAGTATGAAACAAAAAGTTGATAAGCCATTCTGACATGAAAGATGCATTTTTAGGTTGATAAAATTTCCTACCTAGGCACATGTAGGAGTGTGATCAAGAATCATTTCAAAATTCATCAAAATAGGGGTTTTATGCTCTGCTACACTATACAGCGTAGATAGCATAGCAAGCCAAAAATGCAAAAAGTTTCTAAGTGTTCACGCTATGCTTTGCTATGCTAAGCATCATAGATAGTGTAGCACTTAGGAAAATCCCTTTGAATACCTCTAGAAGCTCCCATAATTTGGCATCAACTATCATTCCTACTCTAGCATCTCTCCAGCAGCTAAAGTGAGTAGTCTGTTTTTCTTTTGCATCCCCTATTGTCCCTAAAATTGTCCCTACGCTTGACCCTACTTGAAAGATGAGGGAAGACATAATCACGAAGTGTAGGCTCCAATTTGCATTTGTTCTAGGAATTCTGTAAAAACAAGGCAGTTCTTCAAATTTTGGCTCATGCAATTTAGGCAATATGGTCACAGTTTGGTAGATTTTTTATTCTTGTTCTCGTCCTATCCAACGTAGCACCACACTTTGAGCATAGAACATTAGCGTAACACATCTACGTTCATGCTACGTGGGACCCAGGACACGTGGTGTCCAAACCACGTCTCTTGCCCAACCTTGGCTCTATAAACACCCCAGTAAACAACATTATAAGGGTTGGCTTTTGCAGTCAAGTTCGATAGAAGATTGACAAGCAGAAAGTTGATGAGTAGAAAATCTTAGCATTAATCTTCCAAATCCTTGTTCCACTCCTATGCCTAAACATGACACCTGCTCATGCACAGCATAGCAACTCTCAAACTAACAAGCATCCACTCCTTCATGCATGTCAACATGACATCTGCAGCACTCCAGAGAGCATGACCATATTGCCCTACTGCCCAACTATTTTTGTCTATGTTGCACACCAATTGTATAGATCATTTAATCAAAAGCCACATCCCCCAATCTTGGGGCAGTGCACTTCTTTACTTGCACTCTCATTTCATTCTTTTTCTATAGTATTTTAAATTATTAACATATCTATTTCATTATATTATCATATGCTCCTACGCTCAGAGTCTCTCGCTGTTATGCATATTTCACTTCTACTTGTTCTAAACTCTTATATGTGACGTTTAAAATCATTATCTATAAATGGTTATTGGACACTACTTAAGTCCCTAATTGATTAACTAGACTACTCAAGGTGCCTCGTTTTCGTTTTCCCCAGCATCGCCCTCCCCCAGACTCGAGGTTAGGCTATGTGCCTAACAACCTCTCGATGTTCCAGCCATCGATGTTTTTAGATGCTACAATATGGATTGCTAGCATAGATAGCCATATCCCCCATGATTGAGTTGGAAGGAGGATATTCAAAAAATGGAACGTGATTGTCTATTTGTCGAGGTGGTAGTTGCACTAGCATGTCTTGATTGGAGGAAAGGTTTTACTTGTTGGATGTTGACCAACTACTTTTTATTTAGGATTTTAGGCTTGTAGATCAACATGGATCTAGAGAGAAAGATTTTATCAATTATATAAGGTCCCTCCCACAATGTTTGAAATTTTTCCTTTTGGGGTACATGTGTGGGGTTCTGATAGAGAATCTTATCTCTTGGTTGAAGTTTTACTTTTCTTATTTTGAGGTCATGACATTGCTTGTTGAATGCCTTGTGCACCTCATTCAAAGATAAGGCTACTAATCAATTTTCATCTAGCACATTCAGGTTGATTAATCTTTCTTTCTATGCTAGACTTAGATCAAGATCTAGATCATAGGTTGTTGAGAGTGTACAAAGCTTAGATTGAATTAGGAGCATTCAAATTTTCCATGTACCAGCACGTAGGAAAAATAGCCAATAGGAAGTTTCCATGTTGAATGGTAATCCTAGAGGACATCATTGAGTTTTGTACTCTAGTATTTCTTATATTTGCTAATGATTTGTGTTTGTATTTTTGTGATCTTCTAGTTGGTTACCTCTACTTGACCATTGGCTTTGGGGTGATAGGATGTTATTAATTTATGTTATGTTAAACCCCAAAGAATTGCATTAACTTTCTAAAAGTGGCATATGTGAAATGAGTTCCATTTTTAGAAATTAGTGCACATGGCACCCCAAACCTATTTACAATACTTTTTTGTATAAATCTAGTAGTAGTGGATGATGTACAATTAGTAATGGCTATTGCTTCCACCCATTTTGTGTAGTAGTTAATTGCTATGATGATATATGCCTTTCCATTGGACATGGATGTGATGGAACCCATGAAGTCAATGCCCCATATGTTAAAGAGTGGTTGAATCCACTATTGAGGACCTTCCATTTGAGTGGTCATCCCCCCATCTTATTGACAATGTTCACAAGATTGGACAAATTGATGGGCATCCTTGAAGATTATAGGCCAATGGTACCCTACCATTAGGTTTTTTTATGGCTATGCATCTCCCTACATAGTGGCCTCCACAAGGCCCTTCATGAGCATTCTAGAGAACATGTAGTTGATATTTGTTAGGGACATATCAACAAATCAGGCCATCAATGCACATCTTATAAAGGTATCTATTGATTTCCATGAAATACTTGGCTTGATGGGGAAATTGTTACCTCTTTCTAAAGTCAAGATCTTTTGGCATCTTCTGAGTGACAAGATAGATGAGGATGTCATTATACTAGGTTGTTTTTATGGGCGTTTGATCATTTAGTGCTCCTATGAAGAGAAATTTATCTAGAAATTGATTAAAGAGTAGGCTCTCCTCCTCTTTATTATGCCATCTTAAGCAAGAGAGGTGGTCAATGACCACATCCTCAGTTCCTTTTTGATCTACCATTGTGGGATCGAATTCCTACAAGATCACAAGCCACCATATGATACAAGGGTTCATCACTGGCATGTTCATGAGGAAGTAGATTACACTGTGATACATGTGCCAAATACTTTATAGTCAAGCACATAGTGCTTGAACTTTTCAAGAGCATACACCATAGCCATTAGTTCTTTTTCAGTAGTGGTGTAATTTAATTATGCTCCCACAATGCTTCGACTCGTGTAGTGGATGTAGTATGGGTGTTTCTTATCATCCATTTATGTGAGCACTACTCCCATGGTGTAGTTAGATGTATCCATCATGATGTGGAAGGGTTTGGACCATTCTGGTGCTCATAGTATTTGTGTTTCTATGAGTTTCTCCTTTAACTATTGGAATGCATGTTCACATTCCTTGGTCTAAATGAAAGGTGCATCTTTATTTGTAAGCTCTACCAATAGTTTTGTGATCTTAGAGAAATTCTCTATGAATCATCAGTAGTATCCAATGTGTCCAAGGAATGATTGAACATCTCTAATTATCTCTAGCTAGTATGTTATTCCTTGGATGATCCTTATCTTTTCTAGATTTACCTCAATCCCTACTTGAGTGATTCTATGCCCCAGTATAATGCCTTCGTGGACCATGAGATGGCTCTTTTGCTAGTTGAGCGATAGATATATTTCAACACATCTCTTTAGTACTTTCTCAAGGCAGTTTAAGGCTTACTCAAATGTAGTTCCATAGGTGGAAAATCCATCCATGAAGACTTCCACTCAATTACTGATCTACTATTGAAAAATACTAAGGACTACGTGTTGAAATGTTGTAGGGGTATTGTACAAACTGAATGGCATCTTATAATATGCAAAAGTTCCCCAGGGAGTCATGAATGTTGTCTTGGCCTAATTTTCTAGTACAATTTGGATTTGGTTATAGCCACTATAACTATCCAATAATCTATAATAACAATGCTCGGATATGGTGGCCAACACTTAATCCACAAATATAAATTGAAAATGATCTTTAAATATTTCCATATTCAACAACCTAAAGTCAATGTAGACCTATCATTTGCCACCTTTCTTTGGAAAAATTATGAGTGGGCTAACCCACTTATTATCCATTATGGGATAGATGAACCCTACCTTGAGGAGTTTTTCGATTCCCTCTGTGACAATCTACTTCAATTTGGGGTTTAGCCACCTCTATGGTTTTCTTCTAGGCTTTATGGTCAAGTTGGTGTAAATGTGATGCTAGAATATCCTTGGATTGATTCTTGTTAACTTAGGATGTGACCAAGCAAAGGCTATTGACCATTTGTTAACCACCTTTAATAGCTTTTCTTTTTATTCAGGAGTAACTTTGACTTAATTATGACTAGTTTACCATTATTTAAAAATAAATATTTTATGATGGTTGGTAAATTTTTTAGCTCTAGGAGGTCTTGCTTGAAGTTATTAGGGATTTCCAACTCTTCCCAAAAGGTATCATCATCTTCATTAAAGAGTTGGGGATGAACTTGTTCAAATTTATCCATGCCTTCAACATAAGCATATGTTAGGCTCTTAGTTGGTTCCATGCATAATGTGGTACTATTTGAGTTAGCTATTAGCCATTGGGTGCCCTACTATTTTATGGCTACTACATACAAACACCTTTGAATATTGATTTCTTGTGCACACTGATTGCATGCTTTAATATATGTACTTTTGATGGATGAAATATTTTGCACACAATTGCACCTATTATCATTGTACGCTATGCATGGAATACACTTCCTCTCTATCTTACCCAATTCATTTTCTTTGGAGATTTCCATAGAGAGATCCCTTATGCTCATATGTGCATCAACATTGCTTAGCCAAGCTCTTTCCATAATGATGGGAAATTCACTTTTGTAGTTTTTAACCTTGATCACTAGAAAATTAGTAGGATAGGGCCACCCAAAAACTATAATCACAATGTCCTCTACTAATTCCAGAGGGATAGTAATTGACTAATCTACCAATTCTAGATGAATGTTGCTCTTCTTGAGAGGTGGTAGGTTCTAGGCCTTGTACATGTCATGGGAGATGAGATTAACTCTAGAACCATATTCAAGAAGAGCCTTACATGGCTCATGTCCAGCAATCTATAGGTAAATAAGTGAACCTCCTTGATTAGAACTTTTCATTGAAAGATTGCTAGCCTTGATCCAGTTGAAAATAGCATGAGTTAGAATCATAGTGCAAATCCAAGGTGACATTTGGTTTGAAGGACACTAGAAGGTATTTGATGCAAAGGATGAGGGTATTAGAGATGCAAGACGATCAACTATACTATGTTGTTAGGATTGGAGAGGACTGTTGGGTCCCAAAAAGGATTTTTTTCTAGATCGATTATTTGAACCACATGGTTGAAAAGCTAGTTGTGAATGTATAACCCTCGTAGCATTTTTTTGTTGCAACTATGGAGAAATATCATCCTACATGAATGGAGTAGGAGGTAATTAGGTTGAAGGCAAAGGTGTGTGTGTAGATGGATGTAGAGGGTACTATGGATATGGGTTTTTCCCTTGAGTAGATGGTGAATGTGTTTGATGATACTCTAGAGGATAATAGTGATTTTGAAAAGAGGTATGACTTGCAAAACTTCTTGGAGAGACAAGTTGCTGAACATAGTACCTGTATGGATCTAGTTACCTATAAGGGTACTGTTGCCTTGGCAGTGGCATTCCCCATGATTGTGTTTGATACTATTTTTGGTATTGTTCATAAGGTTGTGGAGGAGCTCCACTTATTGTTGGTGGAATTTCCTTAGAATTCCTTGAGGATAAGGCAATCATCTAGGTGCTTGCCTACATCCCAGACTCTTGTAAGTGTGAAAACATAGGGAAACAACCCTTTGGATGTTCATATTAACAAATGTCACAATTAGTTTCATCATCAGAGTTGGTTTCCACAACTTCCTCTATAGCTGTAGCTTTGCCCTTACCTCTTTGGTAGGCACATTTAGCTTCTTTTCACCTCCTATGATTATTATAACTATTTTTCTCTTTGGATTCTTTAGCAATCTTCATATCAGCTTGAAATGTTTCATCCAAAGAGTCCCATTATTTATAAACTTTTGTTGAAATATCAGAAACAAATTTTTGGATGGGCAAGGTTTTCCTATTTACGACTTCATCAAGTGGTAACTCCTCTTCATCACAAAATTAGACCTTCCATTTCCTGATGGAAGGATCACTATTATACTCTTATGAAATTTTTCTTTTTTGCAACTCACTTTATTCTTTTGCTACCTACTCTATCAACCTTTGGATCTGATGAGTTCTCAATTTAGACAATCTTCCTTGGGCATACATCCCAAGAGTTCTTCTAGTTTCTACTTTGAGTCCATCTATGATGTGGCAAAGTTGTTCCCTCTAAGAATAATCATGGCTAAGGCATCAGTGTAAGAGTGAATAGTATCTATCCATGGTGGCATCCAAAGGTTCATGTGTTCCCTATTTTTAGCCTTGGATTTTCCTTTTTAGATTAGACACTCTAGAGTACATCTGGTATTTGTCATTAAATAGCTCTAACATGGTACTCCATTGGTGAATGGATTCTAGTTTCAAGGACCAGTACTAGCTTTCATCTTTCATGATGAGTGTCCTAGAGAAGAGCTTGAGTTTTTGCCATTCATTTTCTATGTTCTATAAGGCATAGGCATCATGGAAATCTTGTAGATGTGTTTACGGATCAAAGTTGTATCCCCCATCAAATATTGGGATATTATTCATGTATAATCACTTGATCCAACTATCTTTCACATGTCTACTTGGAATCTTTACTACCTCTTCCATGTTGAGCATGCTTTGAGTTTCCAATAGAGGTTCATCATCATCACCACATTGATGACACTAATGATGGTTTTGAACACCCCTTCAATCTTGGTGGCCTTCATGGTCATTATTATCTCGTTGATTACCTTCACCATGATTATCTTGACCATGGATTCTATGAGAACTAGAAGATGAAGAGGAATGTTTGGAATTGGATGAAGAGGATGAAGAGGAATATGGACACCCACCACCACCATGGTGTTTGCCACCATCTCGTTGTTCATCATGACCATCATTCTTAGATCCCTTGCCATTGTGATGCTTGCCTAAGTCTCTACCTTGACTACCACTCTTTCTTGAACCTAGTTTATGAATAGTAGATACCAAGTTCAAGGTTGCACCCTCATCACCAATAATAAAGGGTGGAGAATTTTTGTATTGAGAACCCTCAGGAGAGGGATCCACATTGTCATATTGGTTTAGCAAGAACAAGGGATTACTAAAGTGTTTTCCCTTTGTAACCTCATGATACTAATCCTAGTGTCGATCTCACCTAAGTTGTGTTTTAGTGAGATAGTAGTCTTGAGTGTCATATCCATCTAGAACATATTTCTCATGAAGATCTAAGATGCCCAACATCTTAAGAGTTTGAAGTAGCATCTCAAGCACAAATCAATTGGGGGGCAAGACGATGTTGACCTCCATATCACACCATCACAACTATTCATCCTAATGTAGGATGAGGTGAAGTTTGATACATACTCATTTGGATGAGTATATATCACTTTGCACTCCTATGGGACTGAAAGTTTGACATCTTCTTGTATATGGGAAGAAGAAGACATTTTGCAAAATGAATAAAATTATCAGTGTGCTTAGTAGTTTATATGTCATTGAGAGTGATGTTGACCTTGAGTTTTTCTAATGATGTAAATAATATTCACTAATCCTAGATAGCTTACATTTCAACAAACAAAGTCCTTGACAATGATGCCAATGATGAGTGGCAAGGTACCCCTACACTCAATCATACTAATCATAGTGTGTTCTTGTACAATGTAGTTGAATTCTATGGACTTTATAGTTTTTGATACACTAGTATTCTAGGTAGTGAACCTTGCCTTAAAGTCATTCGTTATCTTCCCAATTACACTTGTGACGTACACTAGTATGGTTAAGTATAATTTTACATCATCTACCAAATGGGTAAAAGTAGCAACCATCACCAATTTTACATCATCTATTGCTACTAGATTTGTACAAAAACATATTGTAAATAGGTTTGGAATGCCACATTCACTAATTTCTAACAATGGAACCCATTTTATAGGTGCCACTTTTCAAAATCTAATGCAACACTTAGTGGTTGAACATAAATTAACAACATCCTATCACCCCCAAGCTAACGATAAAGCAGAGGTAACTAATAGGAAAATCACAAAGACTCTAATAAGAACTATCAACAAATATAGGAGAGACTAGAGCATAAAACTCAATGATTCCCTTTGGTCCTACCACTTAACTTGGAAAATCCCTATTGGCTACTCTCCCTATGAGCTGGTGTATAGAAAACTTTAAACACTTCTAGTCCAATCCAACCTCCATACACTCTCAACAACCTATGACTTGAACATTGACCTAAGTCAAGCATAAAAAGAAAGAGTGACCAACCTTAACTTTCTAGACAAAAATTGATTAGTGGACCTATCTTTGAATGAAGTGCACAAGGCATACAACAAACAACGTAATGACCTTAGAATATGAAAAGTAAAATTTCAACTAAGAAAGAAGGTTTTGTACTAGAATCCCACACATGTACCCTAGAAAATGAAGTTCCAAAATTTATGGTAGGGACCTTATATAATTGACAAAACCTTTCCTTCTAGTGCCATGACCATATACAAACCTAAGAGCCTAAATAAAATTAGTTGGTTAACATCCAACAAATAAAGCTTTTCTATGAGCCTAAGCAAGCCAGTGCAACAAATACCTCAATAGATGGACAACCACACTTAATTTTTTGGATCTCCTTAGGGATATGGCCATTCATGCTAATCACACACATGGCTCCTTAGTTTTTCTATTTTTTCTATTTTTCATGTTTTTGATTTTGCAAGTTATTTGTTTTACAACTTTTTGGATTTTGAAAATTTTTTCTATTTTTACATCATTTTTTTATTTTACACCATCTTTAATATGTTTGAATATTTCTTAAATATTCTACACTTTCATATATGTTTTATGTTTTTTTGTTTGAGTGTGATTTTCATTATTTTTTCTTATAAAAGTGCTATATTGCAATAGGACACAATGGTGATGTAGCTGCCACTAATGGTGGTTTGTTCTCAATGTTTTGTTTGCTAATGTTTGGTTTCTATTTTTGAAGTTTTGTATAAATGGCTCAGCTAGAGTTTCTTTTTCATGGAACATGTAATGAGTCCATGACATCCACCCATTCTCAAACTTTATAGGTTTCCTCATTTTGGAAGATTAAGGTCCCTTTCATTAAATCAAATTTTAGTAAATTCGTCACCTTGGTAGTTTCTATAGTCAGGAAGGATTCAAAGTTTTGTACATGGTGTGACTTTGAGGGGACTTAATACTCCTTGTACTTTTGTACTTAGTTGGGTGCTTGAGTGTTTTCCAAGGATCCTTACCAGTCCATTTCAACCAATAATAGGAAGTCAAATAAAGTCTTTGCATGGTGTGGTTCTCATCCAAAAAGAGAAAAAAGAAAAAAAAATAAAAAACAAATAAAAATAATAAAAAAACAACATGATGGAAATTCAAAGCACATCCCTTAGAAAAATAAAGGGGTTACATCACTGGTTGTGGGACTAGAAAGACATGTTACCCATGCTTGAAGGTCCCTTCTAACTAAGGCTCTCTCTCACTTCCTACTTCTCTTTTCTTCTCTTTATGGAATAGTGGTTGTTTTGTGGAAACACTCTTGTGGCTCGAGGGGATGGATTGGTCTTGGAGTGATGATGCAAAGTCACTAAAAGAGGTTGGTTTTGGTCTGGACTAAGGATGGATCTTCTCAGGTCATTTTAAATATAAACTCTGCAAGGGAATTCTTATGACCTTAGTTTTGAATTCCATTTCCACCTTCTTCATCATCCATCTATGCTAACTATAACTCACCTCACTATCGGTGTCCATGTTCTTGATTCCATATCTTGGTTTGACATATTTGAATTCTTAGGTAGAATCTTCTAGGTGTTGATCCTTAACTTCCATTGATCATTAATCACCTATGGGACTCATGAAATCCTTAGGTTGAGGTTATGTAAGGGAAAACAAGGCATGTTCCTAGTATGGGAAGGACCCACTTGCATAACCTTTGGTTGGGTTCATTAAGCACCTTATCCTTAGACATTCCTGTTATTAGTATCTTTCATACATCCATCTTCTGCATCAACCCATGTGCTCCTTTACATATTTTATTCAATAAATGTATTCTCCATCAAATTTTTCAATTTTTGTATTTTCAAAGATCCTCTTCAATGATTTTATCATATTCTTGGCTTTTTTGGGATTCCATGGACTCTAAATTCATTGAAAAATTTCTTATATTTTTCAAGATATTTAAATTTAAAATTTTTTCCTATGGGCTCCATATATGGGGCCCCATTAATGGAGCAAACCCATATACAAGGCCCTGTATATTGGGCCCCATTGGCATAAGGGAAAAATTCTATACATATGCACAACCCCACTTGAAAATTTTACATTTTCTCACAAATGCCAAGAGAGTTTTTCAAATTTTCAAAGCCTGAAACCTCTCAAAGGCCATAACTTCTTAACCATTTATCCAAATCACTCTATTCTTCAAACTTGCAATGATCAAAGATAAGGTCTTTGTCATGGGGGCCAAAATGTACCATTTTTAATAGTAATTTTTTTGCAATTTTTCTAACTCCCACAAAGGTTTAACTAAAAAATCAACTATTAATCGCTAAATTACAAGAGTTAAACTATTCCAACAAGCTTTGATGACATTTACAATAAATAATTAATAAAATAATCAATTTTCCATGGTCCAAATTTAGCTAAAGTATAACTAACTAATGAAAGAAGGTATTAAAAAATTTAAAGTTACACATTATATCTACTAATCCATGGATGTCTTTTGACCATAGATGATATTGAAAGGAAGAACATGTAGGAAGCAAGACCATCTCAACTAGGGGAGAAATATCTTAGAATGGGAAGGGGCGAAGAGTAGCCCCAAGAAGAATGATTTGCAACCTATGTCATAGGTCCACTTAGGGAAGAGGCAAAGGTGAAATCTATCCAATAGATTTCATAACTAGTAGTAGCAATAGAACACTCCCATTGGGATTATGCACCAAAACAACTATCAAACCTAGAGGTGACCTTGACAAAGACTTTCCTAAATTAGATCAAATCAAGGGAGGTCCAAATAATGGTGGTTCAAGAGTTAAACTTTGGCCCTTTCCTAGAGCAAGCACTAAAAGAAGTGCATGACTAGTTGAAGGCTTCTCCCATGTGGCTAATCATCACTTCCACTAGGGAGTGGTACACAAGAGTGAAATTTTTATTTTGGAACAATAGGTAGCCTAGATCCATAATGAAAATCAAGGACATCTTAGCATCCTACTTAGCATAGGTCATTACTGTAGTGTTGGGGTTGCTAAAAATAGGGGCAAGTCTTACTAAGATCCTAATGTAGGCAAATCCCTGTATTAAGAAAGAATGGGTGCAATGGTGCTATGGTGTTGACCACAAGGAGTTTGGTATGCTCAAATTAGTAGAGAGGATTCACTACAAGATTGCAGCCTTTCACCTCAATCCCATGGTTAGGCCAAGAAAAATCACCATCTTCTCTACTTAAGCATGTGCCACTCTAAGTGGGAGATTCCCTATCAACCTTCCATAGCTAATCTATCTATAGATGGAGAAGTAATTTAAAGAAAATGAACATGGAAGGAAGGCACTCTCCTTCCCATGTCTCATCAGGAAACTTTATCAAAGGGGAGGGATAGTCCATTACACTAATGATACTATCAAGACTATTCTAGCCCATCTAGGTAGAAATGATGAAAGATAAGACACTTGCAACAACTATCCAAGAAAAGGAATAGTGACCACCACCTCCACCCACCACTTAAACAACTATGTTAGACATCACTACAACTACCCAACAGTTACATGAATACTAAGAATGGCTCTTAAGTGAACAAGAGTGACAAATAGGCATGAGTGGTGGGGACCCATCCATATATAGACCATCAATGAGTCACCTAAATGAGGTGGCCCAAACAATCAGCTTGATGGGTGGAGGTGGATCTCTTCTCTCAACCCAAAAAACATAGTTGCCTATTTTTGTAAAAATGAAGATAAATACATTAGCATTATTTCTTGTATTTCCTTCTATGTTTTTAAAAGGATGTTGCATTTTAAATAATGATATGAAAAAAATAAAGGATTTAGTTTGTAAAGTGATGTTTAGGTGGGGATGTGTTTTATCCCACATGTGTTAGGATTAGGATTTCGTCCTAATGTTTCCTTATAAATAGAAGGCTTGGGGTAGCCTTTACGTGCATTTTTGATGTGGGAGCATTATATTGAGGTTTTACCATAGAGATGAGAGTCTGTGATCTGAGATCTATTGAAGTAACAAATTGGATGCTTGGGAAAGTTATAAGGATGGCTTGTGTCCTTAATATTTGAGCATAAGAGAAGGTAGATCAACATTTTTATGGAGGTAGGGTAAAAAGGGCCTAGACCACATAAATATCTATGTTCTTATGCTATTTTCTTTCATTTTTTTCATTCTACCTTTATAGCAAACATTTTCTAGAGTTTATAGTGGTTTTTCAATGATTTACTACATCTATTTGATCTACTACAATAAAATATTTTTCTACCTTTAACATTTTATTCAAATCTACAATGTTCAAATAATTCCTCTAGAGCTTCTCTAGTTATTTCATATCAAATTTACTGATTATTTTATTGAAACTATCTCTTCTCATTATAACAATTGGTATTGGAGCTAGATCTAAAGATATGGAGAGGTTGCAAATAATGGAAAGATTGGTAAGAAGGAACTAGAATGTCTAGAGCATTTTGATAAAGGCTATTTTAACACAAAAGGAGTGTTAAGAGGCCCTATAACCCTCTCAACCAATGGGAATGTCAAATGCTAATTGGAGAAAAATTAAGACTAAGGCTTTATCTTTCATTCATCCAACCCTAAGGAATAGGATCTTTGCATCAATTAAACTTGATATGGATCCACATGATTTGTGGAAAATGTTGAAGAATAGGTTTGATAAAGTATCAAGTTTCAATATCTTTCATATTTATCAGAAATTTTTTAGATGCAAGAAGAGATTTGATGTGCCTTTCGATGATCATTTGGATGAGTTGATGGGAAATTTGAATAAGTTGGAAGAATATAAAATTATTATTCTAGATTTAGTTAAATCCTATACTCTATTAGACTCCTTACTTGATTTCTAGTTAGTAATTGTGACATCTATTACTACTTTTATGAGTGTTTCATGTATGACATTTGAACAAGTCATGTCTATCCTTCAAGATTTAAAAGGAAGAGTAGATGAGTCTTATAGATCTAGAAATGTTCATGTAGTAGAAAAAATAAGGATAAGTAGGAGACATTTTCCAAGTAGGAGGGGACATAGGAATAGAGGTATATCACGTGGCAAAACTCAAACTCAAAAGTGTTGGTTCTGTAAGAAGAAAGGTCATTTGAAGGACTACTTTGTATGGAAAGCACAAAAAGATAAAGGAAAGGAGAAGAAGTTAGAAAAAGGAACATCAAAGGTAAATTTAGTTAACAAAAATGTTAGTTTCTTGGTTCAAGAACTATGTACAATGGAGGTAGATGGACATAGCAGTGACATCTAGTTGATTGACTCAAGTGTCTCCTTTCACATTTGTCCAGATAAGTCTTGTTTTACATCTTATCATGAAGTTAAATCTAGTTTTGTATATGCTACTAATGGAAAAGATTTAAAAGTTCTTGAAATTGGAAGTATAAGTCTATAATAAGTAGGGATGCCAAAGATAACAATAGATAACATTAGACATGTTCCTAAAGTCACAAAGAAGCTAATTTTAGTTCCATAGCTAGATGATTTAGGTCTAAATTTTAATAGTAGAGGTGTTAGAGGATTTCCAAGGGAATCATGACCATTCTAAAAGGAAAGGAGGGTAGCTTATATATGTTGATGGAAAATTCATGCAACTTTGTTGTAGTAGTTTCTGATGTGGAAAATTCTAAAGTGTGGCATAGACATCTTAACACATTGGCTGGTCAGGCTTAAAGGTACTTCAAAATTCATCTCTCATTTCTATATTTTCTTATTCCCAAACTAATTGCAAAGACTGTTTAGTTGGAAAATCTATGAGTAAACTTTTGTAGGGATCTAGAAAGCAGAAAGAAAAATAAGTTAGAATTGGTTTACTCTAATGTTTGTGATCCTATGACTTCCATTTCTTTCGATGAATTTATTTATTTTATGACTTTCATAGATGATTGTATAAGAAAGGTTTGGGTTTATATGCTGAAATTAAAAGATGAAGTGTTTTTAGTTTTCAAAACATCTATTACAAAAGAATAAAATGAAATAGGTGTGAAAATAAAATGCTTGCAAGCTAATAATAATGGGGAGTACACTTCCAAAGTATTTGCCAATTTCTGTAATAGCAAAGGAATTGTGCACATTCGTACCCCTCTTGGTACACCACAAAAAAATGGAGTTGTTCAAAGATGTAAGAAAACATTGTTGGATCATGCTAGAACAATGGTTTTAGGTGTTGGCCTACCTAAGAGGTTTTGGGGAGAGGCAGTTACGACTACAACATGTTTGGTAAATAGGTCTCCACATTTATCAATCAATAATGTTGTTCCATAAGCTATTTGAAGAGGTAAATACATTTCATATAGTCATTTAAGAATTTTTGGATGCAAGGCATTTATGCATATTCCAAAGAAGAATAGAACTAAAATGTAAGATAGGGCTAAATGTTGCATATTTGTTGGATATGGAGAAGATGATTTAGGATTCAGACTTTGGGGTCCTAAATTAAAACATGTTGTGAGATCAAGGGACATTAAATTCAAAGAAAACATGATGTTTGGTGAGCTGCAAACAAAAGACAATGACAACAATGGATCAAAAAACATAAGAACTCCTTTTAGGATGACTGAAGAAGTTGAAAATGATGAAATTCATGGATTTTCTAGATCTAGAAACATTGGACAGCATGCTAAAATTATATGGTAAGAAGCTAAGAACTCATGAAAATAAGGAGAAAATGGAGGACAATAAGGAAATGAGGAAGAAGATGATGAAAAACAAGCTATAGATGTGTCTCATTGGGTTACAAGGTCAACAAGAGCTAATAGACCTCTTGACAGATACTCTCCCTCATTGAATTATGTACTTTACAATGATAGTAGTGAACTAGAAACAATTAAGGAAGCCATGACATGTATTGATGCTGCAAAGTGGAAGGTAGCTATGAATGATAAATGGGAATCACTTTAGTAGAACAAAACGTGGGAGCTAGTTTAGTTTCCAAAAGGGAGAAAACCCTTAGAGTGTAGGTGGCTATATAGAATTAAAATAGAGGCAAATGGAGAAAAAATTTTCAAGGCCAAGTTAGTGGTGAAAGGATATGCATAAAAACCAAGCATAGACTTTCAAGAAATTTTTTATTTAGTAGTAAAACAATCTTCTAGAAATTTAGTGCTATCTTTGGTGGCCTACATGGACTTAGAATTGGAATAGCTTGACATAAAAATAGCATTCCTCCATGGAGATTTGGAGGAGAAAATATATATGAAATAGCCAAAAGGGTATGAAAAACAACAAGGTTCAAGTCTAGTTTGCACACTAAAAAAGAGGTTATATGGTTTGAAACAAGCCCCTAGGTAGTGGTATAAAAGGTTTGTGTTGGCACATTCAGCCATTTCATGGAATGGCAAAGGTGATAAAATATGAATAAGCCATAGAAGATATTCAAAAATATATATATATGATGGTTGTGCCCTATTGATATTTTAATACCAGAGGTTTCATGTGGAAATTTGTTGAATGAAGATATAGTGTTTCCACTTTCAAATAATGATACCAAGGAAAGGAAAATTTATCATGCTCCTGTGTGAAGGAAAGGTTGAAAAAGAGTTGAAAAGCTTTATCAATTAAAAAGAGCTGACCCTATTCATGAATGCATCAATGAGAAATTAAAATCAACCTTATGGAAGTCACCATTGCAAGATTTGAATAATTTTTTTACGGTAAAGAACAGTTCCAACCACTGTATGTGGTTTTTAAAAAAATGAAATTGCTGCAACCGACAGAAAAATAGTCCAGAAGAATGCCCGTTCTTTCACAAGGAATCACGTTGGTAGTTTACATAGGAAGAATGCAACCGACAGAAAACCAACTGTTCTCTTTGGCCCCAAATCAGCGGCACCTCTGCTGGGCGCATTGTGAAAAAACCTTGCAGGGACGTGGATTCAAACGCGGTGGAGGAAGAACTCGCATGGACATTTCCACTTTCAAGATAGAAACTGTTTCAGTTTTAAAATTTTTCCATAAAAATGCAACTAATCCGCCCGCCTTCAACGACGTTCACTATGTTCTGTAATGTGTGCACTGTGTGAAGATTTTTCTGGCCGTTGTAGGGCCATTCTTAACCTACCACACCAGACACTATTATTCACTGATGCTCAGATCTATGATACATTTGCCCTTGACTCTGCAATCAATGGAAAGAATTTGAAAGACAATATGCAGGAATACAAAAAACGTAGGAAGCCCTAAGCGAATTTGGGGAAAAACAAAATAGTTCCAGGAAACCAAAACCCTATGTCCAGGGCCATATGTTCAATACATCGTTTTCTTTTCTAGATCTTTCTCCTCCAGCAACCGAACATCACATAGCAATGATGTTGGATGCAATGGCAGAGCCTTCTTCCACGGTGGCAGTTGATAACGATTTTTGGCAAGGGTGGGATATTTCGGAAGTATTCGATGGCAATTCCAGGCCTGGCGCCTTCACATTTGGGTATGATGTTTTGGATTTAAATTTTTTCAGCCATTTTCATACGGGTGCAAGTGCACATAAATTATTTTAGATTAGGTACCATCAACATTTATACCAAGGTAGATATTATATTATCACCTTGTTCATAAAATCACTAAGGGCTTCAATAATATTCTTAAAAATTTTAAACAAGTAAAAATGAAAAGCTATTAGAGCTATAATT
>MNCI01008581.1:592484-603637 GCA_015680685.1 Gnetum montanum
TTGCTCTATTTCTAGTTTTCTTGTGGAACTATCTCTTTCTCTGGGGAAAATTAGGAGTAGATTTGCAGAGTTGTGCTCAAATTTTTTTGCAAAATTTTATTTGTTACAAGTAGGTATTATAAGGACTGCGTAGACTAGGCAATTGAACAAAATGGGAACTCTTAACAACTCACAGTACTTGGCAAAGTTGGCTGAATCTATTTAAAGTAAGTCATTTGTAGTTTACAGACAACACAATCGTTACATTTCACACAACCGCACGCCAAAATAGCACACACACATACTCACATCAACTACTGAGTTTATTTGGAGGTATCTGGGCCTTGGTGTTGCCAAAGACCAGCAGGCACCTAAATCCTGTTCGAGGACACTCATTGGCGGTTGCGTCCCAAATGGTTGCGAATAGTTTGGTACCTTCATGAAGAAGTTGAATTATTAGAGAAATAATCTAGACCACTGTGTGTATTTTTCTAGAGATGTTTCAGATAAGTTTATAGTGTTGTTGTATGTTGATGACATGTTAATTACTAGAAATGACATGGCAAAAATAAAACATCAAAAATTGAAAATGGGCAAAGAATTTGCTATGAAGGATTTGGGACAGGTAAAGAAATTTGTAGAAATGAATATTTATAGAGATAGAAAAAGGAAGTTGTTGCTGAGTCAAGAAGATTACACTAGAAAGGTTCTAAAACGTTTCAACATGGAGGATGCAAAACCTATAAGTACACCCCTTTCAGCACAATTTAATTTATCAAAAGAGGATTGTCCAAAGTCCAAAGAGGACATTGAAAAGGTGAAAAGCATCACATATACTTTTTCTATTGGGTCATTGATGTATGTCATGGTTTGTACACATCTTGATATTGCTTATGCCATTGTAGTTAGTAGATTTATGATCAATTATGGGTGAAATCACTGGCTAGTTGTTAAATGGATTCTAAAATATTTAAAGGGCACAAAAACATTTTTCTTGTGTTTTGGAGATGATAATATGCACATTGAAGGTTTTGTAGATGTAAACTTTGTTGCTAATCATGATACAAGATGTTCCACTATAGGGTACACATTTATTTTTGGTGGTGCAACAGTGAGTTTGTTATCACATCTATTAGCACTAGTAACTTTATCTACAATTGAATCAGAATATGTAGCCCTCATGGAAGCATGCAAAGAGATGTTATGGATGAAGAGATTCTTGCAATCTCTTGGATTAAAACAACAAAGATATATTGTGTTTTGTGACAGTTTGAGTGCAATCCATCTTGCAAAGAATTCTATCTTTCATGCCAGGATGAAACATATAGATATCTAAGTCCACTTCATAAGAGAAATCATAGAGGATGGCTTGGTGCATGTTTAGAAGGTTCATACAAAGCTTAATGTTGTTGATGCTTTAACAAAACTAGTGATCATTGAAAAACACATTTTCTATAGGAAGAAGCTTGGGATAGCTGAAGTTTAATTAAAAGTGCACATCTCTTGAAGGCTGTTTGGATTTGTCTTCAAGGGGGAGATTTTTGGAAAAATGAAGATAAATACATTAGTATTATTTATTGTATTTCCTTTTATGTTTTTAAAAGAATGTTACATTTTAAATAATGATATGAAAAAAAATAAAGGGATCAATTTGTAAAGTGATGTTTATGTGGGGATGTGTTTTATCCCACATGTGATAGGATTAGGATTTGGTCCTAACGTTTCCTTATAAATAGAAGGCTTGGGGTAGACTTTAAGTGCCTTTTTGATGTGGAAGCATTGTATTGAGGTTTACCTTGGAGACGAGACCCTATTATCTAAGATTTGTTGGAGTAACAAATTGGGTTCTTGGGAAAGCTATAAGGATGGCTTGTGTCCTTAAATATTTGAGTAGAATAGAAGGTAGATTAGCATTGTTGTGAGGGTAGGATAAAAAGGGCCTAAACCAAATCTTTGTATTCTTGTGCTCTTTTCATTTTGTCCTTACAACAAATGTTTGCTAGAGTTTATAGCAATTTTTTAGTGATTTATTGCATCTATTTGATCTATTGCAATGCAATATTTTTCTACCTTTAACATTTTATCTAGATCTATAACATTCTAATAATTTTTCCAAACCTTCTTTAGTGTATTTTTAGATAAGCTCTACTGATTATTTTATTGAAACTATCACTTCCTATTATAACACTTACAAGGTCGAATCCAAGTGCCAAAGAGGTCATAGTATCTCTCATAGAATAATAACCACTCCTAGAAATCTCTAGGAATGCTACAACTTTTTTGGTGTGCTTGGAGAAGGGTGAGGGGACAATAGTGTTGGTGATGTAACACTAAGGGCAGAACATTGTAGTAGAGATGATTGTTGACTAGATTGCCAAAATACTCAACGCACCTATAGCATATGCATCGAACATCTTTAGTCTCAAGGATGTGTAGATGTCCATAGGAATCACAAGTGATAAAATAAATGCAGTGTAGCATGAAGAACTACTGGACTAACTAGTCAGAACTAGGCAACCACTTCCAAATGTCTTTGACCTTTTTAGATAATATTACTACAACCCAATCAAAGCTTATGAAGGCAAGGGATAAGAACATTATCTTGGAAGGACAACTCAAAATAGCCAAAGAACTGAATGAATGTTTGGCTACTGAAGTTGCTAAATTAAAAGCTTGGATTTCTGACCCTACATTTCTCAACCTGGAATTAACAAGAGATGAAGCTATGGAATAGTTTCACACCAAACTAAAAGGGGCTAAGGATGCAATGGAGACAATGGTGTTCTACCGATCTTTGGTAAAGGCCACAGAATACAAAATTCAAAAGGCCTTGGATTAGACCTACTAGAAGAATGTACAGTTGACCATAAAGAATCATCGCTTGTCGAATGTTGATGAGCACAAACAATAATTAACTAAATTTATCCATCAATAGCAAGAGAAACTAGCTATAGTAAACATAGAATTGAGGAGATTATAACTAGAAAATAGAAATCTCTCCATGGAGGAGGTCCACATGTGCCCTTTGCTAGAAAACTACAATCAAGGTAACCACCTAGAAATCAGAGACTCTTAAATTTGAGAGAGTCAAGGACCATTATAGAGAAGAGGTCAGTCTACAAAAGGAAGTAAATGAAAAATAGATTTAGTTGATGAAGGAAAAAATGAATGAAACCCTCCAACAACTCTAGCAAAGGAAAGAATTGTGGAAATCCATCATTAATGAGATAGATTCCTATAACAATGTAAAAATCCACATGAAGGAGTTGCAAATCAAGGAGATGAAGGAATATATGAAGCTTTCCAATCTTCATTATGTGAATCTAGACATGTTAACTACCAAAAGATCTTGATCAAAGCTGAAGAAATAGGTGGCTAGCTCGTACTTATTCTACGAGGCCAAGTTTAAGCATCATAAAGATCAACCAAAGGCTTGTAATGACAAATGCTAAACTTGAAGTTCTCAAAGCACGATTCATTGATTAACAATCAATTACCAAAAATCTATCCAAGAGGATGAACAACTACTAGGAGCTACAAAACATACTTATGGTGTTTGCCATTGAATAAAAATAGTTTGCTACCTAGTTTGTCAATATAAAGGAAATGTTTCCAGTAATGCCCTATCCATGGGATGTCCCCATTCTAGCCTAGATTGGTGATGCTACATGGACTATGAATGACCCTTGATGTAAGAAGGAGAAGATGAAGGCATTCCTAGATGCCTTTAACCTTTCACCGGAGGTTGTAGCTATAGGAGGTTAGCCACAACTGCCTCAACTACTGCACATGCCCAAAGTTGGTGAAGGTCCTTCAAAACCTCAAGAGCCTTCATCGCCTAGGACTATCTAATCTTTTCAATTGCCTTCATGTCACTAGAGAATATGTTCTCCAATTTTTGTGGTCATGCCATGGTGTTCAGTTTTGGGTCATGAACATCACAATTTTTTGTAATGTGTTGATCTGTATACTCAAGAATTCAATTTTTTCCAGTAAATTTTTTTTGTTTTGTTAAAATTTAGTCAATAATCCCATACCTTTTCAATTTTGTAAAGGAACTCAAGATGAGTTTTCATTCAGTCAAGGGGGTATCATGAGCATCAAAGTATCATGTCGATGAACCCTCATTGATGTGGCCTCATCAATGGACCCCCATCGATGGGGCTCCATTTATGTGATGTTGCCCCATCAACAAGGCTGTGTTGATGTAGCAACCTCATCGATGTAGTGTTTGCTACATTTATGGGACCCCATCAATGTAGTCCTGTAGCAAAAACTATAAATACATGCTCATAGTTGTGTCTATGGGCATTCAAGTTATAGTAGTAGTAGATCTCTTGTAGTTTATCTATTTTAAGGTTAGAATATTTTTTTGAGTGCCCACAATAGGAGTAAGAAAGTGTACAAATCTTTATTCAAGCACTATTGTACATGAAACACACTACTGTATATAGCAATAAAGACAAGCTTGTTAATAAACCTTGCAACACTTAGAATAGATTAATTATTTATTTATGCATTTATTATTTTCATTAATTATGTCATTAATTAAGCTAAATTAGATTTCAAGTGATTAGTTGATTAATTGAGCTAAATAGATTAAACACAAAAGTATGACTGCTTTGAGCATAAACACATATTTGCTTAGTAATCCTAGTAGCATTATTGCTTGGTGCACCTAGTATCATAGTTCTTGGTAACCTAGCAGTGGATATATGGGTTTAGGATGTGTACGAAAAGTGGAACTAGATGCTTAAGTTAGGACTAGTTAGGGATTAGTTAAATAATTAAATTAAATTAGTTCTCAATTTACTTTATCTTTCTCTCTTTCAATAACAAAATCATAAAACATAAAATGACAAAAATCATATGCCTTGATTACACTTAACCATATCTTTGTACTTCACAAGTGTAATTAGGAAGACAATGAATGACCATTAAGGCAAGGTTCACTTCTTAGAAGACTAGTGTACCAGAAACTAGAAAGTCCACGAAATTCAACCAGATCATACATGAGTGCTTTGTGATTCATATGGTTGGATGTACAAGTACCTCTTCATTTCTCATTAGAAATAAACAATGGTTTACATTAACTTCATTGTAAATATCTACAATTAAATATTCAACACTATAGTATATCACATCATAACTATTGTAACAATATAATTACAAAAAGATATTGCTTGTAACTAGTGAGATAACAATATTTGAGCTTATGTAAACGATAGTTGCCTTCACTTTACTCACATTCTACACTACACAAAATCAAGAATATATCCTAATAGTAACTAAGGAATAATCCAAGCATCCAACAAGTCTTAGCTATGCACAATACCTAAATTATCTAACCAAATAATGTTGGAAAGAGTAAAAATAGAGTAGAACTTCATACTTGTGGGGTACATTCTTCTCAAAACTAATTTTGACTAGTTTAGCTATATATTTCTAATATATATCTGCTGTTATTTGGTTGAGACACTTTTTTATATCTTTTAAATTAGATGGAATATATAGAATGATTCAGAAGCAGAGCCTCTGCCCATGGTTTTTAGATGAAATATTATTCAAGGATTGGTGGAATGATTTCTGATTCCTCTTCGCGCGCACAATAACAAAGATCCGTTTGAGCAAAAACGACAAACGGATTTTCGTGCCGATGCATTATCATGATGGCGTGATTTGTACCAGAAAACATTTCCTGATTTTTAAAAGCAAAGCAAGCGTTAAGGTCCACAGAAATCTTGTCAAATACTGGCAGCGAAATAATAAACATGGATCTAGATTTTCTGAATTTTGCACGGCATCTGCTTTACTCCGCTCGATTTTTCTTGGAAAATAGACATCCAAAAATATGATCCAGAGAGTGCGTTTATAGATCTGAATCAATCTAGTGTGGTGGTTGGGCGTCTCTATGTTGCTGTTGTGAAGAGGTTGTGCCTGTTACGTAGGTAGGCAAGTCGCAATGGCGGATTCGTCAAATTCTACTCTTCCTTAGGGAAGTTTCTCTACCTCACCTCTAATTGATTTTCTTTTACCTGATGATATTTTTGAGGCAGTTTCCAATGATTTTACAACTCGTTTTATTTTTTCTCTAATTGTGGGATTTTTACCAAGGTTGCCAAGTATCAACACTCAAGTTCAAAGCCTCCTTCTACCCCAGGGTATTCAGGTTTCATATGCATGATACTATGCTCGAAATTTTATTTTGGTGGAACTATCCAATGCCTCTCAGGTTGAGAAGGCTCTCTCTTTAAAAATTTTTCCAACATGTAATGCAACCCTAATAGCCCATGTCTAGAAATTTGACTTTAATGTTAACAACCCAGCTTTTAATATAATTCCCTGTTACATGGAATTGCCCAATCTTTCACTTATTTTCTCATCTGTTGAGAGGGACATTGTGAGCATCCTA
Organism: Gnetum montanum; assembly: GCA_015680685.1. Taxonomy (NCBI): domain Eukaryota; kingdom Viridiplantae; phylum Streptophyta; class Gnetopsida; order Gnetales; family Gnetaceae; genus Gnetum; species Gnetum montanum. The sequence continues at coordinate 598,876 of MNCI01008581.1, forward strand.
GGTCCTATTATTTTCGATCATTGTACGACGATCAATGGAACTCAAATTTGCTGTTATTGTATTGAATTAGACATAGCTCTTCGAAAGACCTCATTAACCCTTGCTGCTGGTGGAAAACTCTTCATCCAAAAAGTGGACTATTTTTACCTTCCAAACTCATGTAGCTATTGTCATAGGGCTGAGCATCATATTTTGGCGTGTCCCATCCTAGCCAGGAAGAAACCATTTGTAGCATCTCAGAACACCCTTCCCCCAGTCACACCATTACGCCCATCCTCAATATCCTTTAAATTTGGATCTCTTGCCCCAACAGCTCCACAAATCTCCTCTCAGTCTAGCCCCTCCAAGCTACAGAAACAACAATAAGGTAATCACACCTCCACCCATGTCATCCCCTCAATGGTTGTCAAGGACTCTATTTCGGTGGATGAGTTGGTGGTGAGTAGTGGAAGGAAACGAGTCAAAGCTTCTTTTGGTTCTCCTCCTCCCTCTAGCTCCTCTTCACTGAACACTTCCATGGCCCCTGTTTCCACCAACAACTCCTTTGCGCTCTTGTCAGGAATAATGGAAGTTGATAATTTGACTTTTGAATCCTCTGCTGACCTCTCATCCAAACTGCCTCTTATCTCCCAATGAACCTCCTTTCATGGAACGTTTAAGGCCTTACTGGTAGGCTTCGTTGGAAATGAGTAGGCAACTTTATTTTTAGTCTTAATACAACCTTTGATTTTGTTCTCCTTCAAGAAATTAAGGTATCAACTGATCTTTTATCCTTTTTTGCCCATTGGTTTCTTCCTCACTCCTCAATCCTAGCGACAGCCCATATGAGTGGGAAAGAAGGCACAACCATTCTCCTCTCACCTTACTAGAAAACTAAAATCCTTCAAAGTGGTTTTGATTCTGGGCATAGAGTTTCTTAGGCCACCTTCTCCTCCTTGCATGGCCCTTTTGGCATTTGCTCGATATATGCCCCAAACAAATCCATAGAACGGGCTCTCCTTTGGCAAGAACTTGCAAATTCTCTTCCCCCAGCACCTTGGATATTCGGAGGAGATTTTAATATGGTCGAATTTCCTCAAGATAAGCTTGGGGGGGGGGGGGTTTTTTCAATTGCCTAATCTCAAGTATTAGACTTGGTCTGCCTTTAAGAAAATGTTTTACCTTTCTGATGGGGTGGGCACCTCTACGAGTACTCCCCTTCATAGATTTACTTGGAGTAATATCCGTCTTGGGCAAGCTCACATCTATAGTAGGTTAGATAGGTTCTATTTCTCCACCCTTTCCTTCTGCAAGCCTTCTCCACTACTATAGTTCATCACAATGCCACCTTATCAAACCATCTTCCTATCTCCATATCTATCAAGATTCATGGTAGCCCTCATCGACAAAAATTCCATCTTTTTTAACTACACACCAACTGTTTTTCTTCCCCTAATATCCAACTTCTTCTATCCAACCTTTGGAATGCTAAACTTAGGCCTCTAAATCAAGTGGGTTGGATTAACTGGTGGCATCATGCTTCATGTCGAGTTTGAAACTTTGCTCGTTCATATGGTAAGGTAGTGGCTACTTGGCCTAGATAAGAATACAATAAAATTCACCTTACTATTGAACATCTCACTAATAGACTAGCTCAAGATCCCTTCAACACTCTAGTTCACGAGGAGCTAGCTAGAGCACAATTAGCCTTTCAACATTAGGATGTGTATCAAGCACAAAGTGCCTAAACTAAAAGTTGACTCACTTGGTTAAATATTCAAGATGAACACTGTAAGGAATTTTTCAAGTACCTCAACTCTACTTCCCCTTTGCATTTTATAGACAAAATTTCTAGTGATGGTACCACCATTACTGATCACAATAGTATCCTCTCTTTTCTTAAGAACCACTATGAAACCCTTTTCGCAGCTACCCCAATGGACATTTCTTCATTCAAGTCTGCCACCCCCAATTATCCTTGCCTTATCAACTCCACTATGCTACAAAGTCTTGATGCAGATATCACTCTAGTGGAGCTTCAGGTGGCTTGTTCCAAGTTAAGTTGGGGAAAGGCTCCTGGTTATGATGGTTTCCCTGTGGAATTTTTTCAAAATCATTGGGATTTGGTGGGTAATGATCTTCTGCAAGTCATTAATGAGGCTATCTTCACTGATTCCCTCAGGCCCAATCTAAATCAAGGGGTAATTCGTCTCCTCCCCAAGTTTGGGGATCCTACCGATATCTCCAATTGGCCTCCCATAATGCTTCTCAATATAGTATATAAAATTTGGGCTAAGTACCTAGCCCTACGGTTAAAAAAAATTCTTGGCCAGATCATATCACCCTAAAAAATAGGATTTGTTCCTGGTAGATATATTTTAGACAATGTGGTTGCGGTGTGAGAAGGTCTCAAGTGGGCCGAGGATGATGGTCAAGATATTCTCATGGTGAAACTTGATTACGCCAAAGCGTATGACAACATTAAGTGGGATTTTATCTTATAGACCATGACCAAACTTGGTTTTGGACCTAAGTTCCTAGATATGGTGCAACGCTTATTCTCAGATGCTACCACAAGAGTAGCCACTACCTTTGGCATTACCTCTCCCTTTCCAATACATAGATCAATGCAGCAAGGTTGTCCTCTCACCCCCTATCTCTTTATCATCTCCGCAGACTTTCTTTGTCATTAGATTAACCTAGACATTCAAACTAAATTCCTCACTGGGGTTCACCTTTCTTCCTCTCAACAACAGCTTCTCAATATGCACTTTGCTGATGACTCTTTTTTCTAGTTCATAACACAGCCACCAATTTGCACTGCCTCTTATCAAGGGGAGCAATATTGCACACTCTTAGGTTCCAATATCAATTGGAATAAATCCTCTATTTATAGCTTTATAGGAAATTACAACCATGTGACCAACTATAACTGGAAGAGACTTTAGAATCAAGACATTGTTAAGATTCTGGAAATCCCTTTCCATTTTAGAGGTTCAACCTTCATTCTCTGGGAGCAGGTTATTTATCGGATCCAAAAGAAACTTGACAAATGGAAGACTAAACCCCTCACACTTGCGGGTAAATACCTTGTATGTAAGTCCATATGTGCATCAACCCATGTGTACTACTCTTCGTGTTGGGCCCCCTCCCAAGCTGCCTACCAGAAGCTTGAACGTTTATTTTGTGACTTTATGTGGTCCTCCAAAGATTCTCAGAAAGGATTTCATCAAGTTGCTTGGAATATTGTTACTCTCCCCAAGAATAAGGGTGGTTTAGGTCTTTTGAATTCCTATAAGCAAGGAATTACCCTGGTTGCTAAGTGGTTGGTACAACATTTAGATGCCTCAGATATTATTGGAACCCTCCTCCAATTAAGGCTTCATCAAGCATTTCCTAAAAACAAGCCCTTCTAGAAAGCCATCCATTTTTTCAATTGGATCTTTTCCCCCCTCACTATCATTCTTCCTGGATCTGATGTTTTCAAAAGCATCTGGAGGGCCTGACAAATTCTACATAGTTACATAGATTGGACTAACATCAAGATCAATCCTACTATTCTCTCTCATTTGTGTCCGTGGTGGTTACCTCTATCACCCGCTCCCCTTGCCATCACAAAGGCTAAGGTAGCTACCTCGTGGTATCGGAAGGGTGTCATCTCCTTGAATTGTCTTAGGCTGGCTAGTCATTGGATTTTGGGGGTTGAGTTCAACAATTTATATGGGGAGTCGACGGTAATGAACCATTGCCTAGTCCAAATTTATTCCTTTCCCCATGGTCATTGGCAACTAGATGTTGTAGTGCAAAGCCCTTTTCATGGTCTTCAATGGCTTAATGGGGTTAAACTCTTACCCTACTGGCCATCTGTCCCCTTTCATCTTATGCACAACCCATCTAAGGTTATTCAATGCTGCAATAAGTATTGGCATAAACAAGAGTCAGTAACATTTTGGATTCCTCTCTTCCAACACGTTTGGAAACTTCCAACTCCCCCTAAAATTAAGCAGTTCCTTTGGTGTCTCCTCCACCATGGTCTACCTATTGGTAAACGTTTAAAATATCTAGGGATTCCCAATCCCAATTTCCCTCTTTGTGGTGGATAAGATGACTTTGTCCATGTGTTTTGGCATTGTCCCTTTGTTGAGCATGTGTGGGAGTGGGCTTCCATAGTTTTTCCATCATACAAGCTCTCTCAAGAGGATATCCTATTTGGCTTTTTGAACATTACTTCTGCTAATCTCAAGTTTTTGTGGAAAGTTATTAGGCCTATTATTTTATATTATATTTGGAAGCGAAGATGCAATGTTATATTTCAAAGGACAAATTATTCTAATATATGTTTGCTCACTAGGTCGGAGAAGTTGCAGATCGTTCGCCTCATTCATTTCCAACTCACATCTTAAGCATCTAAGTTGAATTTGGATACTCATCAATTGGTTCATCTCTTACATCCATGGGAAAGACCTGTGCATTCTAGTAACACTCATCTTCAGTAATCTCTGCAGGGAAGCTTCCCCTCTCTACTGAGGGGAGTCATCATTGGAACTCTCTATATCATTAATTGAGAGTTGTTTGCCTCATCTAATTCTATGTCATTCTATTCAGTAATAAGTCAGTATGTGTGTATGTTTGATAGTGCCCCAATTTGAGTTTCCTCTAATACTCCTTTAATACTCGTTTATTTATAAGTTGTTCCTGAGTCTCATTCACAGTGCTCCTAGCTTTCCCTTCCCCTCAAACCTATGACTTATTTAGGTTAATGTAATTGATACACTTTTAATAT
>MNCI01008581.1:603660-624323 GCA_015680685.1 Gnetum montanum
GCAAAACTAATTTCAAGCTAAGAAGCAAGCTATGATTCCATAGACTATGCATGTGTCTATAATTGTAGACAATGTTACCTACGAAAAAGAGAGGGACAAATCAAAAATTTCCAATGGATGCATTAATAGATGCACTAGCCTTGGAGCCACTCTAATAACATGCATTAGGGTCTAAATGGAGGTTTTACTTTCCTACAAACTATAAATTGGAAATTTTTATTAAGTCCATAAAATCACAAAAGATCTTTTTTTTTTTTTTGCATAGTTACAAAGTCTCAATACATTTTTGAAGAAAGTTGAAAACATCATTGGTGTAATGCCCTAGATGTGTGATAAATGAAGGCAACTACCATTCACTTAAGTTTAGATATTATCATCTCTTTGATTACAAGCACTATCTTTTCGTAATTGTATGATACAATAGTTATGTTGTAATATACTATAGTGTTGAGTATTTAACTACAAATATTTGCAATGTAGTCAATGTAAACTTTTGCTCATCTTTGTTATTTTACTACTATTAATATCCAATTTAGATCTAGTTAACACTATCTACTAATGTCCATCCCATGCTATAAATATGATTACAAGGAAACCTTAAAGGTAATGTGTTTGGCTTTAATTCCTATGCTATCTTCTTTCCCATTCTCTACTATTCATTGTTATTAAGAAATTCTCTCTGGGCTAACATAAAGATCCAAGAGCTTATTTCTTATTGGGTGATTTTCTTTTTTTTTTCCCTAGGATATATTCTTATATTTTTTTTGGTTTATTTTTTACTATTATCATAATGATCTAAAAATCATACTAGATAAGTTAATTTGAAAGAAAATAATAAGAAGATTACAATTAATATTATCATTCATTCGAATGTGAACCAAAGATGGACAAAATAAAAAAAATATGTTCTTCATCATCTAGGCTTTATTTGTAGAGTCTAAGAATATGCTCTTCTTTAAGTGAATTAATCTAACAACCTATCTCAACATGAGAGCTCACTCTTGCTTTAGCAATTTGATTCCTTAATGAATAGAAATAGCTGAGAAGATATTTTTGAGTACAAGATAACAAACCTCCTCTAACATAATGTAAGTAAAAATGCTTCTTTGCTAGCATGTTCAACCAAATTTAAGTCAGGACTTTTTCTTTTAGTCTTTAGAAAGCCCTTTTTATTTTTAAAAAAATTCCTTTATTACAATATTCTATGACTGAAGCTATAGTTTTCCTTAATGCATCCTTCCAAGGTCAAATGATAGAGATCCAAGTAGGATTTGGCTAACATTAATTCATCATCCAATCCAATCATGAGAGTAGCTAGAACAAGGATTACTGCTTGGATCTAATCAAAATGGAGCTTTGAGAATGGTTCTCTTGGGAAAAATCTACAAAGATGGATGAGCAACAATGTTGCAACTAACAAGGCCTCCTTAGTGCTAGGGAAGTGGACCAAAACATTCTTATGATGGGTAGTGTTGTTCTAATCCCAAGATCATTCACCTTGTGTTTGTAGACCTTTATAGCAACATGACACTTAATGTAAGACCTATGGATAATCACAACCTAAAAGCTTAAAATTTTAAGGAAGAAATGATAGTAGAAAAAAAGAAATGTAAGTATAAGAATAACAGTAGTGCATAGCTAAAAACTTACCTACAAAAATGTTGATTAGTTAACGTAATATTTAGGCACCAAACAAATTTTTTTTTGGTACACTTTTTGCTGAAGATTTGAGGAAAGAGTAGTGAGGTTTGACAAGGGAAACCATCTTCACCTTTGGCATGTAATGAGTATTTGCAATGCTATCAAATCCACTTTCAATGTTGAAATTAAAGGGTTAATGCAATGTTTAGAACATGGAAGAATATTTATGGTTGCTCTTATTAGTGAGGCTTGATGTAAGCAACAATAGCAGATTGGAATAAACCCTCCATCAAACCATCTAAAATCTCTCCATTGACATGGATAGATTAACCAAAAAAATCTTTCATTTTAAAGGAAACCTTCATTAACATTACAAATATTCAAGAAAAGGCACAACTCCTCTTTTGAAAATAAAGTATAAGATATTATATTTGTAGCTTGTTCCAACAAAGTGGGGCTATCTATATGAGTTTTTTTCATCATTGGCTCTATTAAGAGATAAGTTTTTGTTTATTCACATTTTTTTCAAATCAACTTCAATTGTTTTTTCCTATATTTTTTGGTTGATCTTCCTTCCCTCAAGCATATTAATGTACTAACTTTTTTTTATAGGTTCATTGTTTGATCTTATTTGCATTTTTCCAAACCATATAAGTTGTCATTCCTCTAACTTATCTAAAATAGGAGCTACTTCATTTCCTTCTCTTCTAGTAACATTTAACATCCATCTAGGCATTGGAATTTCTACCACATTGATTGGTTATTCGTGCCTCTTTTGTACTACCTAATACTCAATACTATATAAGATATTATACTTTAGCTTGATCCCTCTATAGTTTGCACAATTTTGCATATTTTCTTTATGTTTGTAGATGGGAATAACAATGTTTTTTCTCCAGTGTTATGCATTTCTCCATTCTTCAAAATTTTGATCAATAATGGTGTCAACCAAGAAACTCGTGCATCTCCCAATGCTTACCAAGCTTCTATGTAAATGTTATTTGGTCCAACAACTTTTCCATTTTTCATCTTTGATAGGGTTATCTTTACATATGAAATTCCAACATACAAATACTAAATAATTACATGAAATATTAAATAAAGAGGTTAGATTTGATTAAGCCTCACTTGTATACAAATGAATGGAAAGGAGAAGAGGAAGAAAACATAAAAAATTTTGTAATCATATTCATCATTTTGAAGCTTCACTAATGGATTTCTCCCTCTAGGTAAATTAGTAGAGTTTCTTCTTTTGGTTCTTTCTAGAATATTAACAGCTTGTTTGGTTAGATCAATATGAAGATGTTGAATTAGTAAAAATGTTGAGTTTATGGAAATTTTAATGAATAATCAAGCTAAGTAATTATGATGAGTCATGTTTTGCAAGGCTATGATATCAAATATATAATATTAGGGCCACGATGTCAGGTATCCAATATCGAGGCACAACCTCTGATGTTGGGCATCCAATATCACCAGTGTCATGCTAGCCTATAAATACCACACTAGAATGCATGGTTGGGATATAGTTTGTTGATATATTTTAGATAAATTTTTCATAGATTTTTTATTTCAAGTTTTATTGTTCCCCAGTGCATGTCCACAGTGTGATGTTAAGTGATTTTATGACATCCTTATTTAAGTATGATGTACTTGGATGCATTACATGACTGGCAATAAAGATCTAGATTACTTTCATCATTGTAGCATCCACTTTGCTTTATTTTTGCTTTTAATTTTTTAATTATTTATTGTTTCCTCAATTAATATTTCCATTTATTATTCTTTATTATTCCTATCATTAAGTGAAATGAGCACAACTAATTGTAAGTGCTTAAGTATAATCACTTGGTAACCTAGTAGTGTATCATTTGATAAGCTCAATGATGTATGCTTGGTAATCCTAGTAGTAGTTACACAAAGTCCAAGGTGTGTGTAGATGATTAGGAATGATACTCATTGCACATAGGCTAGTTTATATTTTACTTTTCACTATTAATTAGATTAATTAACTTATCTCTTCATTGTCATTAGGAGCAGCTTAGGGCTAGACAACACCAATCATTATATGCCTCACTTTGAACTAAACCATACATGATAAAGCTACCACTAGTCCAAGTGGGAAGACAACAAACTGTGATCAAGGCATAACAAGTTAGATGCACAAATAGTCCCATCCATGGAATTTGATCGGATTGTGCATGAATGTTTGTGATTCATATGGTTGGGCATAGGGGTACCTCGCCACTCATCATTGGCACCATTGCCAGGGATGGTGCTAGTTATCTAAATTAGTTATATCATACATGATTGTTGTAAATACATTAACAATATATCTTCTAGAAAATATTAAATCACACACATCATTAAATAAAAAAACAATGTGTCATTCACAAGGAAGTGATAATGCATTATACAGCAAGAACATTCATTAGAGAACTAACGAGATATATGATGAAGAAAATTGGAGTGACCAACCTTATGTAGGGGTTGCATATGTTCATGACCACAAGGATGACACTCAAAGACTACATTCACCTAAGAAAGAAAACCCTAGAGGATATGAAGTAATTCTTGGACCAGGGGAGGCCTCAAGGCCTAAGACCTCCTCAAAATCTAGAACGGATAAATCAAGGGACCCTAGAGAATACTAGAGAAGCCATGGTTATCCTTCTAGTTTCTAATATTCCTCTTCCTCTTCAACGTATAGTTTTAATAAATATGAATGTAGGTATAGAGACACAACTCTATTATGAGGTCAGAATAAAAATATAAATTGAGACCACAAGAAAAATCAAAGACATTAAAATGAACATAGACAAAATCATCACAATAAAATAAATAGAAATAGAAATTTTCATGACAACATGTCTAATGATGATGAACCCTTGTTGGCCACTTAGAGCTTGATATAGATCACAGAAGTGGTTAAGATACCCCATAGGCATTGCAAGGAAAGTCACATACCTAGGTTTGACATGAATAATATTCCTAAATTTCTGGGAGGATATGATTTAGATCCATAACATCATATACAACCCTTCCATGATTCTTGTGCCTCATACAACATTGAAAGTGGATAGAAAAAGCTTAAGATCTTTCCTAGAACACTAATAAATAGAGTTGAAGTGTGGTATTGATCATTGAAATCAAATTTAATCCAACAATGGTCCACATTACTAGAACTTTTCAATGGGAAATACAAAACCTATGTGAGGGTGTCCAACCTAAGGAGACAGATCCAAGAATGGAGACAAGAACAACATGAACCCTTAGACAAGGCCTTAGATAGATATTATTCTCTACTAAATAGATGCCCAAGCCATGGTTTCTCTATGGAAAAGTGGCTCTTCCACATCATAGATGGGCTTTGTAAGGAAACAAGGGAGATCCTTGGGATGTATGCTCTAGGTCAATTATACAAGCTATGAACTAATCAAATTTGAGAGTTAATCAAGCATGTGGAAAAAGAAGAAGGAGAGATATGAAAATGGGAGAATGTTAAGAAATATCACTGGGAGCCTACTCTTCAAAAGAAGAAGGTCAATATCTATGGTAAGTAAAAATAGGTAGTTCTCAATAAGGTGATTCCACAACAAACGTTGTCAATACAAAAGGCTATCGATGAACTAGAAGAAAAGTTTGATAGGATGTCAAAGTGGATAAATAAGAAAGTTATAACTTTGGTGGAAATTGTAGAGGAGAAGGTAACACAAAATTAATTAAGTGATCATAATAAACAAATGAATGAGAACCAAGGAATAGCTAGGAACACTTATCAGTAAACAGGGAACATGGCTGATGAAAGCAAGGCTATAAACTCAACCACAGATGAGGATGATAGATGTGACATCTGCATATATGACCACTAGATGGGTCATTTCCTAGTTATGTCACATCTACATGAGTATTGGGCTTTTGCATTAAATCTTATGTTTGTATAGAAGCACATGCCTAGGAAATTATGTTTTCCACAAGGTAATTATAGGCAATCCTACAACCAATTGTACTATCCTAGGGGGACTTATTACCAACCTTAACATTATCCTCAACTATAGTGGAAAAACCCATAGTTGTGGGGGAGGCCATCACCAAACCAACCCTACCCTTACTACTAGCCAAGACCATATGGATATTATGTTCAACACCCTATTTTTCCAACTAGTTTTATGTCGTCTACTTCAAATTGCTACTATCACTCTCCCGAGTACCTTCAACCCATGACATCTCCTAAAGTAACACCACCTTGCACCTCTTACCCTCCATCCTATCTTGAATATTCTTATACTCCATACCATCAGATGTCACTTCTAGCAACATAGGAAGGTTTAGCACCACAACATCAACAAATGAATGCCACTTGTGTCATAAATGTGCATAGAAATGTTGATGCTAGTAGATTCCCACTGCAAAATTGGAAATATCTTTTCTTTAGGACAACTTCTAGGTAGAAGTGCCTCATGAACCTACCATAGCATCCAACCCAACATAATTCCAATCTAGTGCAATGCCTTCCCTTTCAAAATTAACATCCTTTGCACCTACACAAGGGCCACCATCCATCATTACTTCAACACCTAATGGAAATAATGAATCTAGAATTGTGGAGAGACCAATAAATCCATGCATATTGAATCATGATCAAGGGTGCAATCATGGGTTAGACATCTGCAACATTGACACAACTCATACTCTGATCCACCATACATTTAACCTAGTGTGTGAACAACAACTTTTCTATGCAACTACCACTAAATCAAGAGACATCCAGTGACTCAAAAATGAAAGGCTAACACTATTTTATACATGCTTGAATCCTACCTAACCTCTTATTAATTCTTTTCATGTTCAAATGCTTTGTTTTGGGGAACACCCCATTTTAACATTTAGAATTAATAGTTTTGTCTTTTTGTTTTACAATTTTTTATCATTTTCTTACTTTTTCATACAATTTTTCCTATCCTTTTCAACTTTTTCCACACTTTGTTTTTATTTCCTTTAATAGTGATCTCTCTTATGAATAAAACAATCATGTAGCCCATTAAGATGAGGTTTTTTCTATGTTGTTAAGTAATGAGGGATTGATTATTTAGATAGTAAGGCCATGTCATCCATCTACACATTCCATTAATAAGAGGTTCTTACTCTAGTCATAATGATATTCTTTTTCATCATCAAACTAAAAAAATAAATTCATAATCATTTTGCCTGGATAGAAAAGTGAAGAACTAAGAGAAATGTGAAGGGTGTGACATCAAGTGGATTTGTGGATTCTCTTTGACTGCTTCTATATGTTCTATCATGTTGCTTAGGTTGTAATCATATCATGAAGAATGGAAGTAAGAGTAAAATAAAAAAGCACTGAATAAATTTCTAAGAATCCCACTAGAAAGGCATGTTACACATGTGTGAAGGTTAGTGACTTCTCAAAATTCAAAAAAAATTGTGCCATGAATAAACTCCTCCCTTGGACAAAACGCCAAGTGATGTTACTCCTTGCAACTATGGTAGTCTTATAGTTGTCAAAAAAAGTGATGTCATTGAAATGTGGTTTGTACTTGGTTTGAATCTTGGAAAGAAGAACTAATGACTATTTAACCATTAATAACACACAAGGATTCATTATGCATATGGTAAGACACCTCATGTCCCAATTCCTATAATCCTTTCTAAGATCCATCTCATCCTGCTATCCATATGATCCTAACTTGTAGTTTTGTGTAACATAGAGTTATTTTCTCAAACTAGTGGTTTCAACATGTGTATCTTATTTCACATGTGTTCCATTCAAACCCTTTGGTGCCTACAGACATTTTTAGGTGTGGTTATATAATGACATTATGGGCTAAAGCATGCTTTGGGGAGGATCCATTTATGTAACTATTGTAACTTGTACTTGTTTGACACAACCACATCATTTTTAACCTTCCGTGTTCATAAATGATTAAATTTAATGCTTTTCCTTATCATATAATTGATCTATTCCACATCATAGGTCTAATACCCCTATTTCTTGCATCTTCCAAAGTTTTTAATGTTGGTAACTCCTTCTTCTAACACTTCTAGTGCCTAAATATGATTTCCTACTTACCCCAAAACTATGGACCTAACCTAAAACCTTCCACCCAATCATAGGGCTTTATTTTCCATGTTTAGTGCCCTCATAATATGCAGATTTGAGTATCCCAATATTGACTACCCAATATTGGGTTAGACTCAACATTAGATACCTAATATTGGGTCAATAAAACCTATATATATGATCCTTTCAGTGCTCCAAAATCCATTCTCATCATTTGCAGCTAGGGAAGTTTTTGAAATTTTCTCTCGTGACTAGGAGCTCTACACAATAAACTTCCATGTGTAATATTTTGCTCCATATGGCTCTCATTTTCATATCGTCTAAAACTATTTGAACCTAGAGTGTTCCATTTAGTCAAGGAAGGGTGCTTGCATGGAAAAATTGCATCAAATTTTCAAATTTTGCTATTGCTTGAAAGGTATTACAAGGGTAAGAATGTTAAAAACCATAAATGAAATCCATGTTAAAAACTCTTGTAGCTTCAATCATATTAATGCCAAAAAATTTAATTTTTTTACCCAAGGGACCATAACCATTATGATAAGCCATACATAAGGAAAAAGAAACCAATTGTGAAGGGTCATAAAAGAAGAATAACACTTTTGAGGCATTTTTTGAGAATGCTTCTAACTCTGAAATTATATGAGCTAATAACTTAATAGAACTAAGGTCATGACTAAGGTATAAACATGTTCACAATAAATGATAGCACCTTAGTAACACCAAATGCTTGAATAATTGCAGATGGTCCCAAAAAGAGAAGGACAAGAAGAACCTTCGTAAGGTGTAGCCAAATGCCCAAGAGGTGGTAGAGGCTAACAAGGAGAGCAAGTTGAGCATGAAGAACATTCTTGAGAATTCCTTGAAGCTATTCAAGTGAAATCCATGTTGACCACAATCATCATGAAAATAAACTTTGGCCCATTTATGGCATTTGGTCCTAAGGCAATTTGAATGCAACTCCAGGCATCACCATCATGGTACATTCTTTTAGATAGTGGTGAATGATACCTCGATGAGATTTACCAATTTTGGCACAACAAGGAAGAAGGCACCACTGTTAGCATTGGTGGAGTCACTATTTCGTTTTTTAGTCAAAGTAATCACAGAGGAGCTAAATCTACCAAATGTGGGGGTCAAGCTAGTGCATCTGTCCACAAGGTTTGATCTTGAAACTAGAAAGTTGTGGCTAAAGTAGGCATAAAAAAAAGATAATAAGACATAATGAGTTGACTTTGGAAGAAAGGACCTATTTTAATATAGGCACATATCATCTCTTCCCAACAAAAGTGCTGAATAGAATCTCAACATATGCAGTAAAGGGGAGTGCAACATAAATGGGAAAATACCTTGTCAGTCTTCCTTAATTATAATGCATGGAAATCCAAAGGAAATTCGAAGAAAAGAATGTGTGGAAACCAACACTTTTGATCCATTTCCTAATCAAGAATTTGTGTAAGTGCACTAGAATCTTGGGATACACAATTGACGTTCCCAGGTAGGCTTAGAATGCTTCTTTTAATGAATTACTTAAACCTACATCACCAAGGAAGGACCTTGATGAAGAACAAGAAATAGAAAAGGAGCTAGAACTAGAAAAAGAAATATACCAAGAGCTTGAGTAGTAGCTTGAGCCACAAGTTCCACCACCACCACCACAATACTAGCTTACGAAGAGCCATTTGCAAAGAATTGCTGAAACTCTTGGTTGGGGAAGTAGGGATGCGTCAAACCTCTTCCAAGTCATTAATAATGCCATGTAGCCCACCATTTCTACTGATCCAACAAGGGGACAAATTTTTTTATAATTAAGAGGAGAATCCCAATGGTCATGACAAATCTTTGGTAAATCTACATTCTTTCAAGTGATGCTCAAAATAAGAGAAGGTGCCATAGTAGTGGTCATGCAAGATCAAGATGTGGTAGGCATAGTAGAGGTAAGAATAGATCACATCAAAGAATCTTTTAATATACCTATTGTGCCCCTAGTACTTGACTAGAACTAGAGATGCAAAAATGCTTGCTAGGACTTCAATGACTCCTATGACCCATGAGGATGTGCTTGATAGATTTTTGTAGATGGGACAAGTAATGACAAACCTTTTTGACATTCTTGTTGATGTCATTGTAATGCAATTAGACCTCATTGCCATAAAAGGGAAGCTAGTCATGGCTGAGCCTAGGGTAGAACATGCAGAAGTAGAAGTGCATTGATTGCAATAAGAGTTGGCTACCCTAAGAGCTAAAAGATGGGATCCTACCTAGTTTGTAGCACCTGACCAACTAAACCAGTTTTGAACAAAGTAGTTGAACCAATTGATTAAACAAAACAAAGCTACTAAGAAAGAGAAGGAGAACATGATTTGGACTGTCTTAGCTATTGAAGCTTAGGCATATGCCCATAAGAAGGCATTGACCACCACATAAGAAGAAAATAAATCGCTTACTGTAGATAATGCAAGGTTGACCACTATAGAAAAATAGAAGAACATCTTGAAGGAAAGTATCCACCAATTGAATGAACAACTAGTGAGGATTAACCAAGACATCAGTAGATTAGCCAGAGAGAATCAAACCCTCTCAATGGAGGAGGTCCATGTAATTCATCAAAATTCTACAATTGAGATAAGCACATGATAAAATGAGGCCAAGAAGCATGAAAAGCTAAAGGAGCACTTCTGGGACTAGGCTGACATGTATAAGTAGATTAATGAAAAGGAAATCTAGATGGAAAAAGCCCACATTGGATCCATGTCAATGCAAAATCCTGATCAGCAGTCCATCCTAGGTAGTTATGCATTGGTCAACCAAGCGAAAGTAAAGAAT
The DNA here is from genome assembly GCA_015680685.1 of Gnetum montanum. Taxonomy (NCBI): domain Eukaryota; kingdom Viridiplantae; phylum Streptophyta; class Gnetopsida; order Gnetales; family Gnetaceae; genus Gnetum; species Gnetum montanum. Next base: position 614,210 of record MNCI01008581.1, read on the forward strand.
AAAGACCTATAGATTGAATACTTAAAGGAATACATGGCATTGGCTAACCTTCGATATGCCAACCTTGTCATGTTAATAGTATGTTGGCCTAGAAATGAATTGGAGCAACAACTAGCATCCACCTATGCATTATATGAAAAAGAGTTTGTGGATAGGAAAAAAGCTCTACAAAAATTTTACATAGCAAACTTAGAATTAGAGGTGATTAAGGCCCACTACCATGGATAGAAAGATGTAGCCTCAAACTTGGCTAGGAGATTAATAGATTGTCATAAATTGAAAGATAAGGCCAAGGCCTTTGAGAAAGAACTACAGTAGTTTGTAGCCTGGTATGGAAAATCAAACCAAATGTTTCCCTAGCTATCATGCCCATGGGATATACTAGCTTCAACACACATTGGTTTAGCGACTTGGATAGTACATGACGTAAGAATAGAGGAAGAAAAGTTGCAATCACTCTTAAATCGCTACAAATTTTAAAAGCCTAGTGACAAAGGGAAGCAACCGATGGAAGAGCCACCCCTCCAAGAACTACATGAGCTTTCCCAATTTTGTGTCTTGTAATTTTGTGTTCAAAATTTTGGAAAACACCACTATAGCATTTAAGAGTCAATTTGTGCACTTAGTTAAGTCAGTCAATAATTCCACACCTTCCTAATCTTTTGTAAATAACTTGTTCCTCATTTTTTTTAACTTGAGGATGAGTTTTCATTGAGTTGTGGGGCTATGATGAGTCATGTTTTGTAGGGACATGATATCACATATCCGATATTGAGGCTACGATGTCGAGTATTTGATATCGAGGCACAACCTTCAATGTCAAGCATCTAATATAACAACTCTAGTGCTAGACTATAAATACCACCCTAGGATGCATGGTTGGAATATAGTTTGTTGATATATTTTAGATATATTTTTCATAGATTTTTAATTTTAAGTTTTTTTGTTCCCAAATGCTTGCCCATAGTGTGATGTTAAGTGATTATATAGCATCCTTATTCAAATGTGACATACTTGGACATGTTAGATGATTGGCAATAAAGATTGAGATTACTTTCATCATTGTAGCATCCACTTTGATTTATTATTGCTTTAAATTATCTACTATTTCCTTAGTTAATATTTTCATTTATTGCTCTTTATTATTCCTATCATTAGGTGGAATAAGTATGACTAATTACAAGTGCTTAAGTGTATCACTTGGTAACCTAGTAATGTATCATTTAGTAATCCTAGCGACATACACTTGGTAATACTAGCAGTAGTTAACTAAAGTCCAAGGCATGTATGAATAATTAGGAAAGAATACTCATCACCCGTAGGCTAATTTAGATTTTAATTTTTACTATATGCCACACTATTGCTCCCACCCCATCCCACCAAGTGGTACAACCACATGTCACTGCATCGTTGGCATCCACTGTTGTTCTTGCCACCAAGCCACTATTGGGATGTTGGCTAGTAGTGTGGCCTTACATGTTGATGCATGGTAGGGGCAGAGGTATAGCTCTGTGCCTACCATCATTGCCACATCACCACTCCCCATGCCTGTCATTTGGGCCATAGCCATTACCTTTTGCTACTATGCCTTTGTAGATCAAGCATGGATCCCTATTCCTACCATCACCCTCCATCTTTTGCTATCACCAACTCCATATTTAGCATGCTAGTGTTGCGTACAACTATTGTGGCCACATGATAGGGGTATGCATTAGCCCTACAAAAGGTTATATAGGCCCTGTAAGGCCTGCACAAGTCTACTTAGGTTGTGCAACCCTACATAGGATCACACTAGCCCTTAGGGACATGTCCTATGATGCCCTCTCATGGACCATCTATGCTTAATGCCTTTGCCAATTTTGGTCACTTGTCTACCTTTGCATCATCCCACTATGTCTTGCTCTATTCTTGCAATAGCCACTACTCTTCACTACCCTCATGTGCACAGCCCTTGCCATTATTATTATCATTAACCTTCTTCATCCACACTATGTCCTCACTCATCCACATTGGTTAGTGTGGATGACATCATTTCACATTGTTTCTTCCCTCCCCCACACTAGTTAGCATGGATGAAACTCATCAACGCTACTTCTCCTCTCTTCCACATTGGTTATCATGGATCTAGTGTGGATGAGACTGACCACACTGCTCCACCTGTGATACCATCACCACACTACATGTGTACTAACGAAACCCCTACATGCACTATGCAGGCCCTACAACAAGCCACATCTTGATACCCACTCGTAAGCACACACAACACTACTCGCCTCTATGTAGTGGCCCCAACCCTTAGGGCTAGTGGCCATTATGGCTAGCCATGACATTATCCATCAATTTCACAAGTGGAGCATGGCCAAACACCACTATAGAAACCCTACTATTGTGTCGGATACCATCATTTGTTATCCTCCCCCTCACCTACGACTGTGCACTACTCTATACATGCGCTGCCTCACGTAGGCTTTCTAGCCATGACACACCTCACAATGTGCACTTGTAGCCCTCATGATCCAAAACCATTAAAAGTCTTAAAACTGCATCTTACAAACATCAAGTTATTCACCTAATCCCTTCACATGCATCATGTGTTCGTTGCCATCCCATGTGTTGGCGATCGTTTGGGATGCGACCGCCAATGAGTTTCCTCGAATAGGATTTAGGTGCTTGCTGGTCTCTGGAAACACCAAGGCCCAAATACCTCCAAATAGACTCAGTAGTTAATGAGTATGTATGTGTGCTGTTGTGAAAAATGAAAAGATTGGGTTATGTGTAAAACTATAAATGACTTATCTTAAAGAGATTCAGCCATCTTTGCAAAGTACTGTGATTTGTTGAGAGTTCCTATTTTGTTCGACTGTCTAGTCTATGAGGTCCTTATAATACCTACTTGTAACAAATAACATTTTTGCAAAAACATTTGAGCACAACTCTGTGAATCTACTTCTAATTTTTCCCAGAGAAAGAGATAGTTCCACAAGAAAACTAGAAATAGAGCGATATTCAATGGAAATAGAAAGAAGAGAAAAAGAAAGTAGATTTGCGTAAAGATCTCAAATGTTTAAACAAGGTAAAATGATAGGAGTAAACACTTCACAATAAAGCTATCCCAAAATCAATAACTACGAATTGTTCAAACTTCCAAGGCTCAAATAAGCAATTTCTTCAAGACAATCCTACTATGCTATCCAAAAAATTGTTGTGTAAACTATCACATACCAGACTCTATTTTGGCTAGATAATGGATGTCAACAATTGCATTCAATAGAACCTTCAAAATACTTGACAATTTATGATTGANTTGGAAAAATTTTAATAGAAATTTTCTATCATGCAACAAGAACAATAAGAGCAATCTAAAAATCCCAAAATTACTTGCCAAGCATGATACTATCTAAATCACTAGCTAAACAATTTAAACAAAATAAAGAAAATAAACATAACTCACAGGACTATGACAAAGAGGCTGAAATGTTGTCTTTAACAAGTCATCTTATAAGCAATCTTTCATAATGTCTTCTTTACAAATGCTCTTATTTTCCCCCCACCTTACCACCAAGATCCTTCAAACCTTTTTATAGGGTCTCATAGGTAGTTAGATATTATAAAATATCTTAGGTAACTTCTTTCCCAAGTAAGGAAGTTATAACTTGCCCAACAAGTTAGGAGATATTACTTTCCCAACAAGTTAGGAAGGAAGTTATAACTTATACATGAAGTTAGGAGAAAATCGTGCTAACATTGGCATATGTCCTTTTGGTAATTTAAAATTAGCTACAATTATCATGGAATTTTACTTGTAACTATAATCTTCCATAGGAATAAAAGGGATACTAACCAAATGTCCCCTTTATATAGGACGTTATACAAATATCCCAAAAATTTTCTTTTCTCTTTTTCAATGCAATATTTTCAAAGTATATATTTAACACTATGCATGTCTTAATTAATTAATTTTAATTTAATTTTTTTTGTGTTATAGTTTTGGATAATGGTTAAGGAAACCTTTCTTAAAATAGTCGTATTCATAATCTGCAACAATTGCCACTGTGAAACCCTGCTCACTGCATTCTTTCCCATTATTTTCTACCAAGAAAGTTTTTAACAGAAATGATGGATTTGTATTCTGACTTTCACAAAGTGGAAGTTGGCGCACTAGGGCATCATTGATGTAGAGCTTACAGTGGTTCTGTCATCCATTTCTCTATCCCTCTTTTCTTGAATTTCTTGAATTATTTTAAATAGCGTAGATAATAGCAAAATAATCGATTGCAGCTACATCTAACATCTGGAACAATGTCGTCTCTATTTTCGCTAACGGCACCATCGAAACAGGAGGTGTCAGTAGTGGCGTCAACTCTGGCTTGATCTAGCCGAAGGATGTCACGTGTTGATGCTACTCTCATCTTCTTGACATGGTAGGAGTGGGATATCTAGAACATTCTGCGTAGTGCTCCATCATGGAGATCATTACGGAAGAATTAGAAGAATGTGCGAAATTGATTAACCTTCTCTAGAAGCATTGCTACTCTCTTGAATTTTTCCACCTACCTTTGCTAGACTCTTGCTTGGCTTTATCTAGGCATTCAAGAAATTTTGAATGCAACTTGCTAATTTCAAAATTTTTTCTTCTAAATTAGTGTTATCCTTGTTAATCCTACTTTCCTTTAATCACTTTTTAGTTTTTCTTAGCAAATTCTGAAAGAAATTCTTTTCTTCCTATGAAGTGACTATCTTAGCCTGCAGTAATTTATCCAGTTGGTTTTTTAACAAAACCTTCTCTTTCCATAAAATATCTTCCAGTTTTTATTCTTTTGCTTCCTTAATCATCTCTATAATTTGAAAATCCATAAGACCACCATACTAAGTAGTGACTCAGGGGGTTTCTTTCTTGCATATGCACTACCTGCAAAGTGGGATTTCCACAGAGATTACGTGCGTAGAATCCGAGCGACCCTGTAGAAATTGTTGGTTCCTTACCATTTTATGGCAGGTAGGGTCACAATGGATTTTGGCAATGGAAGATTGTACATGGATTGTAACAGGGCCAGCGTGCTATTGTTAGTGGCTTCCTGCGATTCTGAAATGTCGGATCTGAGTGATTTGGAGTAGCCTAATCTTGCATTTTGCAAGTTTGCATGGAATCTGCACTGTGACACATTGCAGGATGCCCCGCTCTTCATGATCTAGGTACAGTAATCTAATAGTACTATAAATGGAAGTTTCTGGGCTTTGTTTCGGTTCATTTCTTGTGCAGCTACGCATGTGACATCCTAAATTCTTAATGAAGGTTGTTGCTGAAATGTTTGTTACAGTTCATGAAATTGAAACACGCTGGATGTTGGCTACAAATTCATAGAACTTGAAATGAACTGTGAATTGGATCAAATCTCTACCATTGTCACCAATGTGGTCTGCAAATTTGCTATAGTTGGTTGGAATGAAAGAAAACTCAGTGGCATTCTAGAGTCACCACCAAAGTTGTGGAAGCTCACAAATTTGCAAATTCTAGACTTGGAAGGAAGTCATTTCAGTGGCAAAATACCAGCCGAAATAGGGTCTTTCGGGTTCCTAAGGTATCTAGAGTTGAGCGTGAGCAATTTTAGTGGAAAAATAGCAGCAATTGACTTTACAAGTTTACATCACACAGAATTTCTATTTTTACTTCAATTTCTTGTATTTTCTCATTTGCATCTTCAATGCAATTTTCATCTCTTTTTCCTTTGAAGGTTGTGATTGCCTCCTTTGGATTTTGAAAATCCAGTTCTCTTCCTTTTACTCTTTGAAATTTGAATTCTATACCTTTACTCTTGAATGAATTCCAAAAGCTAATGATATTTTTCTTAAAAAAGAAAAAAGATCCCACATTTACTTCCATGTTTTAATGTTAATAATTATGTTTTTAACTGATCAAACAAAATTACAAATTATGTCGTCTGTCATTTTATCCTTCTTTGCAAATTTTGGAAACTTCTTCTCCATGTCGTTATTCATAACCCTTGGTTTTGAAATGTCTTTTTCACAGTATCACATAACATTATCATGCTCTGAAAATCTAAGTCATAACTATCCATAGTTAAAAGAAATAAATGTCATCAAAGATTTCTGGACTTGCTAGAAAACTCTTCATCTTGTTATGATATTCCAAGGATACCACCCTACACTTTGATACAATTGTGTTATTTCTCTTAAGAAGTTTGAAAAGAGATTTCTGTTTTTTTTTTTTACTTGTAGATTTTATCATGCCAACCTGTTCCATGAAATGGCCAAAATGTGCCAACGCCATGCCACAATGAAACCATGTCATACTATTGTCAGGTCCATGAAAAGACTATGCAGGCCCACCTAAGTTGTGTGACAAAAGAAAATGCAAGCCAGTGCATGTTACTATGTAAAATCCCTCACACAAGATCTAGCTGCCATTGCATAACCCTACTTCTCTCACCATTAACAATATTCTCAGCCATTGCTATCATGCAAAACCCCTTGCTGTTGCTCTGCTTCTCTCTTGTGCAGCCTACACAAGCTGGCTTGGCCACTGTAGGTTGTTACTAGTAATGGGAAACCTACCAAGGTATGGCCCTATCCTAAAAATGATAAACAAAAAATAAAAATAAGAATAAATATTACATGTTTCCTCTCTACTCTTTTCTTTTCTATATTCTTTATCCTCATGCAAATTTATTTGGTATATATTACATGCATTCTTATTCTTTTTTTAATTACCTATTACTTATCTTTCTATTATATATCCTTACTTCCATGTACCCCACTTCTTCCTAGGTTATATTTTTTTTATTTTCACTATATACCATTTAACATTCTACTTTTATGATTTCTATTCTTCTTATATAATTCATCATACTCTTTATAACACATTAAATACCTATATACTTATTATCTCTTTCTTGTTCATACCACTTGGCCTTTTAATTTAGTTTTCTTCTATTTATTTGTCTTATGATCTTATATATTGATCCATGTTGTATCTATTACTTATACTTATATATATTTTCTATATTATCCATTAATAGTATGTTTAACCCATGGCCTACCAAGGCCTAAAACTTGCAAAATGTGGCTTCGCATGACCATGTTGTACCATATATAGCCGACTTTACATTATTTGACCTTGTTTAACTTTGTCCCCACCATGTTTTAATCCTTATTAACCTTATTTAACACCATTTTATATGGTTTTAACCATGATTTGGCCTATATTTGATCCCATTATGCATAATTTAACATTTTTCTCACCATAGATTTTATTTTATATGTTTTTTCCTCTTTCATGCATATAGTTTAATGTTTTCTTTATTATAGACTTAGTTAATAATTTATGTTTATATGCATGTTAAAATATGGTAGAATAAGTACAATTGATTGTAAGCATAAACACATATTATTTAGAGACCCTAGTAGTGCTCTTACTTTGTATACCCAATAATAAACATTAAGAAATCCAGTGATGATTATGTGAGTTTAGGATATATATAGTAAATTAGGAACATATGTTCATTGCCTATGCTAGTTTAGAATTTACTTATTATTTTTAGAATAATTAGATTAAATTTATATATTTTAATATCATTTTATAATGGCCAATCAACATCAAATATAATGTGCCTCATGTACACTTAACCATTCAAACAAAAGGCTAATATAATTATAGCTAGAAAGATAGCAACCTACTAATAATCCTTAAGGCTCTAGAAACTCCATTAGCTCATTCTATAAGTTATGATTAAGTCACACATAGCTACTCATCACAAACATCATCATCATTATCCTAACCTTGTTTCTCTATAATAATGTTGGCCACATGGGTTATTTCTTAACATTTTTTGCTATGAAAAGATAAAGTTTTGCTTATTTGGAGCTTATTTAAATTATCTTTGATTGTTTTCTTTAATGCCTTCATTGATCTTCCTTTAGATGACTTTCTTCAAACATTGATGTAGTAATGATTTTTTATAGATTCATTATCTGTTCTTCTTTGTAAATGTCCAAATCATCTAAGCCATCATTCTTATAGCTTATCTAGCAATGAGGTGTTAGCCTAGTGCTTCAAGTCTTGGCTTGGTAACCCTAGGTGATATGTTTAATTCTACTACGTAGCACTGAGTTGTAAAATTATATAAATCTTTGGGTATACCTATGTTTCACTTATTTTGGGTTCCAACACCCACCATTCTTATAGCTTTTCTAAAATAGAAGTTTCTCCAAGTCTTTGTCTAATATCTAGATTATATAGTTATTTCTTCTAGTAACATTCAAAATCCATCAAAGAATTTACATTTTTACCACACTGATTTTTCATTCATGTATCAATTTTATTATTTAATGTTTAGTATCATTTAAGATATTAGGTTTGATTACTATCTAGCAAAATTTTTCTTTCAATTTTATTAGTATTCTTTAATCAAATAGGACATCACTAGCTTATCTTCATGTTGACCATTCTACCTCAATTTCATATCTTTATCAATTTCATCATATGATTGGAGGATTGATCCTAGGTAGTAGAACTCTTTATAGTGAGGGACTTTTTCGCCTTGAATTTTTACTTCTATTTCATCACTATTTATACTATTATTAAATTTTAATTTCATGTACTCTTTCTTACTTCTACTAATTTTTAAGCCTTTTGATTCTAGATCATATCTCCACTTCTCCATTTTAGAAGCAATCTTTTTTTGATTTGTATCCACCAACATAATATCATCTACAAATTGCATACACCAAGGAATTTCATCTTGTATTTTCTTTATTAATTTATCCATAATAATGGTAAATAAGTGTGAGCTAAGTGTAGATCCTTGATGTAGACATACTGTGATTAGAAAACCAAATTTTGTTCCATAAGATGTTCTAATTTTGGTAGTAGCTCCTTCATACATGTCTTGAATCACTTTAACATATTTATCATGGATATTTTCCTCTACAATGCCTACCAAAGAATATCTCTAGGTAGTTTGTCAAATGCTTTTCCATGTTAATGAAGATCAATTGTAGATTTCTTCTATGTTTTTTGAATTTCTCCATCAATTATTGTATTAAGAAAATAACCTCTATAGTAGATCTTCCTAGCATAAATCCAAATTAATTTTTTGATACTATTAATTCCAGTCTAAGATGTTGTTTTATGACTTATTGACTTTTTGGTATGTCAACATCTTAAAAAATGGAGAATTTTTTATTGTGTTTTGAGATCTTGCAAGGCTAAGGAAGATGAATTTTTCATATCAAGGAGATTGAGATAAGAGTAAGAAATAATAATATGGAATTCTAGAACTCATGAGAAGATGCAAGGGTTTGGAGGAAATCACAAGGATATGAGATGTCCCAAAGTCTAGAGAAGATGTCTTGGAGACTGATAAGATGTCTTACATTGCAAAAAGATATCTCTACTCAAAGTGTTGGTCTTAGGCAAGATGTCTTCTTAGAACAAGAGACATCTCATGTTAAGCCAAGATATCTTGTATAAGATGTCTCATGAAAGACATCTTGTCCAAAGATAAGACATCTTATCCAAGATGTCTTATGTCTAGATAAGACGTCTCATCTACAAGGAAGAAAAAAATAACAAGATGTCTTGAGCTTGTAGAAGACATATTAACTAGTATTTCTAGTTATTGTATAGATTCCAACGAGTAGATGGAGAAGAACAAGGCTATAAGAAAAAGACATCCTAAATGGTAAAGTACAAGTACCATATAAACAATCAAGTAATCAATTGTATATATTCTTGTAAAATATAATACTTCAATTTTTAATCATTTGTTGTAAGTTGTGTGCCTTAAAGAAAGGAATTACAAGCTTAGTTCATTCCTTCCATGATCATCCTATTTCTTGTTGTAAGTCCTAAGGGCCTAGATGTGCTTCTTGAGGAAAGAAATCCTTTGAACTTGTTCCAATCTTGAAGGGTTGGGTATGTCTCTAAGTGAAAACATCCCTTATAAAGTGTAAAGGTTGTGGTGTCCTTGAAACCACATTTTGAAGAAACAAAGTCAAGAGGTATGCAAGAATTCTACACTTCGAGTGTGGATGTACTCAAGTTGGAGAATCACGTACATTAGTCCCCTCGTGCCTCCCCTCACCCCCACCACCC
>MNCI01008581.1:624544-690453 GCA_015680685.1 Gnetum montanum
AAGTGGTATCAAAGCCATGGTACTCCTATTGTGACCTTAATAACTTAGGAGTGAATAATGAAGGGAACATCTTACAGCAAGCCACCAATGTTCGATGGGATTGATTGCACATACTAGAAGAAAAGTATCACGTATTCTTTGAATCCATGGAATTTGAAGTATGGTAATCTATCATGAAAGGATACACTCATTTCATTGATAACACAATAGGCACTACACTACCAAGAGGTAAGTGTTCTGATGATGATAAGAACAAATTTATGTTTGATTCAAAGACTAAGAACTATCTCTATTATGCTCTTAGTAAACTTGAGTTTAATAGAGTAGCTAGATGCAAAACTACCAAGGAAATTTGGGAAGTTTTATAAGCCACTTTGATGGTACCTTAGTTGCTAAATAATCTAAACTCCTAGTCTTGCAAAGTGAATATGATAGCTTAAAATGAAGGAAGGAGAAACAATCAAACATTATTTCTAGGACCAATGACATAGTAGTTGCTATTAGAGGAACAAGGAAAAGATCACTTGAGAGTGCAATCATTATTAAAATGATTAGAAATCTATAGCCTAAATTTAGATCCAAAATCAAAATCATGGAAGAAATTAGAGATTTCTTTGTACTAAAAATTCAAGAAGTACAGAGTGCACTTGTAGCATATGAGATGAATCTCATAACTAAAGGTTCTATCAAGGATAAACCCAAAATCAGAAGTTATAATGTGAAGAAATTAGTGATGATGAACTAGCTTTCTTAATAAGAAGAGTAAAGAGACTTCTAACATGGAAAGGGAAAAGCTTTGACCAATTGAACAATAAAGGTAAGGAAAGAGGTAGGCTATATAAAAATTCAAATTTTGATATTTCTTCTATAGAATGTTGGATATGTGCTGGAAGAGGTCATGTGGCCTTCAAATGTCTTAGTGCTAGTGGGTTATAAAAGAAGGAGCTCATTCAAGAAGAAAAGAAGACCAAAAATTTCTACACCAGCTGGGATGATGAGTATAGCAAAGAGGAAACTAATGATCCATCAATAAGCTCACATCTTATTTGCATGGCTCTTATGCATGAAGGTCCCATAGAAGAATCTAAAGATACAATTGAAGAAAGATATGACATGCTTTGTAATGAAATCATCTCTTTCCAAAACTTATGTATTAAAATGAAAGAAACCTTGCATACTAAAGAAAAAAATAGCTCAAATTAATAAAAAATGCTTAGATCTTGAGAAGGAGAACTTAAACCTTAAGGATAAGAATCAAAATCTAATTTTATTTGATGAATAGATTAACCAAGAGCTTGCATATTTGAAGCTCATCAACAAAATATTTACAAAAGGTAAGGAGACACAATGAATTTTTTTGTAACAAGAAAGAGATCAAAATAATAAAAGAGGATTAGGAAATAATTCCCATGTCAACACATCCACAAGCACATCATCTAAATGGGGGTATACACCTAATTTTGAACATCTACCATGAATGCAAAAAACTATGTGTTATTTTTTGGAAAGCATTAGAATATACAATCACATTATCAATAATGATTGAAACACTATAATTTGACTATTTTGTCTTATCCAAAGAGGCCCAAAAAGCATGTCTTGTAGGCTAAGTAAGTTTGGAGGTCTAAGATGAAGAAGAAAGAGAAATAATGGTTGAACATATTTCTCTCCAAACCAACAAAAGAATAACTCTCAACAATAATGATGGAGAATCAAATCACAATCATAGAACATCAATATTGAATTAAAAATAAGATCCAAACAAGCATTTAGGTGACAAGAAAGGTAAAAAATAGATGTAATAAAGAGAGACACTCTACAAAGGATGACCTTCTTCTAAACATATGTAAGCATGTTATTAATTTAGAGTAAGCAAGGTAAGAATTGGTAAGTATAATTATAATTTAAAATATTCATTAACTTGCATCATTAGTTAAATAGATACTACTAATTGGATATTTTTGAATAATTTCAAAAACTTCTTACTTGATCTTATAAATATATGTAACATAGATAATATAGATGAGAATATATTATAAATATAGAACACAAGAAAATGAATAAGTGAGGTATGTTTCACACCTTTGATTATAATTAGTTAAAATAATTAAATTTATTTATCTTTGGAAACATTAAATTTGAGATTTTATGGTATTTAATAATCATCTCTACCATTACATACCTGAGCCTCCCAAGCTTTATACTCTCTAGGAAAAGACATCCCAAATTATAAAAAAGACATCTCACTATTTCTTAAGATGTCTTACTAGAGAGATCTTTACAAAGACATCTTAGCCAAGAATAAGATGTACTCACTATAATGCTCTCAGCTTAGACATGATGTTTTTTTCCCTTCAAGAGATCTTAAGTGCATCTAAAATCCTTCTAAATATGCTTTCCTTTATAAATTAAATTGATTGTCACTCATTTTCTACCACATTTAAGCAAGAGATATCCTATCCTAGATGACCAGTTCTTCATTTTGCTACAACTTCCCTCCATTCAGCTTGATTTCCATGGTTTCCAAGAATATAGGATTATCATAGCTACCACAACATAAATCCAAGGGTACTCAAGGAACATTAACACGTAGGTCAAGCTCATAGAAGCCTTAATTCTAATCCAATGATGCTAAGAATAGGTTTGAGAATAATTTATTAGCCTCCATTATATCTAAATGAAATATAAAGTTTTATTAACATCATTGCTACAACTACAATCCATTCAGCTTGGTTTCCATGGCTCCCAGGAATATACAAATATCACAGTGACCATAACATAAATCCAATGGCACTTAAGAAACATCAACAAGTAGGTCAATCTCATACAAGCCTTAGTTCTAATCTAGTGATACTAAGAATAGGTTTAAGAATAATCTATCAGTCTCCATTGTATTTAAATGGAATAATCATCTCTACCATTCCATACTTGTGCCTCCCAAGCTTTGGATTCTCCTATACAAGACATCCCAAATTATAGAAAAGACATCTCATTATTTCTTAAGATGTCTTACTAGAGAAATCTCTACAAAGACATCTTAGCCAAGAATAAGATGTCTTGACTATCATGCTCTTAGCTCAAACAAGATGTTTTATTTCCCTTCAAGAGGTCTTGAGTGCACCTAAAACCCTTTCTAAAGATGCTTTCCTTTATAAATTAACTCAATTGTAACTCCTTTTCTACCTCATTTGGACAAAAGATATCCTATCCTAGATGACCAATGCTTTCATCTTGCTACAACTACACTCCATTTAGCTTGGTTTCCATGGCTCCCAAGAATATAGAAATATCATAGCTACCATAACATAAATCCAAGGGTACTCAAGGAACATCAACAAGTAGTTCAAGCTCATACAAGCCTTAATTCTAATCCAATGATGCTAAGAACAAGTTTGAGAATAATCTATTAGTCTTCATTGTATCTAAATAGAGTATAAACTTTTACCAACATCATCAACATGATTTACTATCATATTTTGAAACCATAGTATGGGTAAGAATTATCTCAATGATTTTTTGTATCATAGAAAATATTGTCAATGAATTCTTTAGTAACATTGTTATTACAAATGCATTTGTTAGGGCTTTAAACTCTATGATTGTAGAAGTCATTATCTAAGTATTTCCTCAAGTAATTTATGATCTACTTAGAATTTCTAGTGTTGATGTCCATAGGATTGTAATTCATAGTATGGATGACATTTTTACGAATTGTATTATCTAAGTTACATATGAAGAATTTTTTGATAAAATCTTTGGTAGTTCAATATCACTCTAGGAAGGTAAGGTGTATTAATAGAAAATGTCTCAAGGTGCCTCCACACCTTCTCTTATTATGATGTATAACATCATAGTTAAGGGAGGCATCTATAATTATTTACTATCATCGCAAGCATTTGTGCTATATTGTTTACTAATAGGACAACCATTAGAATTAGGACATACTATTTACAAGGATATGTTGGGAATGTATGCACATGGACACATCTATGAACACCCTCTCCTCATTAGCTTAATCATATGCTAAGGGGATGTTTCAATTCCACACATTTTCATTTTGAAAGGGAAGAGGATCCTTGTTGAGTACTCTGAGAAGAGGAGTACCACTCATACAAAAAATAAAACTCCATCTTCACAAGCACCTAGAAAATAGGCACTAAAGATACCTTCATCACTATAGGCACCGTCTCAGCTCAGATAGGCAAAATCTATGAGTTCTTAGATAGGGTCTTTCTTGAAGAATACCTTACGCTCTAATACCAAGATCATGGGGAAGATTGGCAGAAATATCTCTTACCTTCATTAGAGAATAAATTTATTAGGCCTTCCTCCTCCTCTTGGTGATCTTCAATTTGAGGAGATTGAGACTTCGCATTAGATAAAGAGTGAAGGAGAGCTAGAACCTATTTGACACTCTATAGTAGTAGGGTCATCTTGAGCCTATGGCTTAGGAAATGCATTAGATTCAAAAGAGCTAACAAGAGCACTAGTACATGCCCAAGAAGAGCCCATACCTCAAACTCAATAGCTAGTCCTAGAGAAATTTGTGTAGGAAAATTCTTCTACAACACTATTTGATGAGTCATGAATTTGCTAACAGCTGCGATATCACATCCATGATGCGATATTGTGTATGTGATATCATGTACATGATATCGCAGCATAGCCATGATATCGCATTCACGATATTGCATCCTGTCTCCTCATCTATAAATAAGAGGTAGAAAGATCCGAAGTAGGGAGTTAGTCATTTTAGAGTTAGTTTTGATTTTAGTTTTCATTTTTCCTCTCAATGTATGCCTGTAGTATGGTGATTGTAATTGTACGACATCCTTTATTTGAGTGTGACCTACTTGGACATGCACATGACTGGCAATAAAGATTGAGATTACTTCATCATTGCAGCATTCACTTAGTTTAATTATTTATTTAATTGTTATTTATTTATTTCCTAGTTAATCCATCTCACCCTTAAACTCATGTTAAAATGCGGAATGAGTATGACTTGATTACAAGCATATAAGTGTGACTACTTAGTAACCCAATAGCGTACCTAGGATCTGCGCTTGGTAATCCCAGTGATAGTCATGCATGAAGTCCAAGATGTGTATAGATAATCAAGGAACGGATACTCATCACACTTAGGATAAGTTAGATTCTCTCTCACCCTTTCTCTCCTAGCTTATTTAATATTACCTTCCATTGGCTTTAGGAGTAGCATTAGATTAGAAACACATCATACACCTCACTCTGGACTAAACCATATGTGACAAAGCTAATACTAGTCTAGGTGGAAAGACAATGAACTACGACCTAAGGATAACTGTCTAGATGCCGCAACTAGTTTGTCTACGGAGTTCTACCAAATCATGTGTGTAATGCTCTTATTCGTATGGTTGAGTGTAGGGGTACCTTGCCACTCATCACTCTCCAAATAATTTTGAAGTGATGATGAGCTACAATCTTTTGAGCAATAGGCCATGGATAGTATTTTTTATGTACCAGGATAGTGGAAACAAATTATTTCCAAGATGTCTTAGTATTAGGCTACTCCATCATCATCCTAGTAGGCTCCATGTCATGATAGTCATCCTTCCTCCACTTAATTTCAAGTGAAGCTTTGACCTAGATGAGCCCCAATTACAATGCCTTTTGAGGATGATGATGATGATGACATCTAGTAGGTCTCTCAATCTAGTACTGGTAGTGATGGTGATGAGGAAGAGATCTACAGGCCTATCTATGATCCATCTAACTCCAACAATGACACAAAGATTAATGCTTAGTGGTTAGTGATGATATTCTTCTTTTGGGTGATGTTGAAAATGGGGAAGATTTTTTAAGAGAGAGCTTGATGCTTGATGACTAGAAAATATATTTTGATGATTAGCATCTATATATTATTATGTTGTGGCGACCAATTGACTATTACTACATGGTTATGATTATATGAAGCATCTATGGATAGAAGGATATGTTTTATTGTAGATACCATGATTTAGCATTTATTATAAGGTTATAATATATGGTTATTTTGATAAAGCATTCTTGTTTATTGGATATGAAATTCATAATATATCTATCATAAAAATAGATTTCAATAGCTATTTGATGTGACTTACTTTGGTTATTTTTGNTATTTCAATAGCTATTTGATGTGACTTACTTTGGTTATTTTTGAAGATCATTGCTAATGGATGTGTGACTACCACCATTTAATCCATCCTCCTTCTCCATCCTTATTTCCATAGAAAATTTACTATCTTATCTAAGCATGACTAGTATGAATCTTTAGCATGATAATTTTATTCCTATTATTACTTTTATGTTAATCTATTATTCAAGTTTTAGACATCATCAAAAAGGGAAATATTGTTGATCTTTTAGTATGTCAAAATCTTGGAAAAAAAAAGAGAATTTGTTATTATGCCTTTGAGATCTTGTAGAGATAAAGAATATGAATATGGAATATCAAGGAGATTGAGATAAGAGCAAGAACTGACAATTTCAAATGCTAAAATTTGTGAGAAGATGCAAGGATTTGGAAAAAATCACAAGGATATGAGACATCCCAAATTCTAGAGAAGATGTCTTGGAGGCTAACAAGACATAGTACATTGCAAAAAAGACATCTCTATTAAGAGTTTTGATCTTAGGAAAGATGTATTCTCAAAATAGGAGACATCTCATGCCAAGCCAAGACATCTTATGCAAGATTTTGCATGTAATAAATCATTTCCAAAGATAAGAAGTCTCATCCAAGATGCCTTATGTCTAGACAAGACATCTCACCTACAAGGAGGTAAAAACAAGAAGACATCTCAAGATTGTAGAAGATTTCTTGGCTTGTCATTTCTAGCCATTATATGAATTTCCATGAGTAGATAAAGAAGAACAAGGCTATAAAAGAAAGACATTCTAAATGGGAAAGTACAAGCATTGTACAAGTAGTTAAGTAATTAACTGTATATATTCTTTGTGAACTATAGTACTTTAATTATTAATAATTTGTTTAATGTTTTGTGAATTAAAGAAAGAAATCATAAGATTAGTTCATTTCTTCCTTAATCATCATATTTATTACTGGAATCCTTGAGGGACTATATGTGCTTCTTAAGGGAAAGAATCCCTTGAGCTTGTTGAACCTTAAGGGGTTGGGTGTGTTTTTGAGTGAAAACACCTATTGGAAAGCTCAAGAATTTATAAAGGTTGTGATGTCCTTGAAGCCACATTTTGAAAGAACAAAGTCTAGATGTGTGCAAGGACTCTACCCGTTGAGTGTAAATGTATCCAAGTTATGGAACCATGTACATTAGCTGTGCAAGAATTGAATATTATTGTCTTGAACTTATTATACTCCCCTTCTCAAGTCTTGATCCTCATGATTCACTTACAAAGCTTCATAATATGGCTTGTTAGCTTGATTTCTCTATAGTTTGCACATTGTTATACATCTCATTTAGTCTTATATATAGGAACAATAATTATTTTTCTCTAATTTTTAGGCATTTCTACATCTTTAAATTTTTTAAATAATGATGTTTGCCAAGAAACTCCTATATCTCCCAGTGCTTTCCAAGCTTCTATAGAAATGTTATTTGATCTAATAGCTTTTCTATTTTTCTTCTTTGATGAGGCTATTTTTACCTTAGAGAAGGAAAGTTCATTAACAAAATCAAAATTTGGTTTTTCTTATTAGATTTCTTCTCTTGGAAAATCTTCATTTAATAATTCTTAAAAATATTTTTCCCATCTATTTAAAATTTCATTATCTTTTACCAAAATTCTTTCATTTTCTTCCTTCATGCATTTGGCATGATCAATGTACTTACATTTCTCATTTCTGATTTTTGCCAATATATATATATATTCTAATTTCTTATAAAAGCTATCCAAGATCTTATGTATATCTATTGTTAATACTATAGTTACCTCTGTTTTTGTCATTTTGTATATTAGCCAATTTTTTGGTTATTTCCTGTTTGTCATTTTAAAATTATTTTTTCTTATTTTGGATAGCATGTTGCACTTCATTACTATATCATCATGTCTCCTTGGAGGTGTATTTTTTGTCTTTTGCTTTACCCAAAATATTCTTTTTGATTTCTTGAATGCAACTCTCCATTTGGATTAAAATTATATTTGTAGTAGAATCTCAATTTAAGATGCCTTATGAAGCACTCAGTCTTTGTATAAGGTAATGTTATTTTCCTTTGAATTGCACTATTAGATACATTTATTCCCTTTTCTTATACTACCTTTGAAGCTATATATAACTAAGTCCATAACCATTAGTCAATGCTGAATTGCAAGGTACTCTTTAGGTATCACCTTATAGTCTTTGCCCATGACCTAGTCTCTTGTGCATAGTAAGAAATAAATAATTTTTATTTTATTCATATAACTATTACATGTAATTAAAAGTTTTATCCTCTTCTTGAAATAGGTATTTATAGTTGTAAGGTCATAAGCACATTCAAATTGCAATTTTAAATCTCCCATATCATTACACTCATCAAAGTTATATCTTCCATGAATTCTATCATATCTTATTTTCATAAATTTAACATGCTCATTAAAATCTAGTCCAATGAATATGCTTTCTTACTAGGAAATATCTTAAAGCACCTAATCCATAGAATCCGAAGAATCTTGCTTGATGAGATTTTGTAGGCTAATTTGTGAGGCATATAGGCTAATGATGTTGATGTTATCATTTCTAAGAACAAGTTTGATGCCTCTAATTCAATCACCATGGCTATATACTTATACCACCTTATCTTTAATTGATCGATCAATGATGATGGTTACTCCATTTTAGCATTTTTTTCCTAAGTAGAAGAGTTTGTAACCCTGGCCTAAACCTTTAGCTTTATTCCTTTTCCATCTTATTTATTGAAGGTAGGTAATGCTAATTCTATCTTTTCATGGCACAAACTCAATGAGGATAAAGTTCCTTACAAAATTGAAATGTAGATTCAACATGACATGATTGACCACTTATTTACATGACTTCAAATGTCACAGTGGTGTTTTACAAAACTTGACACAAGTGTATGACTATTCAAAACAAAATAAAATCTGGAATAGCTCGATGTAGATTAGGTTTCTAGAGGTGGTGGCCATTCCATTAGTTGCTTCCCTTTATCATTAGGCTTCTTAAATTGGTATTTGTTTAGCAATGCCTAAAATTTTTCCTCTTCTGTCCTAGGACCATGTACTATCGATTCTTGTTGAGTAATATGTGACAAAGCTAGTACATCCCCTAGACATGGTAGTTGTAGAAACATTGATTGGCTTTGTTGTATCATGTCACAAATTACTACCTTACTTTCTAAAATGCCCTAGCCATCTTTCTTAACTCTTAATAATCTAACATTCTATGAGTTAGGTTTTTTGTCACATATTTTTGGCCTTGATAGCTAGACTTAAAAACTTCTATTTTTGATTTTTCCACATGCAACTTTTATAATGCATCCTTCCTATTGGCAAACTCTTTCTCGTATAAAGTATATATGGCCACTACTTACTCTTCTAGTTTATTTCTAGGTCTGCCTGCTGTCAATATCAATAGGTTAGTGTAACAAAGGTTTGCTAAATCCATGTACTTAGTCAGATCCTCAATTTGTAGGTCTTTGTTTTTTATTTCTACCTAGTGGACATGAGTGAAGCTATCTAGAATTGGCTGCCAATCAAGATTTTGCATAGAGATTAAACTAATCTTATCCTTTACCATCTAAATCTCTTTCTTATTGATATATATATATATTCCCACTTAATCTCTAAAATTTTCCTTGAGCCTTTACTACTTATTGGCCTCATTATTCCATGCAGTTATTTTTATAGTAGATTTATATCTTATTACATGGACTTCTTCCATTAACAAGGTATTGTTTTCTTTGGTCAAGAAGCTCATGTCTTAGTTGAGTCAAACTAATATCTCTCATAGTTGCTATATGCTCTCCTTGTAGACATCCTTTTGTTTTTTCACATTGGTCAACTTTGCATTATCTACAGCTAGCTATTTATTTTCTTCTTGCAAGGTGGCAAGTGCTTTGGCATGTGCATATGTCTAAGTTTCTACCACTAATACATTCCATACTACCTTTTCCTTCTCTTTTTCCATCTACATGTTATGATCAATCAACCTATTCACATCATCATTTCTAAACTATTCTAGTTGGTCTACTATAATAACCTCCTTAAGTTTAAGTTTACCTAGATTAAAGACAAGATAAAGTTTACCTAGGAAAGACATTTTTTCATTTCCAAGGTAAAGTTGAACTTAAGGAGGTTTTATCTTTTTCCATTTCCACTTGATCCTTTTCTAGTTCATTGGATAACAAGATCATATGTTACTTTTAGTTTTTATGTTAAATAATCCTTATGTTCCATGATGTAGACCCACATGAAAATGATGGAATGAGTGAATGTCATGAACTTACTACCTAATATCACCAAAAAAATAACAAATTTTTAGTAGAGAACATAATCCAAGGACAAAGTTGGCCTCTTGTTAATCAATCATAACTTTGATAGCTGCATTCAAGAATTTTCAAAATTCATAGTAGCCATGAAACAAAATCAAAGAGTTCAAATAAGACTAAATGAAAATAACAAGAAAAGAAAAATATATAAAATAATTAGTAAAATATTAAGAAAATAAAAAACACATAAAGAACACTATAAAGAAGAAGAAAAATTATTTATCCTTGCTAAGATTTTATGGTAGATGGATATCTCTCCCATGGCTAATGATGAACCATATTTTGTCTTGCTTTGATATTGGATACCCAATATCAAGGTCCAAAAAGTGATGCTAGATATCTGATATTGTGGGATGTGTGCTAGCCTATAAACATAGTGCTTGGGCACATGATTTGGGCATTGGGTTTTTTCATAGCATAGTAGAGCTCTTGTAGTTTCTTCTCTCCAAAGTTAGAATATTTTCCAAAGTGCCTGTAGTAAGATTCTTTGAGTGTACTAATCTTTATTCAAGCACTATTGTACCTAAGCACGGTAGTGTGTGTAGCAATAAAGAAAATATTTTTGATCAAACCTTGTAGCATCTTGGCTAACTTAAATATTTTATTCATGCATTTAATGTTCTATGCAATTTGATTTGTTGCTTCTAAGAAATTAAGCTAAAGTAAGCTACCTAGATTAAATAGTAGTTAATTAAGCACATAAGTACAACCTCTTTGAGCATGTGTATGATGCTTGGTAATCCCAGCAACAACCTAGTAGCATTATACATGTTTAGGATGTGCATGGAAAGTCGGACTAAATACTTATGTTAGGATAGTTAGTTATTACTTAGAAATTAGATTAGTTAAATTCATTCATAAATTAAGGTTCAACTTGTTGTTCATCCTAGACAAATAAAATATAAAAAATGATAAAAATCATGTATCTTAATTATACTTAACCATACAACTAAGCTTCACAAGTGTAGTTGGAAAGAAAAAAATTTGTCATGATTAGATTTCATGTTCTGGAACTAGTATACTTAGGAACTTAAGGTCTATGAAATTCAACCGAACTGTGTGTGAATCCTTGTGATTCGTATGGTTGAGCATAGGGGTACTTCGCCATTCATCATTGGAACCATTGCTAGGAACCTTTAGTTTTTTACTTACACCATCTAGGATTTAGTGAAAAGTTATTCAAGATTGTTGGATCGAACCCTAGGTCATATCATACTTTAAAATAGCTACAACCATTATAAGAAGGCACACTACATTTTTTGTCTTATATTACAATATGTCTTTTTCTCATAGGAGTGATTCTCCACCCAAGTTTGACAAAGTAAATCAGCATGTGTCCTAACAATACAAAGTGATATATGCTTATCTTGATGAGTATGTGCCCAATTTCACCTTTGTCCTACACCAGGATGAACTACTCTAATGATGAGACATGGAGGGAAACATTATGATACCACTCAATCAATCCATTCCTATGATGCTCCAACAAATGCTTATGTGGTTGGGCATTTAAGGGCTTCATGTTGAATATGTTGTGCAAGATAGTGATGATAGGGATTATCATCCCACCGGTGCACAATGTCTGAGGGTCCGATAGCTAGAGTAGTGCTACAAATTTGTGAAAGGGAACTGGCCCAATGATTCTCCATTCCTTCTGTACAAAAGAGATGGTGGAGAATCCTTATTTGGGGGTTTTTCATATAGAGAGACTCCTCTCTTTGACTTTGGTAAGTGAGGTTAAAAAAAACATGAAGTCCATGATACATAATCCTAGTTCTAACAAGAATAGATCCCATGACAAAGGGGGATTCAAAGAGGAAAGTCATGGTAGGGATGCAGGTAAGCAGTAAGATCATGGCTACAATGACTAAAAAGGTTATGACAGGCACTTTGATGATGCTAGTCCTTCTTTCTCTTCACCTTCATCATCTTCTTCTTCCTTTTCAGGCTTTGAACATAATCATAGGGAGCATGATCATGATAGAGGTAACTGATGGGACTGAGATGATTGTAGGGATCATCAAGAAAGTCAATATTTGGGGCATGGGCATTCAAGAGAGGCCCATCACCATAAGAGGAGGGGTAGTAGAGGGCATCATAGGCACTAAGCTCATGGCTATGATGAGCCTTTTCTTGCTATCCAAAGCATGCTAAACATTGCAAAGGTAATGAGAATTCCTAGAAGGTAGATAAAAGATAGTCATATCAAGAGGCTAGACATGAATAATATTCTTAGGTGTGAAGGAGGATATAAATTAGATCCACATAACCATATTCAAGCTTTTCATGATGCCTATGCCTTGCAAAATATAGAAATTTACTAGCAAAAGTTGAAGTTATTTTCCAAGACACCCATTAAAGAAGAAAAAAGTTAGTGCTAGTTCTTAGAATCATAATTGATCAAATAGTGGAGCACAATGATTAAATTCTTTGATGATAACTAGTAGACATACTCCCAAGTGTCTAACTTGAGAAGGTACATCCAAGGATGGAAGCAAGAAACACATAAATCCTTGGATGCCACTGTGGGTTGACACTATTATCTATTGCATAGATGTCCTAGCCATGGTTATTCTTAATAGGAGAAACTTCATCATATCATAGATGGGCTTAGATCAAAAATGAGAAAAATCCTTGGATTTTATGTCCAAGCATAATTTTTAGAATTAAGAGCCCATCAAATCCAAAAACTGATTGAGCAAGTAGCAAAAGACGAAGGAGAGTTCAAGAAACAAAAAAATGTAGAAGAATATAATAGGAATCCTTCCATCAGGAAAAGGAAGGTCCAAGTTTGTGATAGTGAGAAGGAATCATTACTTGATGAGGTGGTGAACTAGAAAACCTTGCCAATTTAAAAATTTACCTGTAAAAGTTTGACTAAGGTAGATTAGTTATGACTTTATGGACAATAGATTTCAAGCAATCCTAAAAATTGTTAAAGAGTCCAAAAAATAAGGTAGTGATTGAAACACCACTAATTTTGGCCTAAAAATTTGAAAAGAGAACAATTTAGGCCCTTTTGAGCTTTCGAGAGGCAAAAATTTTACTAAGGAATGGAGCTCTCAACCAGCTTCTCAAGCCAGCTTGCTCATGCCAACTTTCTTAGGCTAGCTTGCCCTCAGTGTGAGTAACTCCAATGACTTCAAGATCAAGTCAAAAATGGTCCAAATATGAGGGTGTAAGCCATCCTCAAAGTTCACTATTCTCTACTTCAGTTTCAACATTCAAAAGTTCAAATTTTTGGGACAAATGGTACATGTCTTCTTAGTCACATTGATGGTCACACTGAGGTCACGTTGGCAACATGAGTACAGCGTGACCAACTTTGAGAGCCTCAAAACTAAGTCAAAATGGTCTAACTTTGAAGGTGCAAGTCATCCTCAAGGTTCATTATTGACAATTTCAAGTCCCAGTCTCCAGAATTCTAGATTTCAAGTCCAAAATTGCAAGTTTTTATAACTCACGCTAAGCTCACGTTGGCAGCGTGAGTCTAGCATGAGCTACCAAAAGTGGCTTAAATCAAGACACATCCAAGTTCAATTTTGACTTGCATATCACTCTCAAGGTTAACCACAGTTAGGCAATTTTTGTACTCAAGAAATAGGATTCAAAGATCAAAAATTGGTGTAAAATATGTCATTTTTAGTTCACTCACGCTGAGGTCATGCTGACAGCATGAGTACTAATCACTCCTAGTTAAAAGCATGCCAAACACATGCTAAGGACATGCCAAGCCAAAATCAACTCACACTGGAAGCTCTGGTGAAGCAAAGGTTCCTCAAAAAGCCACAAAACCACTCAAATCGACATCTTACAACAGTTAATTTAGGGACCGAGAAGTTTCAAGTGAGTCGGAGTTAATCTCTCTTGTTGTACATTATCATTTTCATTGTAAATTTTCATCATTTGTGAGCTTTTCAAGCTCTTACGCTCCAAATTGTATCTACTTCTATGGGCGTAAGCTAGCTTGCATAAGCCAACACATATTGTAAGATACAATGCATCTGGTCAAGAACATAGCCTGCCTATGCATGTCCAATTGACACGTAGCTGTCCATCTAACACCTATCACATGATCCATTTTCCTTTCATTTCTCAATCATTGATCCATCTATGAATTCCCTGCTCGAACCTAGCCAAACCTTATAAATACCCCATCCATTCACATAAACGAGGTTGGAAATTTTGAAGGTTGACGGTTGAGGAAACATTGACTAGCAACTTTTGGACACTCGAGCACATCTAACTCCTAGTATTCAAGCACCTACAAGCATATATATTCGCTTTAACCAATGCACAGTCGTTCTAAGCAATATAATACAGTTCATTTTTTCCTTCAATTATATTTTTTACTTTGTTTTAAATTCAGTTTATGATTTGTTTACAATACCAGTTCTGTATACGGTATGTTTGCATTTCATGCGTCACTATTTACATTTTGAACATTAGCCATGATAACCCCAACGCAAGTCATAGCTTATGTTTGGGGAAGTCCTTGGTTGATTTGCATGTAGACCATCCAAGGCACTCTACCTTCATTTTCTTTTCCAGCTTGCCCTCATGCAAAGGTAGGGTAAGCTATGTCTATTTGATAATCTTTTGGTGTTATTTTCCCTTCCAACCTTACATTGACGATTTCGGTTAATATAGTAAATTGGCGCTAGAAGGAGGGCCGAAATCATTTACCATCTATCAAAATGCTAATCATGCTACCTGTTCAAATGCTACACAAACCAAATACTAAAACTAAAGCCTAGCTTGTCAAGCTAGCTTACACATGCTCAGCTTGACCTACTCATGATAAGTTGAACTACTCATGCTATCAGCTTGCTCACGCTGTCAACTAGCTCATGCTGTCAACTTACTCATGCTATTAGCTAGATCATGCTATCAGCTTGCTCACATTGTCAGCTTGCTTACGATGTCAAGTTGGTCATGTTGTTAGCTTACTTATGCTCAGCTTGTCTAGCCTAGTTTATTCATGCTCGCTATGAAATATTCCAAGATCAACATATTTACATTGTCGATCTCTGATTTTGGGGCTGAGACCTCAAACCCTGTGACTGTGATGGAACCCATAAGTATTATTGAATAGATAAACCTCCAAGGCCCTATGTGCTAGTCACTTAGGCTACAGGGCAAAGACCCTACTTATGCAACTCTCACACCAGAGCAATATAATTTCATCTATGTGAAGATTCAAGCTAACTTGCCTATCGATCATGTAGAAAGGGAAACAAAGTGAAACTACGAACATATTTACAAAGGAGGTCATGAGTTCATTCCATCAGCATTTGATATAATCCCCCTTTTTGAACACCATCATTGACTCATATCTTAGCTTCTCATGGCAAGGAGTCAAGCCTTATAGCCACCTCCGATAGAGCCTCAAAGTGGAGATGAGGAAGATGACTTTGCAGCCCAATCTGAGCATGGGGATTCATACCATACTATCAGTCCTCATGCCCACACAAATCCATTATTCAAACCTTTCCTAGAAGAAACTATGCTTCCTCCATCATCTGCAAACACTTGAGTACCGGTTTCTCAACAAGAAGTACCCGCTTCCATTCCCATATTCTCCATGCCCAACATCCAATTTGAAACGTCCACTTCCATCATACCTCTACAAGTACAACCCTAACAAACCCCTCCTCAAACTAATGTAGGATCAATCTTCTGACCTCAAATAATTGGAATACCATTGATTACTTTAGCCCAACATATTTAGGGTGTTACCTCACAACCTGTGGCTTGGCAGTGGGTTTCACCAACTGTTCAACAACACCAACCAACTTACTACAGCATATGACACCCTGCAATCCCATCTCTGAATGTTTCTCCACCATAGCCAACAATCCAATAGTCTCCCTTTCCACAAACAATGCAATAATCGAATTATTATCAATCACAATCCACTGAACCCACCCGTCTACCTACTGTCCAAGAGTGGGCAGACACAAAAAGAATGATGCACTCATTAACCGAGGAGTTAAAGTGCCTTAAAACTGTAAACACTAAGGAGGTCAAGGTGCTAGACTTCTATCAAGATGATCCAATCCATCCTTCAGTCCTACCATTAACCTTGCTGAAGGGAATCTCATTACCTCAACTAACCAAGTACAATGGAGATGGAGATCCAAACGTCCATATGAAAACATTTCATCTAGAGTGTCTATTGCTTCAAGCTTGGCCTCATGCAATTCTACATGTTTTTGCTATGTCCTTAACTAGAAAATCCTTAGACTAGTACCGAGCTTTACCCTGTAACTTCATATCCTCTCTAGGAGATTTTTTACATCAGTTCATTACCTGATTTAAATATAATCTATAGCCTGAAGCCATGTTGAATAGCTTGATTCAAATCAAACAAGCATCGTTAGATCTGGTACAAAAATTTATCCAAAGGTGGAGTGAAGCCCTCAATGAACTTCATGAGCCCATCCCTAAAACATATCTACTTACGATCCTTAAGGCAGCCGTGAAAGACTTTATTAAATCAAAGATTTATTATTTAAGTGCCCATACTTTGAGCCAAGCATTCATGCAAATTAAGAACATACAAGGGGCAATGCAAAAAAGTAACGACCTAGCTTACTTGACTTTTAGGAGCCAACATACGAGGAAAGATAAGGATAAATCCAAAACAATGGTAGCGACGGTGGTAGAGACAGCCCAACCTAATAATCTAAGACAAAGAGAAAAATAACCCGTTGCTTCAACCAGTTGTGAAAGAACCATACCTATGCCTACACCCGAGTCTTCCTCAAATAAAAACATCAACATGGGTCACACACGTACATTGGAATGAAAGGATCCTCCCCAATATACAACCTTACCTATGAAACCTTCACAATTGTTAGATCAACTTCTAAAGGTTGGGTTAATCTTACCTAAACAAATGTCTCCTACTGCTTCTCAAAAACATGATTGATTCTGTGAGCTAGCTAAGAACCCAAATTTAGCAATAGCTAATGAGCCCCACATACCAAGAGGCTTTAGGTTGGACAGGTTTTGTGATTATCAACAATGGTGTGGGCATGGAACTGACTACTGCTTCACTTTAAAATAGGACATATAGCGCATGATTGATAGAGGTGAAATAGTATTTGATGAGGAAAACCCAGTAAGGCCCCAAAATTAACCCATGGGAATCTACAAAGATCCTCTCAATACTAATGATGCACCATATGTGATTAACACTATCCATGTGGAGAATGAACAGGACGTCTGGTGAAAGCCTTCTGTGATTCGCAAGCCTTTAGAAAATACACCTATATCAACATCTCCTCAAACTCCTTTTATCATACGCACAATCCCCTCACTACAAAAATCATTTGTCATCCATGTACCCCCTTTTGTTGCAATAGCAACCACACCATCAGAAAATTGACCCATATCCTTCATGATTCGGGTGCCGAAACACCCTGATGTATAACCCCCTATAGTTCCTCCATGACCCCTATAATAATGTCTTGCTAACAAGCTGACAAGAGAGCACCTAGAAGGAGAAAACCATGAGCACAAATTAGGACCACCAAAGACCATACTGCTAAATTTTATTCCTATGGTTCCATCCACCGGTGAGCCTAGCACAAGTCATTAAGACAAGAATACCGGCATTCACAAGGTCCCAAACTCAACATCCCTAGTTACCAATGCAAAAATCCCTCCATGAGAGATACGAATGCTAGGTCAAATGGACCAACTATTCATAGAAAAGAGTGCCCCAAATGGTAAGGATCTAGAAAATGCATTGACCAAAGAAACAAAAGAATACTTCCTTAAGCCTGTATGATCTAGTAATGACTTCAATGGTACATCAGGAAGCTCTCATGCATATGTTGACTTCAATTCTTATTAGTGAGGACCTTCCCATGGATGAGCTATCCATTTATGCGATACTCTCCCCACAACCTCAAGAATCAAGGACCACATCCCTAGAATTTCATTCTAATGACATTAAGCGAGACAAGAAAATAGGAGAGGTACTACAACCCCTATGTTCATAATAATATAAGTCAACCATTTCAAGATACACAAGATGCATGTCAATGACGGTGCTATAATGAATGTAATATCCTTTCCTATCATCAAAAAGCTGGGGCTTATAGAGAAAACACAGTCCACAACAACTTCTTTCTTGAAATCCTTCAATGGTTCCCGTGTCATGGTGAAAGGCATGGTTACCTTGGATTTCATAACAGGGGACCAATTCCCCACATCAGCTAAATTCATAGTGGTTGATGAGATGCTAGGGTTCAATCTGATTTTAGAACGTCCTTGGCTAGCACAACTTAAAGTTGTATCCTCACCGATCCATCAAGAGATCCATGTACCTTATGAGGGCGGTGAGATCATCATACATGGGGATATGACAACATCACTTACTTCCCCACACTCGGGAATGGATCAAGAATCAAAAATTGAATTCTCTGAGCCGAAACAAGGAACCATGAGTATACTTCAAGACATGAATCCAACATTAACTCATGATCCTACTAAAACTGAGGAAGCACCAAACAACACAAATATAGGAGCCATTCCCACTAACATCTCTTGGTCGGAATTACCCTTTGACATCACCAGTGGAGGGGAAGGTGAGTATAAGATCGTGCCTACATTCCCTACCCCTCATGTCAAACTACAAAGGATTAAAAAGCAACTCAATGGTTAGGGAAAACTATCCCCAATTGTCCAGAATGATGTTAAACTACCAATCGTCCAGTACGACATTAAACTGCCAATGAATGTCCGTAATGACGTTAAACTAGCCATGGTTAGAAATGGCCAGTTCCTTTTAAAGCCCCCTAAAACTGTTATTTCTTTCAGCCCACTATGGCTTAAAACTAGTGATCCTTCTTTCTTTAACACAGATGTGATAGTCCATCATGACTTTAAATTGATGTACACAACCCAAAATAGCTTTAAACTAGAGTTAGCAAATTACAAATTTACAAACTCTCATTATGCTATGTTAAATTTTCATTTACAAGTTGCAAGTTACAATTTCAATTCATGCCTTCTCATTACTTTCCTTTTTTACAAATATTTGATTCACGTTTTGTTCTCTCATTTTACATTCACTACATGCATATGTTCACGATAATACTTGAGAAAAAAAAACAAAAAAAATATTGAATGTCAATATGGTAATAAAATTCCAAAACATTATGCCATGATTAGATCCATATTATTACATTTGTCCATCATATATTTCCATCAAACATCCAAAAAAATCCAAAACATTTAATAGCTAAAGCCTAGTTAATAGTAAGCTCATGGAGGGGGTTGGTCCTCAAAATCCTCTTCATCATCTGCTCTTGCTCCACTGGGGCCAACTCCATCATTAACATGTCCCTATAACAGAACAGAAAACAAAAAAATAGGTAAGAGTAATAAAGCAAATCATGAATAAAAAACTAAGAAAAATAGTAATACTAACAATGAAAACAATAAAACCATATGAAAATAAGCACCATAATAAAACACTCACAAGTGAGGAAGGCCTTAATATGGCCTTCAAATGCTATAGAATCTCCTCCTCAGGCACATTTGCCCAATCCTCCTCTAGGCCAAGATCAATACCAGCCAAGGTTTTACCTTTGTCCACTGAGGTCCAGGTAGGGCACTCAAGGGAAAAAATGCCTGTCAAAGCCTCCCCGGAAGCAGTGGTAATGGTTCTCTTAAGAGATCCCTCCACCTTGGTGCACTTAGTAAACCTATCGTAAGCAGGACATAAGCCTAGTCCATCAATGAACATTTCCATCCGGCGATGTTCAATTGACTCCTCCTCTAACCATTTATTGTACTGATGGTTGTGATCCTTTTGGTCTTGACCCTACTTCTGTACTTTAGCAGCAAAGGATTTTCAATCGTGACATTTCCTATTCAACAAATCCATCTATGCCCTTTGTTCAGCTATATCCTGTGTCGCCTGCACTTTTCTATTCAAAACTGTCCAATAATGTGCATAGGTGATTTTAGATGCGCACCAGGTAATATCACTAGACAACCTAGTAGTAGCAAAATCATAACGGGATTGGAGATCCCTCTTCTCCTCTCTCTCCTTTGCTAGTACTTCCTTCAATGAGTGCACCTCATCCCATAGATACTCAACTGAACGCCTACAAGTCCAAATTAACTTAGTGTTCTATATGACGCAACCAGAAACTGCATCGTAAAATTTTCTAGGGACTTGCTCAATATTCCTTGGCAATTCAAGGAGAGCATCAATATGAGTAGCCTCAGAAGGATCCCATTGAAGCTTGGTGCCTACAGGTGTAAGTACCGCACCCATGAATCAGCTATAATCAAAAAAATGAATGTAAAGAAACACAATAAACCTAGACACTTATCATAACACATAACGTACACATACCTAATTCTGGATGAGCTTGTTGTAGGTGAGCGACCACACCATTAATGATGCCTATGACAAAGTCCATTTTACTAGGCATCTTAGGCCATGGCCTTAGTTGGTCAGTGGATGTGGGACAAGCATGCGAGGTCACCTCAATCAGGGCCTGTGACCCTGACACCTTTTCCCGGGATGTATGTGCCTTAGAAATCTCAGCATCTACCTCTGATGCTAGGAAAAATAAAGATAATTAAGAACAACACATAAAAGTTAAAGGATACAAAAATATGGATTGAGCTAAAAGGAACATACCAAAAAATCCATTTTCTGGTTAGCTTGGGTGGATCACCAAGTTGCAAAGATCCATTGAAGAAGCCATCGAAGATGCCTCTTTCATCACTTAAATGCCTAAGTGCATCCAAAGCCTCCACAAGATTCATCCCCATGATGCTTGTTACATCTTGCTCTTGTGGGACAAGAGGTTCTTGGATTGCTTCTTCCCCCTCTTTTCCCTCTTCCTCTAGCCTTGTGACAACCACTTCTGGTTCAACCATCAGGGCCAAGACCTCTCTCTCCCTCTCAAGACTTTCCTCTGATAACACCAGAATCCTAGTGTTAGTATGACATAGCATATATGTACGTTTAATAAACATATAAACCAAAACAAAAAAAATATAAATATATAACAATAAAATAAGATACTTACCTTCCACTGGTAGTACAAATCAAATCCTCTTCACTCTTAATGGTCTCACCTCTAGGGTAGGCTCCCTTGGACGTTCATTTCTCTTCACCTTCACCTTGGATCTCCCAATGGTCTCACGAATCAAACGTTCAGCCCCTTTAACAGATGTGTGCAGTATAGGTGGTTCCAATCCCAAGCTATCATGGGAATGATGGGAACGACTAGCTGCATCCCCAGTAGTAATAGACACTGATTCTTCAATGCCTTCAGGTGGGTCCTAAGATCTAGTGATGCTAAACAAATGGCAACTCCAGGAATGGGATAGTTGTGAAGGATCCCTTAATATATAACGGTTGTCACCATAGACTACTAGAAACTTAGCAAATCTACGTAAGTACCATGCAAATAAAGCAAATGTGAAGTGGGATTTGGCATTAATGTTTGACTGTAATATGACAATCTCTCCATGAAAGCCAGATCCAAGAAACTACACCTAGTTATAACACATGCCCGTCTCTAGCACTACATGTATGACATGTGCGGACTTGATCCCAAGGTTTCTTCCTTGAGAAAGATATTTAAGAAATGCTCGTGCCTGGAAGAGAGGATACAGGAAGTTCACCTCCATTGATCGGGTGTCATCTTGCATGGCAAAACCTTTAGGACCCTGAGACACACCTAACCACTCTTCAAGCTCCTTTATGACCTAGCCTTCTTTAGTTGCTTTATCTATGGCCACCCTGGCACCATCCATGTGCATGCCAAAGAGATCAAAAAGGTACTTAGTAGTCAAGTGGAAAGACACCTTGACTCCTTGAACCCACGTAGTAAAATAGGACACATCAATACTAAAAGAATCAACAACGATGATCATTTCAGTAGCTAGAATATTAGGAGTCAGAGTACTGAACAAGTCCATCAAACCTGCATAGGTAAGATAGCTGATGACTAACTCAAAGGCCTTTGTCTGCAACCATTGTTGTGACTGCTTTGTCTCTCCATACTTCATAAAAAGAGTGGCCTCAGTGCACCCTAATACAATGATACCTTCATCAAAAAATACAGCTGTTGTAGAAAAGAAAACATAGAGCGAAGGGTTAGAAACATGGTACATGATGATGCAACAAAGATAAAATGGAGTCTAGAATGTGATCATTTACCATCAGTAAATGGTGTAGGCACATTAGGTGTAGGATGAATTCTCTGAGGAAAAATTGGCCCGTTAGAGGACCAATCCTCATGTAACCAACCATAAACTTGACAACATTCGAAAGCCCTTGAAAATTGCCTATGGTAGTCAACAATAGCGACTTTTTTCTAGTCCAATACCACAACATGAAGAATGGGGTTCACCATAAATGCCTCCAATGCTATGTGTGTTAAAGCAAGCCCATCGTCATCATCATGCATCCTATTCTCATCAAAACAAGGCCTGTATAGAAAAGGAATATTTATGCATAGACAACGATATAATTTTAAAAGAATCAAAATTTAAGAAGAGCACAAAAGAGCATACCTGTCCACTCTATACACTATCCCAAGTGAGTTCTAGAATAGAGTGTGCACATGTAAGGCTAGAAAAAGTGTGTTGCTGTTGTTATAATGACTACAAGTAGCTAGCTTCCACACACAAGTCAAGGGACGAGTAGATCTAGGACCCTCAGAAGGTCCTTCCTTAACTATAAAAAGTCCCTCATCTATGTTAGTAATGAAGGCAAGAATGGCTTGTGTAGATCTAGAAAACATGGTTTCAATGATATCACGAGCCAACTGCTCACTTAAATGAGACCATATAACTATGTCGAAATTTTGCAAAACGAATGAAAAAAATGAACCAACACTTGGATGGAACCATATCACATGAGGCCCAATGCGCATGTCATAAGGAGGTATGTCCAGTCCAAAGGGGCCAAACCAAGCAAGTACACCAATGAGCTCAACCACAAGGAGAGAAGATTTTGGCCCCCTGCATATAGCCAAAAACCTTAGGTAAGTAAAGAGTCCAATTAATAAAAATAGTATGAAATCACATAAACCAAAAACACATGTAAACAACATTTAAATACACAAACTCACCCCATGAGACAAGGACACCAATATTTATTTAGTGTAGTTAACACTCGCTGGGGTACATTGAAATCTCTTACATAGTAGTTTATTGTAGGCAACGTAAAATGAATACACAAGTGTGAAAACATGAACATTTACAAATTCAACATAAAATTAGAAAAACATAAAAACATATTTAAATTATCTATCCCAAGAAAATAATAAATAGTGTAGATGTAAAACTAGCAAATAATAAACATCTTAGCAAATAATTTACATCTTCACCTCTTAATAAAGAGGGCCTCAACACTCACGCTGCGTGCTCATGTCCTACTCTAACCCACTCACACTGGGGCTTGTTCCCAGAAACTCATGCTACAGTAACTCATGTTGGGGCCTATTCCTAGAAACTCACACTGCAGGAACTCATGCTAGGGCCTATTCCCAGCAACTCACGCTGTAGGAACTCATGCTAGGGCCTATTCCCAACAACTCACATTGCAAGAACTCATATTGTGCCTGTCCCCTAGCAACTCACACTGGGGCCTATCTGAACAAACTCATGCTGGGCATCCCTGGCACTCACACTGAGGTTTTCCTACAATGCACTCAAGTCGCTTGTCTCCCATAGAATGCATGTTGGTTTCTTGACACCGCTCATGCTGGGTTTTCGTGCATTCTAACTCACGTTGGGAACCCTGCAGCTCATGCTGCCTAGAGAACCTTGTGCTTACATTTCCTAGGAAGCCCTAGCAATCACGCTGCATAAGAAAAAAAGTGATGCTACCCTAGGAAAGCTCACATTACCTAGGAAGCCTTGGCGCTCACGCTGGAAACTAACCCTAGCCTGTACTCACGCTGAGCCTCCCTCTGGTAGTCACGCTACCCTGGAAAGCTCACACTACCCAGGAACCCTGCAATCACATTGCACAAGGAACCCTACACATGCCCTACACTACCTGCAACATGCCCTAGTAGTCATGCTGCCTTGGAAAAACTCACGTTGCCCAGGAAGCCCTGGCAGTCATGCTGCATTAGAAAATAAACTCACAATGTCCAGGAAACCCTAGAACTCACGTTGTGCTCAACCTAGTAAAAAAAATGAAAATGAAAAGAAAAAAATCTAAGTCACCCTACGGTAAGCCTCAAACCCTATAAACAAGCCCTGAATCCCAAAAATAACCCAAAATTGTGGCCATAGAAATCATGCTACCCTAGCTAACATTTCGTGTAGAATACCAAAGAAAAACAAGAGGAAACAAACACACCTGCGTAGAGCTGCATCTCATGCTAGAATCCTGGCTTGAGGGAGACGCTAAAGTACCTCTTCACTCTCCTCCACAAATGCTAGATTTTCTTGCCTCTTCCCTTTCCCTTGGCTTCCCTTCCCTTTCCCCTTCATGGCTCACGTTGATATTCACGTTGAGGCTCACGCTATACTCACTAGCTCACGTTGCAATCCAAACGCCCAAGAACTCACACTAGCATAAATGATGCCCTTGTATCTCAAAACCCCTTTTAAACCCCTAATATTCATTCTCAATTTATTTTATTTTATTTTATTTTCTCTTATTTATTTAAATTTACCATGTTTCATGTTTAAATTTTGTTTTCATGTTATTATTTATGCCATCTTTATTTCATCCTTGTTTAGTATTCCTCATTATTCCATCCTCTGGAGATGCGGCCAAAATATTCAAACTAAAAATAAAAAAATAAAAAAAGTAAGAAAGGTTAAAATCAAAATGAAATGATGCGAATAAAAAAAAGGGAAGAAAATATATAAAAGTATATATAATGGAGCACATGAGAATTCATAAGACTTTGAAATGCCATAAACTCATTGCTTGCATGAAACATAGAAATTAGTAATGCTCCATACATTTATTCATGATACAACATGACATGAATATTACCAGCCTGGTATGGCCTAAAACTGCCATATGGCCCGATATGGCCTAAAACTGCCATGACTACCACTACGTCCCATAATTTTGTTAGTACATAGATTAATTACCTGATGCCCGTTTACATTATCAACTCCTTTGTCAAGCAGACGTCACTTACTTCACTCCTGGTTTAAATTGGTAGGAGCAAACACATAGCTACCAAGAATACCCTTTCAACATTGTCTCTCAATGGACCAAACAAGGAGGTAAAAAGAGCAATCAATCTAGAATCCTTGGATCTAGACCCATCTACTTATACTAACTTAATAGCTTCCACTCAGGAAACATCAAACTGGCCTAAAAATGTGACTAGGACTTTAGATCCAAAACCCGATAATATCATTGAAGATCCTCTTGTTGAAGTCCCCATTACTACATTCAATGATGAAACTAGAACATTGAAATTAAGTGCCCTAATGGACTCACAACTTGTCAGTGACATCACTCAAGTACTGAAAGATAATATAAAAACATTTGCATGGTCATATAACAACATGCCAGGATTGGACCCCCAAATTGTCCAACACAACATCATTCTTGATGGAAAAATCAAATCGGTGAAGCAAAAAGCATGGAAGGTTAGACCTAAGGTAGTGTTAGCAGTTCGTGCTGAAATCACAAAGCTCTACCAAGCCAGTTTCATCCATGCTATTGACTATTCTGATTGGGTATCAAACATTGTTGTAGTCCCTAAGAAGAATGGTAGTATATGCATCTGCATTGACTTCCATGATCTCAACACAGCCACTATAAAGGATGAATTCCCACTACCTAGCATCAATCAACTTATTAACACAACTGCTGGGCATGCACTATTATCCTTTATGGATGGATTTTCAGGATACAATCAAATAAGAATCAACCTGGAACATCAACTCAAAACAACCTTTATGACACCTTGGGGTACATTTTTCTATAAAATGATGCCATTTGGTCTTTAAAATATAGGCACTACATATCAAAAAGTAATGACATATATATTTAGTGATTACATGCTTAATTTTCTCAATGATTACGTTGACAACATCGTGGTTAAACCTAAAACAACCGAACAACATGCAAAAGATCTAGACCTAGTGCTTAAACATTGTCTCTAATATGACCTTAGACTCAATCCAAAGACATGTGTCTTTGTTGTCAAAATGGAAAAAATTGCTTGGTTTCATAGTCTCTGGAATGGGGATATGGATAGACCTTGATAAGGTTAAGGCAATAACTAACATGCAACCACAAAAAAACCTTACCGAACTATGCGGTCTCCAAGGTAGACTGCAATTCATTAGACGCTTTATCGAAAGGCTAATGGATAAGTTGAGACCCATGCAACACCTATTATGTAAGAATGTGCATCTCCAATGGACTCAACAATGCTAGGAATCATTCAAGAACATAAAGCAAGAGCTGGCTCAACTACCGACAGTTTATCCCCCTCAGAGCGATAAACCCTTCTACATCTGCCTCACAACTTCTGATTCTTCCATTGCATCAATGATTTATCAAAAATGTAAAGATGGAATTGAGATCCCTATCTATTACTTAAGCCATGCTCTAATTTCTTATGAACAATGATACAATGATGTGTATAAATCATGCCTTACCCTCATCTTCTCCTTGAAGAAATGGCAACATTATCTCTTCCGTAATCAAGTTTACATCATTTGCAAGACTAATGTACTTCATGCCATCACTAACAACATCTATGAGTCGAGTAGAATAGCTACATAGAAAGTGATGATCGTAGAGTTTGACTTTCACTATGTCACTCAATCCTCTACAAAGGATCAAGGAATAGTCACATAATTGACCGTCTTGCCAACACATGGTCAAGCAATGATTAACCCTGAATTCCTTGATGAGAATGTTAATAGTATAGATACCGTACTTGATAAGTACGAGGCAATCCTTTATTTTGATGGAGCTTCAACTTCCTAAGGAGGAAGTGCTGCGACCATTTTAACATACCCCTTTGGAGAAATCTGATCCTTCACCTACCAATTGACCTTCCCTTGTACTAATAATGTGGCAGAATATGAAGGTCTTCTTACAGTTCTTTGGGCAGCATTGACTTTGGGAATCACATGTCTTGTAGTTTGAGGTGATTCACAGTTAGTCATTAATCAAGTCATAGAAGTTTACACATGTAAGGCTCTCCATTTGCAACAATATTGTGATTTGAAAAAACATCTGCTAAGGCAACTAGTAGAAGAGAATATACAGCATGTCCCTAGAAGTGAAAACACCATTGCTGATGCACTTGCTACACTTGCCTTAAACATGACACCCGAAATGTTCCATGCATTGCCTAGCTCTATAACAAATTTTTCCAGACCTATGACCGATGCTCTTGATGAAATTCCTATAGCATCTGTTAGCACAACACATGCAATAGAATGGTACAATGACATAAAAGAGTACCTTCTATGAGGTTAACCTCCACAACATTTGACAAATGCTCAAAAGGATGCAGTGCAAAAATGCTCTCGACAATATGCGTTAATAGGAGACACCTTGTGTCACAAATCCTATGAAGGCATTCTATTGATGTGCGTTAGTAGCATCAATGGTCAAACAATTGTAGAAAAAGTCCATGAAGGAATTTTTGGAGGGAACATAGCACCTAAAGCAATGGCAATAAAGATTTGATGCTTGGGCTACTACTAGCCACACATGGAGTACGATTGCTTCTCTAAGGTCAAGACATGTGACATTTTTCAAAGGCATGGTAACCTAATACATGTGCCACCTAACGAATTGTACATAACACAAATCACATGGCCATTCCAAAGATGGAGATTAGACTTAATTGGACCAATAATGCCATCATCCTTCGTAGGACATAGCTTTATTATCACTGCAACTGAATACTTCACAAAATGGGTAGAAGCTATTTCCCTTAGGAAAACCACTTCTAAACACGTTTTTAATTTCATAATAGAAAACATTGTGACCCATTTTGATAGTCCGATGACCATCGTTACTGACAATGGGACATAGTTCAGTAGCGTGGATACTAAAAGCTTCTATGAAAGCCTAGGTATTAAACATGCATTCTTGTTACCTTACTACCCACAAAGCAATGGTCAAGTAGAGGCTACAAATAAAACTGTCATCATGGTGCTCAAAAGGATGCTAAATTAGAGCAAGAGGTGATGGCGTGAACAACTATTCTATGCATTATGGGCATACAGAATGACACATCAAACATCTATAGGTAAAACTCCATATAGTCTTGTATCTAGATCTACAACTATTTTACATTTGGAGTTACAGGTTCCCTCGTTGTGGATAGCTCTCTCAAGCATCCTCGATGAAAGCCAAAGCAATGAACTGTGCATTGTTGACCTTGACTCAGTGGAGGAAGAATGTGTGTGAATGCTTGATCAGATCGAGTGGTACCAAAAATAATAGTGGCAATGACATAAACACAATCTGCATAAGTGCCTGATTAAAGAAGGAGACCTAGTCCTTAAGGCCGTCTGCAAACATCCAGATAAATTCTTAGCTAACTGGGAAGGGCCTTACTTAGTCACCAAGGTGTACAACAATAGAGCATTCAAACTTGCTGACATGGACAGGAACAAGTTTGCTAATCCCACAAATCACTTGTACCTAAAACGTTACTATGTCTAATGAACTTGAGGTATGTAACAATCCTGGCATCACAACCTAAAATTGATACCATAGAATGGTCCTGGGGCTATGAATTGAAACTAGCACCATAGAACTCTATCTAGTATGACACTAAAATACCACATTTGTTTTCCATGATGTAAAACTAGCACCTAGAGTCCACTAAGACTATAAACTAGTTTGCCCCTTCACAGTCCCCTACGACTATAAACTAGCAACGCACTATCCACTACGACACTAAATTGGCATCATCCAAAGGATTATGATGTGAAACTAACCTGCAATAGTCCACTAAGACTATAAACTAGTGGCATCATTGATGACCAGGCAATATGTTGTTGTAATTGGTTGTACGTGTTCCACAAAGACTTGCTGCATAATTTGTCTCATGGACCCTACTGAAGCTGATGTTGTTCATGATTCTACCTACTTTAAAATTGCACATGGCGGCTCCATCTCCTTGGTTGTGTTCAAGTTTAAAGTAATTAGTTAACTGAATCATTTGTAACTTTCTTGTCTTCTTGGAGTTGTGTTTGCAGGATGACACACTTGAGGCATTCGTACATAGATGCACTTCATCATGATGACAAGGTATCACATTCTTCCTAATGTCCACAATTGGGTTAATCAATCCATTCATAAGAACATTCCCCACTCCTAATACATTCTCTATTCGCCATCATGTTCCCCTTATCCTATTCAATTACATCCCCCTAATACATTCTACTCATCCCAAAACTCTTGATACACTATTGCACACTGTGATTCTCTAAGTAGTTGCAATGAAAAATGTAGTACACGGTACATGATACAAATGCAAATGCATGAGCACAGGTATAGCACTGAAAGCAAGCTCTTCTGAAAAGAACAAAAAAAAACAAGAACAAAAAAAAACAACAAAAAAGAAAGAATAAAAAGATCAAAGAGAAAAATGTATAGAAAAGGTCTTCATGACCCCATTGACATCATAGACCAAAGACTATTGGCTCTTCTCATACAAGCCCCAGGTGGGAAGGCAATTTTCTTAGAAAAAAAGTTACACTCGTGTCTCAAACGATCATGGTGCACATCATCACGTGGCTTTGGCTGTTTACAACGGGCTCCTATAAACACTCTATAAGAGTCCTATTTCTCCAAAGAACGCACTTCCTATGTCTTGGTTCCGAGTCTGCTAAAAACCAGCTACTAATAAGAAATAAAGATATGGCTTGTTCATGTGAGAGCATTCCTCTTCCACAATTCCAGCAACAATTATAACCCTTGATCAACTCTTGATTTTCATAGTTACAACCAATCCCCTTGCATCTTGAACTGAATTTCCCCAATCCCATGTATTTATAAACATGGTGTGATGACATCCAGCTAAGGCATAACAGTTAATGCTTGGTACTTAGTTGTTTATGGTGTTTTGTACTTCTTTGTCAACGCCTCTCGGGTGGATTCCTCCAGGCATCAACAAAGAGGGACCAATGAAACACCACTAATTTCAGCCTAACACTTTAAAAAGAGAACAATTCATGCCCTTTTGAGCTTTCAAGAGGAAAAAATTTGACCAAGGCATGGAGCTCACAACCAGCTTCTCAAGCCAGCTTGCACTTAGCATGAGTAACTCCAATGACTTCAGGATCAAGTCAAAAATGGTCCAAATCTGAGGGTGAAAGCCATCCTCAAAGGTCACTATTCTCTACCTTATTTTCAACATTTGAGAGTTCAAATTTTTGAGACAAATGATACACTTTTCTCACTCACGCTAATGGTCATGTTGAGGTGACACTGGCAACGTGAGTACAACAT
The DNA here is from genome assembly GCA_015680685.1 of Gnetum montanum. Classification (NCBI taxonomy): domain Eukaryota; kingdom Viridiplantae; phylum Streptophyta; class Gnetopsida; order Gnetales; family Gnetaceae; genus Gnetum; species Gnetum montanum. The sequence continues at coordinate 655,499 of MNCI01008581.1, forward strand.
GACCAACTTTGAGAGCATCAAAAGTAAGTCGAAACGGTCTAACTTCAAAGGTGCATGTCATCCTCAATTTTTATTATTGACAAATTCAAGCCCCAGCCTCCAGAATTCTAAATTTTAGGTCCAAAATTGCAAGTTTTTGTAGCTCACGCTGAGGTCACACTGAGCTCACATTGGCAGCATGAGTCCAACGTGAGCTATCAAAAGTGGCTTAAATCAAGACACATCCAAGTTTAATTTTGACTTGTAGATCACTCTCAAGGTCAACCATAGTTAGGAAATTTCTATACTCAAGAAATAGGCTTCAAAGATCAAAATTTGTGTAAAATATGTCATTTTTAGTTCACTCACGCTGAGGTCATGCTAACAGCATGAGTGTAGTGTGAGTGCAGCATGAGTACTAATCACGCCTGGTCAAAATCATGCCAAACACATGCTGAGGAGATGCCAAGACAAAATCAACTCATGATGGAAGCTCTAGTAAAGCAGAGATGCCTCAAATAGCCACAAAACCACTCAAATCGACATCCTGCAGTAGTCAATTCAAGGACTGAGAAGTTTCAAGCGAGCCAGAGTCAATCTCTCTTGTCGTACATTATAATTTTCATTGTAAATTTTCATCATTTGTGAGCTTGTCAAGCTCTTATGCTCCAAATTGTATCTACTTCTATGGGCATAAGCCAACACACGTTGTAAGATACAGTGCATTCGGTCAAGAATGTAGCCTACCTACGCACGTCCAATTGACACATAGTTGTCCATCTAACACCTATTACATGATCAATTTTCCTCTCATTTCTTAGCCATTGATCCATCTATGAGTTCCTTGCCCGAACCTTATAGATACCCCATACATTCACATAAACGGGGTTGGCAATTTTTAAGGTTGATGGCTTAGGAAACATTGACTGGCAACTTTTGGACACTTGGGGGCACCTAACTCCTAGTATACAAGAACCTACAAGCATATCATCCCAGGGCTTAGCACTTGACTTGCCATCCATACGCATAGCTATGCTTTGACTGGTGCACATTCATTTTAAGCAATACAATACAGTTCATTTTTTCCTTCCATTATATTGTTTACTTTGTTTTAAATTTAGTTTATGCTTTGTTTAAAATACCAGTTCTATATACGCTTTATTTGCATTTCGTGCACCACTATTTATATTTTGAACATCAATCATGATAACCCCAGTGCAAGTCATAGCTTACGTTTGGGGAAGTCCTTAGTTGATTTGCGTGCAAATCATCCAAGGCACTCTACCTTCGTTTTCTTTTCCAACTTGCCCTCATGCCAAGGTAGGGTCAGCTATGTCTATCCGAAGATCTTTCGATGTTTGTTTTTCCCTTCCAGTCTTACATCGAAGATTTTGGTCAATACAGTGATTATGACCATAGGAGGCAAAAGGAAGTTGAACATGCCAATCAAGGAGGTAAGGGAAAAATTGCTATAGTAGAGGATGTTGTAAGAATTGAATCAGATGATGATGGTTGGTGTGATATCTACCAATATGAAGATCCTAAGGGATGTTGCCCCATCATGTCCCACTTATAGGAATCTAGGATGTATGCTTTGAATCTATGGCTAGCAAAAATACAAACACTCAGAAGATTACCTTATCCTTAAGGAAATCCTAGGTAGTTCCATCAATAGTAGTAATATTATCTAAATGAAATTCCACTGCAATCATACAACTAGTATCAATAGTGATAGCAACGACAATCATGGGCACTACCACCACCAATGTAGCAATACCATTACAAATAACCAAATCTATATGGGTATTACATTTAACAACCCCTATCTCCACATGACTCTTTCAATCACATTTCTCCTTTCCAACATTACTACTACCCTCTCAAATACTATTGAACTCATTCTTCACATTCAAGAAGGGATACCATCTTTTATCCTTATCCTTCTCCTATTTCTGTACTTATTCCTCCATCCTCAATATCACTACCACTTGCTCCATCCATGCAGGGTGAACTTCTAGCCCAGCCATAGCAACATAATGCTACCAAGGCCATCAATCTATAACTGAGTGGTTTAGATACTAGATCATGAAAATAACCTTTTTTTTTAGTCCAATAGCCCACCTAAACCCTCACATACACCTATAGCTAGTAACCCTACTTCTCCATTTTTCTTTGCATCTAATTCATTCAAGTCCCCTTCAAACAAAATACCACCTAGAATCCATACTATTATGTTCACATATTCTGTATCTAATTGGATCTAGGTTGGCAACCTTCCTATAAAATTAGCTAATTTTGTGAGTCCTCTTATCTATTTAGAAATTGCTAAGAATGAATCATTTAAAGCTCTTCTTGATTTAGGCTTCGATGTGAACTTGATTTCTTATGAGAAGTATACTACCTAGAACCTAATACATCTCAAGAAGAGAAATATCCAATTAGAATTGGAAAATCATTCCATTACTATTCCATTGGAAATTATGAAAGACATAGTAACCACTATTTATGGGTGGACCTATCTTGCCAATTTCCTAGTAATCAAGGTTGAGAACTATAAGGGGGACCTTCCAATCATTATGGGAAGGGCATGGTGAAGCATTTTGAGGTAAGAATGGGTATTAGAGATCTTTTCTTGGAGATATCTAAGGAAAATTCATTTGGAAAGATCAAGAAGAAGTGAGTTCCATGAATCATGCACAATGATACCAGGCACAATTACATGCAAAAACTATGGTCCATGAAACAAGCATCTATTTCACATGTGGGAAATGTGCACATGAAGCAGATATTCAAAGGTGTCTATACATAGTAGCCACAAAATAAGAGGGCACCCTGTGCCTAACTACTGATCCTAAAAGTAGCATGATGTGCATGAAACCTACTGAGAGCCTAACATGCGCTTATGTCATAGGCATGGATGAACTAGAGCAAGTTCATCACCAACTCTTTGATAATGTAAATTATGATACCTGTTGGGAAGAGTTGGAAATTTCTAAACATTTTAAATAAGAGTCCCTTGAGTTAAAAACTATACCTACTAACATGAAGTATGCATTCTTGAAAAATGGGAAGTCAATAATAATCAATGGAAATCTTACTACTAAATAAAAATAGATGTTACTAAACATGGTCAACAAATGGCCAACAACATTTTCTTGGTCATATCCTAAAATCACAAGGATTGATCCTAGGATATGTTAGCATCGTATCTACACTGATCTAACCATAAAGCTAAAGAGGCAACCACAATAGCCATTAAACCCAAAATTGAAGTAAATCATCAAAGAGAAGATTAAGCAACTCCTTAAGAGATGGTTCATCTACCCCATTTCATATAGTAAGTGGGTTAGTCCACTCATGATTGTGCCAAAGAAAGGTGGCAAGTGGTGGGTCTGCATCGATTTTTGGCTATTGAATATGACAACATTCAAAGATCACTTTCCATTGCCATTTGTGAATCAGGTGTTGAACACCATATTTTGGTAGTGTTATTATAGTTTTTTAGATGGTTATAGTGGCTATAACTATCTAGATTGTGCTAAAGGACTAGACCAAAACAACATTCATGTGTCCCTAGGGGATCTTTGCATATCACAAAATGCCTTTTGATTTGTGCAATGTCCTTACTATATTTCAACTTCTAGTTTTAAGTATTTTTTAGCACTAGATCGATAGTGGGGTGGAAGTCTTCATGGATGACTTCTCCAACTATGAACCTATGTATGAGCAAGCCCTAAATTACCTTGAGCAAGTACTTAAAAGATGTGTGGAAACAAAACTATGGCTCAATTGACAAAAGAGTCATTTAATGGTCTAGGAGGGCATTATATTGGGGTATAGAATCTCATAAAGAAGAATTGAGGTCAACCTCAAAAAGATAAGGGTCATACAAGGAAACACTCACCAATCATAAACCATCAAAATGTTTAGTCATTCCTTGGACATGATAGCTACTACTAGTGATTGATAGATAATTTAGCTAAGATCATGAAACTATTGGTCAAGCTAACAAAGAAAGATGCTTCCTTCATCTAAACCAAGGAATGCAAAAAGGCATCGTAGAACCTAAAGTAAAAACTTGTAGAAACTCTAATTCTATGAGCACTTGACTGGTCTAGACCATTCTATATTATGATGGATGTATCAAATTATGCCTTGGGAGCTATACTTATGTAGTTGGATGATAAGAAATGTCCATATTACATCCACTATGCAATTCGAAGCATTATGGGTGCACAACTAAACTATACATTACAAAAAAAAAAAGAATTGATGGTACTGGTGTTTGCTCTAGACAAGTTTAGGCACTATGTGCTTGGATAAAAGGTGCTTGTGCACATAGATCATAGTGTAATTTGTTTCTTAATGAATAAGCCAACAGTGAGCCCCTATGTCATATGGTGCCTGGTGATCTTAAAGGAATTTGATCTTATGATTGTAGATCAAAAAGGAATTGAGAATGTGGTTGCTAACCACTTGTCTCAGTTGCAATGGGACAACAAAGAGGAAATCCCATTGTCTAATCTATTTCTTGATGGACTCCTCTTTTTTAGGGCTATAATTGAACAATTGTTTACTAAGCCTAAATGGTATGATGGCATTCTTACCTATCTTTTCACTTAACATATTTTGCAAGGGTTGGATCACCAGAAGAAACAATAGTTTCTTCACCAAGTGAAATGTTTCATGAAGATCAATAGACACCTCTACAAGGTGTGTGTCAATGGCCTAATTCATTGGTGATGAATCATGTTTTGCATAGGCTCTAATATTAGAGTAGCTGCGATATCGGGTACATGATATTGGGTACGTGATATCACAGCCCAAGATGTGATATTGAGCATGTGATATCACAAGGTACTCCTGGGCCTATAAATATAGCCCTTGGGCAGACGATTCAAAAGTAGTTTTTGAAGTCAAGCAGCAAAATTTGTGCACTTTGTTCATTCGAGAGTTAGAATATTTTCCAAGTGCCTACAACAGGAGGTCTAAGTGTAACTGGATCTTTATTCAAGCATTGATGTACCTAAACACACCATTGTATTGGCAATAAAGACAAGCTCTTTGATTCATCCTTACAACACTTGAGACTTTCTTTATGCATTTATATATTTTGATTTCATGTAATTCATATTTAATGTTATTCATTCAGCAATTAATTTTGATTAATTAAGCAACTAATTAAAATACACAAGCACAACCCCTTTGAACATACGTGTAACACTTGGTAGCTCAGAAATGGTTAGCGTTTGACAACCCAACAGTGTCTACATGAAGTTTAGGATGTGTTTGGGAAGTGGGGACAGTTACTTGTGTTAGGTTAGATTAGATAATAGTTCACTTAGCAATTAATTACTCTCATCTTTATTATTTTTTTAGGTGATTAAATTGATAAAACATAAAATGATAAAAATCTTATGCCTTAGTCACACTTAACCATATACTTGAATTTCACAAGTGAGACTAGGAAGACAATGAATGGACAACATGAACTCATTGTTTAGCTCTAGTGTACTTGGTAATTAAAGTCTATAAAATTCAATTGGATTGCACATGAACACATGTGATTCATATGATTGTATGTAGGGGTGCCTCACCACTCATCATTGGTGTCATTGTTGGGGAATTTTGTTCTACGTGCTCTCTATCTAAACTAGTGAAACTTAGTAACCTCATTGTTCAAACCCTATGCATTAAATCTTATAAAAATAGAAATTAATATTACAGCTAAATTAAATCTTAACTGCACATTGCATATAGATTCATTAATATAAATTTCTTCTTCTCATAGGATCTATCTTTACCCAAGGTAGACTAAGTGCCTCAACAATACCAGGTGGTATATGCTCATCTCAATGAGTATGTACCAAACTTCACCTTCATCTTACATCAAGATGAAATGTTGTGGTGACATTGCATGAAAGGTAACATTGTATTATCATTGGATCTATTTGTTCCAACTATGCTCCAGCTAACACTTGCATGACATGGACTTTAACATCTTCATAGGGAATATGAGATGTGAGATCCTAATTCAAGGGATTACCATCCCACTGAAGCACAAAGGTTAATGGATTATTAGCTAGAGCAACAACATAAGCTTTTGAAGGATAAGGCATCGAACACTTTTCCACCTCCACTTAGCCCATTAGATGGAGGTGAACACTTCTCTAGGGACTTTTCCTTTGATGATACTCCTCTCTTTGACTTTGGTCAAGGAGACCTCCATGTAATCCACAATTCATAATCTTTGTTCTAGTGAAATGGATCTAATGACAAAAATGAATCTGGAGGAGCAAGTAATGATAAGAGGGCAAATGGAAGTCATGATCATGATTGTGGTCATGATCATCAAAGAAAAGATGGTAGGCATTGACATGATGCAAGTCCTTCCTCCTATTCCCCTTCATCATCTTCTTCTTCTTCTTCATTTGGCTCAAATCATAGCCGTAGAGGGCATGACCATGATGGAGGTGACCTATGGGACTAAAAAAATAGAAGGGACCAAGGTAATTTCATGATCAAAGCTGTGGGTGATCCAAATAGATCCACCACCATGAAAGAAGGATTAGTAGAGAACATCATAGGCACCATCACTATAGCCTTGATGAACCTCTACTTGCCACTCAAAGCATGTTAAACATTGCAAAGGCCATGAGGATTCCAACAAGGCACATAAAGGATAATAGAATAAAGAGGCTAGACATGAACTATATCCTTCAGTTTGAGGAAGGCTATGATGTTGATCTACAAAATCATCTCCAAGACTTCTAGGATGCATGTGCCTTGTAGAATATTGAGAATAATTAGTAGAAGTTGAAATTATTTCCAAGGACACTCATTAAGGAAGTAGAAAATTGGTACCAATCCTTGTAGCCAGAATCAATCCGATGGTGGAGTATGATGTTAGAATTATTTAATCACAAATATCAAACATACTCCCAAGTGCCCAATCTAAGGAAGCAAAGCCAAGTGTGCAAACAAGGAAACCATGGGCCCTTGGGTGTCACTATTGGTCAATACTCTGTTGCATAAGTTTCTTGGCCATAGATACTCTTAGCTTAATCAACTCTCCCATATCATAGACATGTTATGATCTAAAATAAGAAAAACCATCTATGCTCAAGAAAGATTGATAGAGTTAAGTGCCTGTTAGATCCAAAAGTTGATTGAGGTAGCTAGGGAGGAGGAAGAATTGAGAAAATGAGAAAGTGCAGAGGAATACAATAGGGATCCTTCTATCTACAAAAAGAGGATTTTATTTTATGATAGTGAGGATGAGTTAACCAGAGATGAGGTGGCTAATCAGAAAACCTTGCCACTCCAGAAATTGCAGTCCAAAATTATAGCTAAGGTTGACCAATTATGGAACTCCATGGACAATAAGTTTTAAACTATCTTAAAAATTGTTGAAGACTCCAAGGAGCAAAGTGGTAAGCATGAGTGCCAGAGAGGTAAGGAAGTTGAACATGTCATATCCAAGGGTAAGGGTAAGATGGATATGATAGATATGGTTGTAAATAGCAAATCATATGATGATGGTAGGTGTGACATCTTTCAGTATGAGCATTCCAAGGGATTCTATCTAATTGTGTCCCAGTTGCAAGAATCTAGGATGTATGCCTTACATCCATAACTTACACAAAGGTAAACACCTAAAATATTACCTTATCCACAAGGCAACCCTCAACAATTCCACCAATCATAGCAATATTATCCAAGTAGAACTCAACCACAACCCTATGAATTATACCAACAATGGCAACAACCACAATCATGGGCATTGGCACCTCCAAGATAGCAGTACCCCTACCAGTAACCAAATCCATATGGTTATTATGTGTAGAAATATTCATCTCTATGGGACTCCTTTGGTCATGTTACTACTTACCAACCTCACCATTATCCTCCTGAAGTGTACCAATTACCATATGTAAGAAGGGATGTCACCTACTATCCTCATGCTCCTCTTGTTCCTGCACCTACTCCTCTACCTCCTGCACAACTATCACCTACTCCATCCATGTAGGGTTAATTGCTTGCCCAACCATAGCAAATAAACATTACAAGGGTGGTTAATCTATAATCAGTTAGCCAACCAAGTGGGTTGGAATCAAAATCAAAGAAAAGACCCTTCTTTTGATCTCATAGTCCACCAAAGCCCTCAGACACATTAGTGGTTGGTAGCCTTGCTCCTTCACCTTCTTCTACCTCATCTTTATTCGAGTTCTCTTCAAATCAAAATCCCTCTTGAATCCATACTATAATGTTGACCCATGCTATATTTGATTGGATTCGAGCTAGTAACCTACTCAAGAAGTTAACTGATCTTGAAAGTCTCTTAGTATATTTGCAAATTGCTAGGAATAAGCCTTGTAAAGCTCTTCTTGACTTTGGTTCCAATGTTAATTTGATCTCACATGAGATGTACACTATGTGGAACCTTCCTCCCTTGAAGAAGAGCAACATCAAGTTGGAATTGGCAAACCAGTCCATCATTATTCCATTGGGATTGGTAGAAGACATCATGACCACCATTTGTGGGTGGTCATATCCTACCAATTTCTTAGTAATTAATATGGAAAACTGCAAGGGGTACTTCTCAATTATCATGGAAAGGATGTGATTAAGCACTTTTTATGCCAAAATGAGCATTAGAGATCTTTCCTTAGAGATATCTAAAGAAAATGAATTTGGAAAAATTGAGAAGAAGAGGGTTCCATGTATTACATACAATGATTTAGGGTGCCATTGTGTGCAGTAGCTATGGTCAATAAAGTGAACATCTATCTCTACATGCAAACAATATGCACCAAAATTTGAAATCCAAGGATTTCTATATGTGGCAGCCAAAAAACAAGAAGGCACCTAGTGGCTAATAGCTGATTCTAGTAGCAGTACATTGTGCATGGAACCTAACAAGGGCCTAACATATGATTATGTTGCAAGTATGGATGAACTTGAGGAAGTTCACCACCAACTTTTCAAGGGAGTAAATGATGATATCAACTGGGGAGAGTTGGAGATTCTTGAAATTTCAAATAAGAACCCCTTGAATTGAAGACACTATCGACTGGAATGAAGTACATGCTCTTAAAAATGGAAAGTTGGTCATTATCAATGCCAAACTTTCTACAGGACAAAAGAAGATGCTGATGAATGTTGTAAAAAAATGGTCAACAACCTTTTCCTAGTCATATTCTGAGCTCATGGAAATAGATCCAAGAATATGCCAACACTAGATATACACTAACCCTACCATTAAGCTAAAATGACAGACATAGTGATGATTGACTCCCAAATTAAAGTATATTTTCAAAGAGGATATTGAGCAACTCCTCAAAGTGGGATTCATCTATCTTGTTGTAGATAGTGAGTGGGTTAGCCCACTCATGATCATGCCTAAGAAAAGAGGCAAATGAAAGGTGTGCATCAACTTTCGACTACACAATATGACAATTTTCAAAGATCATTTTTCATTTCCCTTTATTGACCAAGTGCTAGACATCATTTTTGGGCATAACTACTATAGCTTTCTAGATGGTTATAGTGGCTATAACCAAATCTAGATTGCACTAGAGGACCAAGCAAAAACAACTTTCACAAGTCCTTGAGGGACTCTTACATATTGTAAGATGTCATTTAGTCTATGTAATGCCCCAACTACATTCCAACAATTAGTCCTTAGCATTTTCCAACAACAAATTGGTAGTGGGATAGAAGTCTTTATGAATGACTTTTCTACCTATGGAGCTACATCTGAGCAAGCCCTAGACCATCTGGAGTAGGTGTTGAGGAGATGTGTCAAAACAGACCTCTAGCTCAATTCACAAAAGAGCCATCTTATGATCCAAAAAGGCATCATCCTGAGGCACCATATATCAAAAGTAGGAATCAAGGTGGACCCTGAAAAGATAAAGGTCATCCAAGGAATAACCTATCAACCAAAAATATTTAAAGAAGTGTGATCATTCCATGGTCATACTAGCTACTACTAGCACTTCATTGATAACTTTTCCAAAATCACCCAGTCATTGGTTGAATTAACAAAGAAATATGAATCATTCTTCTAGACCCCTACATGTGAAACAACATTTCAACAATTGAAGCAAAATCTTGTTGAGACCCTGATTCTACAAGCACATGATTAGTCTAGGTCATTTCATGTGATGAACGATGCACTAAATTATGATTTGGGGGTAGTGCTTATGTAGTTGGATAATCAAAAACATCCATATTGCATTCACTACATAGGTTGGAGTATCACAAGTGCATAGCTAAACTACATCACTATGGAAAAAGAGTTGATGGTGGTGGTGTTTGCCTTAGAAACATTTAGGTACTATGTGCTTGGTTATAAAGTGTTCATGCACACAGATCATAACACCATTTGGTTTTTAATGAATAAACCCAAAGTGAGCTCCTGTGTCATATGGTGGCTCATGATTTTGCAAGAGTTCAATCTCACAATGGTAGATTGAAAGGGTGTGAAAAATGTGCTTGCTAACCACTTATCACAGATAAGATCGAATGACAAGAAGAAAGATAGCCCCTTATCTAATCAATTTCTTAATGAATATCTCATTGTAGGGGATATTAATGTACAAATTCCCAATGAACCAAGATGGTATGACATCATTCTTATGTATCTGCTCAAGCAAGAACTTCCACAAGGACTAAATACTAGAAAGAAACAATAGTTTCTTCACCAGGTCAAGCATTTCATGAAAATCAATGGGAACCTTTACAAAGTATGTCCCAATGGCATGGTACATTGGTGTGTCCCTAACACAAATCAACTACAAATTCTCTAGAATTCTTACAAAGGCCCTTGTGGGGGCCATTATGTTGGGACGTGCACAGCCATAAAAATCCTGATGGTAGGATATTACTAGCCAATAATATTTAGGGATGCATACCAATTCATTTGCACTTGTGATCATTATTAGAGGGATGGTGGAATGATAGCTTGAATGGAGGGGCCATAGCAATGGATTCAACCTCTCATGCCATTTGATATTTGGGGCATTGACTTTATGGATCCCATCATGCCTATGTCAAATGGAAAGGCATATATAATAGTCACAATTGACTATTGCACTAAGTAGGTAGAAGCAACAGTCGTCACCAACTACACATCTATTACTATTACTCAGTTTGTACAATAGAACATCATAAATAGGTTTGGTGTGCCTCATGCATTAATTTCTAACAATGGAACTCATTTCATAAGTGCCACTTTCTGAAAACTAATGCAATTCTTGGGGGTTGAGCACAAACTCACAACACCTTATCACCCTCAAGCCAATGGTTAAGCTGAAGTCACTAATAAGGAGATTACAAAAATTCTAATGTGCACTATTAGCAAGTACTGAAGGGACTAGAGTACCAAATTAAATAATGCCATTTGGGCCTATTTCTCCACATGGAAGCTTCTCATAGGTTATTCTCCCTATGAGCTTATATACAAGAAACTACCAACACTACCCATTCAATATAATCTCCATACACTCTCTATAGCCTATGACCTTGATATGGATCTAAGTCTAGTATAACAAAAAAAATAAATGGACCTCAACTTGCTAGATGAAAATTGATTAATGGACCTATCATCCAATAAAATTCATAAGGCATTGAACAACAACTGCCATGACCTCAAAATGAGAAAAGTCAAGTTTCAACTAGGAAACAAGGTTTTCTACCGGAATCCTACACACGTACCTCAACAAACCAAGTTTCAAACATTATGGGAAGGACCTTACATTATCAAAGAAAATTTTTCATCTAGGGTCATGATTATATATAAACCTGATAGCTTAGACAAGAAGCAATTAGTCAACAACCAACAACTAATACCTCTCCATGAACCCAAGCCAAGCAATTCAACAAACACCTCACCAAATGGACAACCATGCTCAATTTTTTGAATCTTATCCTTCCAACTTAGTTGTGGGGGAGATGGCCATCCATACTAACACTTTATGTAGCTCCTTATTTTTTTTTGAATTTTTTGTTTTACACATTTTATGGTTTTACAACTTTTTATTTTCATATTCTTTGTTTTACATCTTTTTGTTTTTTAGGTTATTGATCTTTTCTAAGTTTTTTTTCACACCATCATTAGTATATTTAATATTTCTTAAATACTTTTTTACTTTCTTTTATATTTTCTTATGTTTGATGTAATTCTCTACTCTTTTTACTAATAAGGTGCTAGGTACAATGATAATGTGCTACTCGATGGTGGTATGTATCATTTGTGATTTGATTATTGATGTCTGATTTCTAACTTTGAATGTTGTTACTAACAACTAGGACATGGTTTCTTTTCATGTAATAGGTAGTGAGTCCACATCATCCACCCATCCACACACTCTATGGTTTTCCTTGTTCTAGAAACATGTAGTTCCTTTTTCATTAATACAACCTTAATCAATTTGTGACTTATATTGTTTCTAAAATTGGGAAGGAATTAAAGGTTCGGATAAGGTGTGGCTTCAAAGGGATGTGGTATTCTTTGTGCTTTTCTATTTTCCTGTGTGCGAGGGTGTTCTCATGAGCTTCTCACCATTCCATGTCATTCCACAATAGGAAGTTGAATAAGTCCTTGCATGGTGTGGTCCTCATCAAGAAAAAAAAGGGATGAGGATTAAAAGCACACCTCTTAGACAAAATAAATGCAAAAATTCATGGGTCTTTTCATGGCGTGGCTCTCATTCAAAAAAAACTAATAATGCGGGAATTCAAAACACACCCCTTAGGCCAAATAGAAGGGCTACAAGCACTAGTTATGGGACTTGTCTTATCTTGTCTTTTCTAACTAAGACCCTTTCTCACTTCCTACTTCTTCTCTAATTTGGAATGATGATTATTTTGTGTGAGCATTCTTGTGTCTCAGGGGATCGACTAGTCTTAGAATGTCAATGCAAAGTCACTGAAAGTGGTTGGTTTTGGTCTAGACTAAGGATCGATCCTACTAAGTCATTTAATCACAAAATCCACAACGGACTTCATGTGACCATAATTAGGAACTTCATTCCATTCTTTGTCTCATCCACCTATGCTTTTCATGCCCCACCTCACTACCAGTTTCATGTTTTGATTTGATCTTCTATTTTAATGTGTCAGGTTTTTCAGTCAGTTACTTTTTGGTTTTTGCACTTAACCTTTCATAACCATTAATCATCCACAACACCCACAAACTCCTTCGTTTGAAGTTATGCAAGGGCATAAAAGGATTGTACCTGCTTTGGGGAGGACCCACTTGCATATTTTTTGGTTTGGTTAAGTTAAGTTCTTTAACCTTAGACATTTTTACAATCGAATTCTTTTTATTTATCCCATCAATGTCATCCAATTGTGCACATCTTCACAACTATTTTTAGTGAATTCTTTCTTTTTATTTTTGTGAATTTCCATACCCTCTTTTCAATATTCCTTGTGTTAAGCTTTTTTTGAATTTTATATACCACTTCTCTTACTTAACCCATTTGTCAATATTTCCACTAACATTATTAGGTAACCAATCTACCACAATCACAACTTAGCTAGATAAGATCATTGATGAGACAAGGTATTCAATTTCTATGTGTTACACTTTATATACTAATCCTTAATTCTTCTATGACTGCAGTGGGGAGCATGGACTAGAAGCAGGACTCTCTTCACCAAGGATGATGCAATAATATCACTCACAGGAGATTTTTCATACCTGCTAGATCTCTTCTACCTCTCCTTCATTCTTCTATTGCTAAGAGGGGTTGGATGTTTATTGGATCCAAGGATGTTCTTTCTTGTTGTACACATTTATAATGATGTATGTTTAGGCACTTCTGTATTTGTCTCTTTCCTCTGTGTCACTCTGCATGTCGGTTAAACATTCCATACCCCATAATATATTTTGTAAGGAACTTGTTCCTCTTCTTCTATACTTGAGGACAAGTTTTCATTTAGTCATGGGAGTATGATGAATCATGTTTTTCATAGGCTTCAATATCGAAGTGACCGTGATATCGGGTATGAAATATCGCGACCCAAGATGCGATCTCGAGTACACAATATCACGAGGTACTCTCGGGCCTATAAATATAGCCCTTGGGTACATGATTCAGAAGTAGTTTTTGAAGTCAAGTAGTGCAATTCTTGTACTTTGTCTATTCGAGAGTTAGAATATTTTCCAAGTTCCTACAGTAGGAGGTCTAAATGTAATCAAATCTTTATTCAAGAATTTATGTACCTAAACACACCATTGTATTGGCAATAAAGACAAGCTCTTTGATTCATCCTTATAACACTTGATACTTTCTTTCTTTCTTTATGCATTTATATATTGTGATTTCATATAATTCACATTTAATGTTATTCATTTAGCAATTAATTTTGATTAATTAAGAAACTAATCAAAATACACAAGCACAACCCCTTTGAATGTACATGTAACACTTGGTAGCTCAGAACTGGCTAGCGTTTGACAACCCAGTAGTGTCTACATGAAGTTCAAGATGTGTTTGGGAAGTGGGGACAGTTACTTGTGTTAGGTTAGATTAGAAAATAGTTCACTTAGAAATTAATTACTCTCACCTTCATTATTTTTTTAGGAAATCAAATTGATAAAACATAAAATGATAAAAATATTATGCCTTAGTCACACTTAACCATATACTTGCATTTCACAAGTGAGACTAGAAAGACAACAAACGAACAACACAAACTCACTATTTAGCTCTAGCATACTTGGTAATTAAACTCTACAGAATTTGATCGAATCACATGTAAACACTTGTGATTCATATGGTTGGGTGTAGGAGTGCCTCACTGCTCATCAGTTGGTGTGTCCCTGATGCTAATCAACTGCATGTTTTCTAGGATGCTCATGTTGGTCCTTGTGGGGTTTACTATGCTAGGAGATGCATGACCATTAAAATATTGATGGTAGGGTATTATAGGCCAACAATTTTCAAGGATGCTCACTAATTTTTCCACTCTTGCGAATGCTGCCAATGAGATGGTGGAATGACTACTTGAATGGAGGGACCTTAGCATTGGATTCAACAACTAGAACCCTTTGACATATGGGGCATTGACTTCATGGGTCCCATCATGTCCATGTTAAATGGAAAGGTGTACATTATAGTTTCTATTGACTATTGTATGAAATGAGTGGAAATAGTAGCCATCATCAACTGTACATCTTCTACTGATGCTTAATTTGTGCAATGGAATGTTGTAAAAAAGTTTGGTGTGCCACATGAATTAACATCTAATAATAGAACCCACTTTACAAGCACTACCTTTTGGAATCTCATGTAGTTCTTGGGGATTGAGCATAAATTAATAGCACCTTACCTTCCCCAAGCCAATGGCCAAGCTAAGGTTACAAATAGGGAAATCACAAAATTCCTAACAAGAATAGTTAGCAAATCTAGTAGGGATTGGAGCACAAAACTCAATGATGCCCTTTGAGCCTACCACTATAACTGTAAGCTTCCTATATGCTACTCTCCCTATGAGCTCATGTACAGAAAATTGCCAATTCTTCCTATTCAATCTAAGCTTTGTATACTCTCAACAACCAATGACCTCACACTTGACTTCAGTCTAGCACAAAATGAAAGATTGATGAATCTCAACTTGCTAGATGAAATTTGATTGGTGGATCTATCATCTAACAAGTTATACAAGGAATTTAACAAAAAGTGCCATGACCTTAGACTTAGGAAAGTCAAATTTCAACTGGGAGGTAAGGTCCTCTTCTAGAACTACACACATGTACCTCAATGACTAAGCTCTAGACATTGTGGGAAGGACATTATATCATTTACAAAATTTTTTCTTCTAGGGTCATGTTGATCTACAAACCTGAGAGCCTGAACAAGAAGCAATTGATCAACTTACAACAAGTCAAAGCTTTCCACGAGCCTAAGTAAGCTAGTGCAACAAACACCTCATCAGATGGATAACCATGCTCAATCTTTCAGATCTCCTCCTTTCAACTTAGTCATGGGGGAGATGACCATCCATGTTAACTATATAAGTGGCTCCTTAGTTTTTCTAATTTTTTTTACATATTTTTTTACACCTTGTTATTTTTACAACTTTTTTTTTACACCAACTTTATGTTACACCTTTTTCTTACATTATTAATATTTTCCAATTTTTGTTTTACAACATCATTAGTATGTTTTATTTTTCTTAAATATTTTGTAATTTCTTGTATAATTTTCCTTATTTTAGTGTGATGTTATTGTTGTGTTTTAATAATAATATGCCTTATTTCCAACTAGGTATAGTGTGGTTTGTTTGATACGGTCATATGCTATTTAGTTATTTAATTATTGATGTCTAGATTCTAGCTTTGAATTTTGTTACTGATAACTAGGACATGGTTTATTTTTTATGAAATAGGTAGTGAGTCCACAACATCTAGCCATCCACAAATTCTATGGTTTTCCTTGTTCTAGAAGTATGAGGTCCCTATGACATTAATAAAAATTTAACAAACTTGTGACCTTGGTAGTTTCTAGACTTGGAAATGATTCAAAGGTTTGAATAGGGTGTGACTTCAAGGGAATTTAGTGCCCTTTGTACCTTTTTATTTACTTTGTTACATGTGTGTTTTCATGGATTTCTTACCATTCCATGTTGAACAATAATAGTAATTTGAATAAGTCTTTGCATGGTGTGGTTCCGATTTCAAAAAAAAAAACAAAACAAAAAAAGCTGATGAGAATTTAAAGCACATCCCTTAGACAAAATAAGCAAGGTACAAGCACTTATTATGGGACTAAAAAGACATGTTATCCATGCATGAAGGACCTCTCTAACTAAGGCCCTATCTCACTTCCAACTTCTCTTTTCTTCTTAAAATAAGGAATGGTGATTGTTTTGTGGAAGTACTCTTGTGTCTCAAGGGGGTGGATTGGTCTTAGAATGGAAATGCAAAGTCATTGAACATGGTTGGTTTTGATCTAGACTAAGGATATGGTCATTTAACTACAAAATTCATAAGGGAATTCATGTAACCTTAATTGGGAACTCCATTTCACACACTCTCTAATCTATCTATGCTTTCCATGCCTCACTTCACTGCCGATGTTCATGTTCTTGTTTGATGTATCAAAATTCTTAGGTAGTTTCTTCCAGGATTTCATACTTAACTTTTCATAACCATTAATCACTCATGGGGCCCATAGACTCCTTGGTCTAAGGTTATGCAAGGGCAACAAGGGAATGTGCCTTCTTTGGGGAGGATCCACTTACATATCTTTTGGTTGGGTTAGTTAAGTTCTTTATTCTTAAACATTATCACAATCAAATTATTTTGTGTGTCCCATTAATGACATCTAATTATGCATATCTTCATAAATTTTTTCAATGAAATCCTATTTTTCTTGTTTCTGTAAAATCTTTAACCCTCTTGAAGTATTTCCTCGAGTTTGGACTTTTTATAATTTTGTAATGGGCCTTTTATCCATTTCGCGTCATTTTTTTAGCCTTCCCACTAACAATATTAAAGAAATCAATCCATAATAATCACAACCTATCCAAGTGTAACTACCAATGAGACAAGCTATCTAAAAGCTATACATTACACCTTCCACACTAATCTACAATTTTGTTATGATTGCAATGGAAACCCTGAATTGGAAGTAGGACAATTGTCACTAAGGAAGAAGTAGTAGTACAATGTGATGAGGACCCTTCATGATCATTGAATCTTCTCTCTTACTCTTTAGTTTCCAAAGGATTTGGATGTTAATTTTAGCTAGGATGTTCAATTCTATTGTTGAGAACATCCAATTTTATAAAAGATTGTAAATTTGTATACTTGAGCACTTACAATCTATTTTCTCCATCTAAGTGAGTTTTCATGTCAGTCAATAATCTCATACCTTCCTAATATTTTGTAAAGGACTTATTCCTCCTTTTGTTCACTCGAGGATGAGTTTTCATTTAGTCATGGGGGTATGATGAACCATATTTTGTCTAGCTCCAATATCAAAGCCTTGATATTGGGGCCCAAGAAGCAACGTCAAATACTTGATATTGCAAGATGTGTGTTGGCCTATAAATATAGTGCTTGGGCACATGGTTTGAGCATATGGTTTTGTCATAGCATAGCAAAGCTCTTGTAGTTTTTTCTCCCTAGAGTTAGAATATTTTCCAAAGTGCTTGCCATAGGAGTCATTGAGTGCATAGATCTTTATTTGAACACTATTGTACCTAAGCATAGTAGTGTGTGTGGTAATAAAGGCAAGCTTTCTAATCAAACCTTGTAGTGCCTTAGCTGGCTTATGTATTTTATTCATGCATTTAATGTTCTATGCAATTTCATTTATTGCTTCCAAGTAATTAAGTTAAAGTAAGCTAGCTAGATTAAATAGCAGTTAATTAAGCACATAAGTACGATCACTTCGAGCATGAGTATGATGCTTGGTAATTCTAACAACACTTAACATTTGGTAGCCCAAAAGCATTATACGTGTTCAAGATGTGCATGAAAAGTGAGATCGAATACTTATGTTAGGATAGTTAGTTATTAATCAGCAAATAGATTAGTTAAATTCATTCATAAATTAAGGTTCAACTTGGTTTTCATCCTAGATAGATAAAATATAAAAAAATGATAAAAATCATATGCCTCAATTACACTTGACCATACAACTAAGCTCCAAAAGTGTATTTGGGAAGACAACAATTCGTCATGATTAGATTTCACATCCTAGAACTAGTATACTTAGGAACTTAAGGTCTACAGAATTTGACCAAATCGCATGTGAATGCTTGTGATTCATATGGTTGAGTGTAAGGGAGTACTTATCTACTCATTAGCTAAGTTGGAACAAGGAGATTCAAAAAATGGAGCATGTTTGTTCTTGATTAGAGGTGTTATTGTTGTGGTTGGTTACTTAGAAGTCCATAAATGGGTTGAGTTATTGGCTATTGACTAGCATGTGCTTGTGAGGGCTTGTTGGATGGTAAATTATCATAACCCTGGAAGGAAAAGTTAAGTGGATGATGTAAGGTCCTTCCCATAATATTTGGAACTTATTTTTTTATGGCACATGCATGAAATTTTAATAGAAAACCTTGTCTCCTGGTTTGAATGTAACTTTTCTAATCCATGCATCATGATGTTGTTTATTATCTACCTTGTGCACTTAATTCATCATTAGAGCTACTCTTTGTTTTTCATCTAGCATGTTAAGTATCATGAGTCATTCTTTTTCTACTAAGTTAATCTCTAAATCAAGTTCACAAGAAATTGTTAGTGTAGAGAGTTTAGTTTGAATTGAAAGTTAAGATAACTTTCCATACACTAACTCATAAAGAAAGTAGCCTATAGAAAGTTTCCATGTTAAGCGATATGCCTAAAGGATATCTTTGAGTTTAGTTCTCCAATATTTCCTGTATCTATTGATGGTTTACATTAGAATTTGTGTGATTTTTCTATTGGTTACCTTTACTTGACCATTGGCCTGGGGATGATAGGGTGTTATGAGTTTATGTTGCACCCCCAAATGTTGCATTAACTTGTGAAAAGTGGCACTTGTAAAATATGTTCCATTATCAAAAAGCAGTGTTCTAGGCATACTAAAACTGTTGATCACCTGTTGTTAAAAGAAATGAATTACTGGTAATAGAAGTACAGTTAGAAACAGTTGCAACTTTAGTCCACTTAGTACAATAATCAACAACGACAATCATATATGACTTCCTATTGGACATGGGAGTGATGGATCCCATGAAGTCAATTCCTCAAATATTAAAAGACTCCATTTTTTGAATCCAATGTTGGAATCCTTCCATTTTTTTTATTATTCCTCCATCTCATTGACACCTCTTTCAAGAATGAGATAATAAGTGTCCATAAAGACTATTGGCCAAAAGTATCTTCCCATCATTATCTTTATGGTTGTCCTCCTTTCTACATAGTGGCCTCCACAAAGACCCTCATGAGAATCTTTGAGAACTTTTGATTGATCTACATTAGGTACAAAACATTGTACTAGGCCATCATCACAAACCTTGTAGATGTTACCCTTAATCTACATTTAATGTTTGACCTAGTGGAGAAATTATTATTTCTTCATATGATCCTATTCAGTAGGAGTCTCTTATGTAAGTAGATATGAGAGGAATTCATTATATCAATTTTTGAACCTTAGTGTATGACCTTTAGTTGTCTTAACAAAGAAAACTTCACCTAGAAATTGATCAAATAATGGCTCTTTATCATCATTGCTATCTCATCTTAACCAAGACAAATGATCTACAACTACATTATTAGTCCCTTCTCTATCCACCATGATAACATCAAATTTCTATAAGATCATCAACCACTATATAACATAGGGGCTTACTACTAGATTTTTCATTAAAAAAAATATTGTACTATGATTAGTGTGCACAAAAATTGTGTATCCAAGCACATACTAATGAAATTTTTTATAAGGCATACACAAATACCATGAGTTATTTTTTAGTGGTAATGTAATTAAGTTACATACCCACAATGCTTTTTCTTGCACAATGGATATAATATGGATGTTTTTGATCATCCATTTATGTCCGTAGCACTCCTAATAGATAGTTGGATGCATCTATCATGATGTGAAATGATTTGGACTAATCAAGGATGCATAGAATTGGAGCTTCTATGAGTTTATACCTTAATTTTTAGAATGCTTATTCTCCTTTTCTTATCTGTTTAAAAGCTACATCCTTCTTGGTAATCTCTACTAGTATTTTGATGATTTTAGGGAAGTTTTTAGTAAAGCATCTATAGTGACTAATATGACAAGGAATGACCTTACATCTTTGATAGTATGAGGTTGTCTAGTTATTCCTTGGATGACATTTAACTTTTCAAGATCCACCTTAATTACTTTTTCTAAAATTATATGCCCCAAGATAATTCCATCTTAGATCATTAAGTGGCTCTTCAACTAGTTGAGCTACAGGTTTATCTCCACACATCATTTTTGTACCTACTCAAGATGGTCCAATGCCTATTTAAAATCAATATCATAGGTAGAGAAGTAATTCATGAAGATGTCCATACCACTACAAATCTATTGTTGAAAGATGCTTAGGACTAGGCATTAAAAAGTTATAGGAGTATTAGAAAGGCCAAATGACATCTTTTTATATGCAAAAGTTTCCTACGAACTTGTAAAAGTCATCTTGGTCTAGTCTTCTAGTGCAATTTGGATTTGATGGTATCTACTATAGCCATCATTAAAATTGTAATAATGGTATCTTGCTATTATATCTAATATTTGGGCCATAAACAACAATAGAGAATGATTCCTAAATGTGATAATGTTCAACCTGAAGTCTATATAAATCCTCCAGTGTCCTTCTTTCTTTGGTACAATAATGAATGGGGTTACCCACTCACTACTTTCCATTGGATAGATGAATCCTACCTTAAGAATTTTTTTAACTTCATTTTTTACAACTTGTTTAGCTTTGGATTTAACCTTTCTTGGGACTTCCTCTTTGGTTTGATGGTAGAGTTTGTATTGATTTGGTGCTAGCATATGCATGGATCTATTCCAGTAAATTTATCATATGACTAGGTAAAGGCTATTGGCCATTTTTTCTCACTTTTAGCAACTTTCCATCATATTCCTTAGTGAGGTTAGCATTGATGATTCTTGGCTTTCCATTATAAAGAAATACATACTCTTGATTTTTCAATAAATATTTGAATTTAAGGAGCTCTTGTCCAGTATTATCAAGGATTTCTAACTCTTCCCAATTCACTTCTACTTTTGTATGAAAGAGTTGGTTCTTAATTTGCTTGATTGTTTCCATCTTATCAATATAAGAATTTATAAGTCCAACTAGTTCCATGCACATTATTGAACTAGAGGTAACATCTACTGTCAATGACTAGATATCTTATTTTTTTGTGGTTGCTATGTATAAGCACATTTTGAGGTCTAACATTTTAGCATACTTCTTACATGTTATGATGGATATGCTTTCTACAACCCATATTTTTTACACACAATGGCACCCTATGTTCCTATACATAATACATGGAATCCTATTCTTCTCAACCTTCCTAAACTCATTCTCCTTGAAGAATTCTGAGGAGAGGTCTATGATCACTAACTTGACATTAATGTGTGTAGCCAAGATTTTTCCATGATAATTGGGAAGTTTCCCTTATAATTGTCCACATGCATTACAAAAAAATCCATTAGATATGACCATCCATAAATGGTTATCACTATATCTTCCACCAATCCCAAGGGAACAGTGATGGATTGATTAGTAAGCTTTAATATGATATTACATTTCTTTAGTAGAGGTAGGTCCCAAGTTTTATAAGAAATTAAGTTCATCCTAAAACTTAAGTCTAATAGATCTTTACATGGATCATTTCCTACAATCTATAAGTAAATTAGAGGACTTCTAGGATTATCTCTTTTCTTGGGAACGTGTCCTGCATTAATCTAATCTATAATTGCATGACTTAACATGATAGTATGTACATTTGGGGATATTTGATTTGAAGGCTATTTGTTGGTGATTTCTAAAGAAATTTATGAAGGATTAGTAGTCATAGATATCTATAGGGATTTAGTGAACTATTGGATCTTAAGAAAAACCTTTTATAAGGCTTACATTTAGAACCACTTGAGTTGTAAGCCATCTATAAGTTCATGGCCCATGTGGCATTGTGTTGTTGAGGCTATAGTGGAATTTCACCTTGCATAGATGGTTCATATGGTAAAGTGAAATTAGGAGATATAGAGTGTTGTGGTGGATAATGAGTATAAGTGAAAGGATATTTAGCTTACGAAGTAGTTTCTCTACGATATTTAGGAAGATAATAGTGATGGAAAAAAGAGGCATGGCTTGTAGAGCTACTATGAGAGAAAGGTTGTTGGACATAATATCCATATGGGTCTAGTTAACAATAAGGATATTGCTGCCTTAGTAGTGGCATCCCCCAAAATTGTGGGTTTTGCCATTGATGATAATGATCTTGAGGTTAAGGTGGTGCTCCACTAGGATAATACTATTTTTGGTGAAGTTGCTACCTATAATTACCATGTGGATAAGGTAATAACATAGGTGGTTGCCTTTTTGCAAATTTTTGAATTCAAGGCATATACCCTAAATTCTTGCAAATGCAAGAAAAATATGACAACATCCCTTGGGATGTTCATAGTGGTAGATATCACATCCTTGTTCATCTATTTTAGAATCTACAACCTCATCAACTATGATAGCCTTACCTTTTTGTTGATATTAGTTCTACCTTATATTCTTTATTCTCCTTCTATTCTTATGTTAGTTCCCCTACTTTCTTTCTCCTTCATAATTTTTGTAGTTTGGAACCTTTCATCTAAAGAGTCCCACATTTTTTTCACCTTATATGATATATCTATGATAGATTTTTTGGATCAACAAGATTTTTCTTCGCACCACTTCTTCCAGTGATGCTTTCCCCTTAGACTCACAAAGATGTACCTTCTTTTTGTGAATGAATAAATCTTTGTTATACTCTACACTTTCTTGCTTTTTCAATTCTTCTTCTATATTGGCCACTTGATTAATAAGCCTTTGGATTTGATGGACCCTCATTTCTGACATTCTTCCTTAGGCTTAAACCCAAAAAGTCTCTTTACTTTTATTTTTGAGTCCATTTGTCACATGGTGGAGCTATTCCCTTTAAAAGAAATCATGGCCTCAACATTGGTGAAAAAGAGAGTAATACCTACCCAAGGCTAAATTAAGGGATTTATCATTGCCTTATTTCTACCCCTGGGCTTTTTTCCTTAAGTTAGACACTCTAGAGTACATTTGATATTTATCATTGAATAACTCTAGCATTGTACTCTATCTATAGATAAATTTTGGCTCCAAAGACTAGTACCAACTATCAGCTCTTTGATGAGTATCCTAGGGAATAATTTGAGTTTTTGACACCCATTTTCAATGCTTTGCAAGACATGGAGATCATTGAAGACTTGCAAATAATGTTGTGAATAAATATTATACCCTCCCTTAAATTTAAGAATATTTTTCATATCAAACCATTTAATTCGTCTATTCCTTTGATGTTTGGTGGGAATATAAACTATCTCAAAAATGTTTATCATGATTCTTGTAGCAAGTAGTGGCTCATCAGAGTCATTATATTCATGGTGATCCTTGTCATAATCATGTCTCCTATGATGTGGCCTATTATGCCTTCTTTATTAATGATGCTCCTCTTCCTCTTATTGTTATCTATGCTCTCTCCTCCCATCTCTACAATGGAGTATTCTTTCATCTCCATCTTAGCCTAGCTCATTTGTTCTTTGGTCTTGATCACATCTCCCCCTCTTAGAGTTTGACGATGAGGAGGGTGGTGAAGCTGGAGGACTTGAAGAATTATGTCAAGTTGTTCTTCTCCTTTGGTTCCTTGGTCATTCTCTTGGTGAATAGTTAGAAGTCCTTGGCCTTGAGGTTTCCTTAATTCTAAAACTAATTATTTCCTCATCTTGGTTGCTTACTAAGATTGATTGTAATTGTTGATGAGTTGCATTATCCTCACCAAAGGGAAGAGAACATTGACACTAAGATTTTCCTAGTGGAAATTCTAGGTCCTCTTTATTTGATTATGAAAATAGTGAGATCATGACATTTTTACCCTTGGAGGATTCATGGCATGTCTCCATGAGTTTATATTTTCTTAGTTAGACCACTATTGTTTGATAATCACTAGATAGATATTCCTTCATTTGATAGTTTGGGGCTACTCATTCAAGCCCAAATTTCATGAGAGCTACGATGAACATTGAAGGAATACAATGATTAGGAGGTAACACAATGTTACCTTCCAAATCTCTCCAATGAAGCTATTCATCTTGATAATAGATCAAAGTAAAGTCTGGATAATATGGATCTGAATATGCATATACAACCTTCAGTTATTGAGGTATCTCATTAGTATTCCTTTTAGGTCTATCATGTTATTGGTTAGAATCATTATCAAGTGGTAATTAGCCCTATGAAAATAAGACATCTTTAGTTTTCTCTTATGTAGTGTGTCTTAATAAAATATTATCAGTTTTCTTATAGATGATGTATTATATTCTTACAATGATTTTGTATGATTTCACTATCTGAAAATACTTAGCACACATGGCTAAAATGTCATCCCTGGTAATGGCACCAATGATGAGCAAGGGGTATTTCCTACACCTAACCATATGAATCACTAGTGTGTACACATGATCCAGTGAAATTTAGTGGACTTTGTTTACCTAGGTGGCTTATATGCATGGATAGTGAAAGAAATGATTACTAATCATCATCTTCCCAATCAATACTTATGTTAATTTGTTTGTATGGTTAAGTATGATTAAGGTGTAAGATAATTATTTCTATAATTTTCTATTCCTTTATCTGTAAAATGATTAATTAAATGAATGGTTTAATATTTAAATTTGAATAATTAATTAACTAAACTATCCTAAACATGAAGGATCCATTCCCATTTTTTGTACATATCCTAAATGTATACTAATATTGTTGGGTTACCAAGTTCGTACTGCTAGGCATACCAAGTATTCACTACTAGGATTACCAAGCATTAGTATATTACACTCAAAGTGGTCGTACTCACATTACTTATGAATTATAATATTAAATTCTTGAAGAAAAAAGAGTAAACTACACTCAAAAGTAAAATATTGGAAAATGAACTTAAACTAACCTAAGTGTTACAATGGATAGATGAAATCTTGATTTTATTGACATTCATGCAACTATATCTAGGTACATATTACACTCAAATAAAATTCCATATAATCAATGCAATCCATGCTGCAAGCACTCAGAAGAAAAAGTTTACTAAATTTTACAAAAAGAAACTATAAGATTTTGGCTAAGAAATTAACCAAATAGTGTTATAAATGAAGCTTGTGTTGACACTTATATACACAATAGGTGGATTAGCATCAATGCATATATGCTAATGTATCCTAAGATGCATTGATGGGGATGCATCAACGGAGTTGTGTGAATGTGCATGCATCGACATCGCTGCCCTATTGATGCTTCATCAATCATGAGCACAAATTATTCATCACCTTAATCATCAACACCAACAACATCACATCCCTCATAGTTACCATATCATCAACAAAATGCTAACCATAAAAATATTATTAACATAACACATCATGTCACGTAGTATTTCTACCTAGAAAAATTATTAAAATGCCATCCTATTACAACATAATATAAATAATCTTAATTTTGATTAATAGTGATGTTCACAAAATATAATTTAGCATGATATAAGTTTACTATGGAAGTTAGTTAGGATCACACAACTTATCTACATCATGGTACAAAACCTTAAATCATATATAACTTAAGCTCTAGACCTCTATTTAATGAATCATTTGAGCCTATAAAAAGCTCATAATAAATTCTATTCATGTAGACACTTAACAATGCATAATCAAATACAAACATACCTTGTGAACATCCTCACATATTCTTCCACTAGTTTAATTTCATGGTTCTTATCTAAATAAAGTTATGTGGTTAGTAGAACATAAAATATCATTGATTAAGTTGATAATATTTACTACATACTAATATATATCAATAGCAAACTAACCAATTGTTATCATATAATAAAATTTCATCTAGCCTTGTTCACAAATCATTAATTAAACTTCATCCCAACCATTGCAAAATCAAAAACAAAGCATTTAACCCATATGCAAAATGTTAAACCCACATATGACTACAAAACATAAAGAAGTGTATAGGACAAGGAATAGATCAACTAAGGGATATTATAGTAATCCCAATAATTGATGCACCTATCCAAGAACATGATGAAAGATTGTAGAATCGACATTCATCATCCATAGATTAGATTAGGATTTATTATCATGTTGTTAGCTAATTAGATTATTAGATTTAGTTTCATTATTTTAATATAATTAGATCATGGTCACAACAACATTATTTATCATGTGTCTCAACTATATTTAACTATACAAGTTAAAGGTTATTATAAGTATAGTTAGGAAGATAGTGACCTATAATCAACTCATGCTATTCCTAGAAAAACAATGTATCCCTTCTATAGCTTATCACAAACTTTATTGTAAGGCTTGTAGTTCATATGATTGGGCATACAACATCATCAAATAGAATAAGATTTTACTTGACCTACCAATATCAAGTTATATTTAATTTTGAATATTTTATCTAAAGAAATCTATTACTTAGAAAAAATATTTTAGTCATAAAAGTATTTGAAAATGTACTTGAGTTTAAATTTTTTAGCTTGAATCTTAATGTTTGGGATGAAAATATTTTCAAAAGAATGATGAAAACTTTTTGTGTGTACATTTAGTATGGCAGACTTACAAGGTCATTATGTTTCCTAAAATATGCAACCATTTGCATTTACAAAAAAACAATAGGAATTGTTTTTAACAACCAGAGAATTACAGATAATTAAGGAATATGTATAGAAGATTCATATTTAATTTGAAAATGTTTTTCAATGAGCTAAATTATAGCACTATAGTTTATCAAAGGTGCATCATTCTATCTCCTATAATCAATATAATAATTGTAATCATCATTGGATTTCAAAGTCTTAACTAGTTCATGAAAACAAATAGTTCCACAATGAGGTGTTAGCTTAGTTTTAGCCAAGATGCCAACTACCAGTCATAGATTGATAACACTAAATGATATTCCATCCATAATGCTCCAAAGAAAGGCAATTAGCAACACTTAGTAATATTCCATCCATAACTTTTGGAGGAGAGGCTAGACCTAACACTAAATAATATTTTCATTCATAACTCAAGTGAAATCGGAACCTTTTCATGTAATCTACAACATAGTTAAAACTTTTAGTGGTGAGTTTGAGGTAGACGATGAGAAATGCAATGTATTTTATCTTCACTGGCAATGCAGTGACTGTGACTATGGCATCTCCTACAAGGTTGAAACTCAAGTTATTGAAATGAGTTTGAAATTATTTAAAGTTTTGCAAACCTTGCAGTGACTATGACTATGGCATCTCCTACAAGGTTGAAACTCAAGTTATTGAAATGAGTTTGAAATTATTTAAAGTTTTGCAGACCGATAATTATTTGTAGGGGTTTCCATAGCTTCAGAAGGTGATGAATTTATTTTGAACCAAAAATCTCTTTCTCTATTAATAAAGAAAAGAAAACCAGCAAATCTTAAAGACTGTTTATAATTATTGGATTAAAAAAAACTTCAATTTTCAACTACATCAACATTTGTACAAGTTTAATAAACAATGCAATCACGTGTAATTGCAAAAAAGACAATATACTTTTTGGCATCTCACATAAGGGATGTGAGGAATTTGTGTACCTTTAAAAACCATTAGTGAGAGAGAAATGAAACAAAATATTAATTGGTGCATCTACAAAAGCATATCAAATTGAAATTATAGTGGGTAAGTATGCAAAAATTTTCAACTTCAACAAAATGCATATCCACTAAAACACATTTCAATCTTCTGTGAGCAATAGTATAGCTTTCTTTGTTGGGGAGGTTGAAGATGCAGGGACGGTTCCAAGTGTTGAAAAGTTAAAGGTAGGAATAATGCCCATGTTTATGGTGTGGAAGAAAATGATGAAAGTATTGCTACCTGATTACATGCTAGGTCCTAGCCAAGTTGCCATGTAAAACAATAACACGATACGTGCTTCTTGGATACATAGGAGGATTTCTATTTTATGAGAATAAAGAGTAATCTTTAAAAATATTTTAATTCATATTTGGATATCCTTCTTCTTTGCACCATGTTGACATCAATTTCTATTCAAGATACTGCCAACCTCAATCTTTGTAGGTTGATTTGGAATACCATGATGAATGTGCGTAATGCACTGACTTTGTTAATTTTAGATTCCTTAAAGTGTGATATATTTTTTGGTTTATGTATTGTAAAAAAGTTTTGGGATTCGTACTCAAATCATAATTTTTATAGGTTTAGGTAGCGCAAAAAAAGTTGACTTTCCTACACAAATTATTTATTTTAAAAAAAAATTATATTTATGTTTGAGTGTTCATTCAAAAAAAAATTTAAAATTTAAAATACCCTATAGGAGGCTAGATATATATATATATATACTACTCCTACCTCTATCTAATTATGAGAAGCTTGCTTTCCTTACAATTGTGAGCTAGTGAAATTTTTAGAAAATAATATTCAATGGAAAATAGAATTTTGATATCTAACTAACTAATCTAGAAAAATAAAATGAAAATTTCAAAAACTTAAAAAAAATCATCTGAAGAAGTTCGCTCTTATTACTGGATAATCAATCAAGTAAGAGGAAGCATGAGTTAAATCATGAAAGGTAGCAACATTTGAAAGATCGAAGGAAAGAGGCTCGAGAAAGGAGATATTTTTTGGAGTTACAAAGATTAGAGGAAGATCAAGTACACCAAACAAGGCATAGAAAGGATATGCAGCAACAACAATCATAAGGAAATAATGTATCGACACAACAAATACAAGTTAATAATTTATACAAAACTTTTATTATATTTTTAAGATCTTTCACAGAGAAGAAGGAGTTGAGAATGAGAACAAAGCCATAAACATAATCATGGTGATGTAATAAGTAGTACATCTTTAATAAATATAATAGATTTAGTTTATGAACATACAAAAAACATATAAGAACCTCCTCAAGAAAAGTTAAATATTCCAAAGCAGAGATTAGGATGAGCATGAGGACAAGTACATGGATGTGAATAGGAAAATTAGTTACCAATCATTCTTAATGATGAAAATATGCAAACACCTCCCTTGCAACAAGATATCCTTTTGTAGGAGGAACATGGTTGTCCTCATGGATGTGGTTAGTGTTCTACACATGATGATGATTTAATAGTAGAAGATGAATTACCTCATGATCGAGTAGAGGTTAATAACATAGAATAAGAACATTTACAAGGTTATGAAAGACAACAACATTTTAGGCAACAAAAGAAACAAGTAGAGGTGGCAAAGATGTTAGATTTACAAATGAAACATCAACAACATGATAATTCTAATATAATGAATCCACATGTAGCTTATAAAGGTATGAATAATCAGGTAACATTATTAATAGAAATGCATTTGTTATAATGCATCCACATGCAGCTTATAAAGGTATGAATAATCAGTTAACATTGTTATTAGAAATGCATTTGTTGGGGCTTTAAACTCTATGGTTGTGGGAGTTATTATGCAAGTATCTCCTCAAGTAATTAATGATCTACTTAGAATTTCTAGTGCTGATATCCATAGGATTGTAATTCATACTATGGATGACATTTTTACAAATGGTATTATCCAAGTTACATATGAAGAATTTTGCAATGAAATCTTTGGTAGTTCAATATCACTCTAGGAAGGTAATGTGTATTAACAACAAATGTCTCAAGATGCCTCCACACTGTCTCTTATTATGATGTATAACAACATAGTCAGGGAAGGCATCTATAATTATTTACTTTCACCACAAGCATTTGTGTTATATTGTTTACTAATAGGACAACCATTAGAATTAGGACATACTATTTACAGGGATATGTTGGGAATGTATACACATGGACACATCTATGAACACCCTCTCCTCATTAGCTTAATCATATGCTAGGAAAATGTTTCAATTCCACACATTTTCATTCTGAAAGGGAAGAGGATCCTTATTGAGTACTCTAAGAAGAGGAGTACCACTCATACAAAAACTACAAATCCTTCTTCACAAGCACCTAGCAAATAGGCACCAAAGAGACCTTCATCACCATAGGCACTGGCTTAGCTCAAATAGGCAAAATCTATGAGTTTTTAGATAGGGTCTTTCTTTAAGAAGGCCTTACACTCTATTACCAAGATCATGGGGAAGATTGGTAGAAATCTCTCTTACCTTCAAAAGAGAATAAATTCATTAGGCCTTCCTCCTCCTCTTGGTGATCTTCAATTTGAGGAGATTGAGACTCCGCATTAGATAAAGAGTGAAGGAGAGCTAGAACCTATTTGACACTCTATAGTAGTAGGGTCATCTTGAGCCTATGGCTTAGGAAATGCATTAGATTCAGAAGAGCTAACAAGAGCACTAGTACATGCCCAAGAAAAGCCCATACCTCAAACTCAATAGCTAGCCCTAGAGAAATTTGTGTAGGAAAAGTCTTCTACAACACTGTCCAAACAATTTCGAAGTGATGATGAGCCATAATCTTTTGAGTAGTATGACATGGATAACATTTTTTATGTAGAAAGATAGTGGGAACAAATTATACAGAAGATGTCCAAATTATACCGAAGCTTTAACCTAGATGAGCCCTAGTTACAATGCCTTTTCATGATGATGATGATGATGACATCTAGTGGATCTCTCAATCTAGTACTAGTAGTGATGATGATGAGAAAAATATCTATAGGCCTACCCATGATGCATCTGACTCCAACAATGACACAAAGATTAATGGTTCGTGGTTAGTGATGATATTCTTCTTTTTGGTGATGTTGAAAAAGGGGAAGATTTTTTAAGGGAGAGCTTGATGCTTGATTACTGGAAAATATATTTTGATGATTAGCATCTATCTATTATTATGTATTGAAGACCAATTAACTATTATTACATGGTATTGATTATATGAAGCATCTATGGATAGAAGGATTTTTTACTTTATTTTTTTTGTAGATACCATGATTTAGCATTTATTATAAGGATATAATATATGATTATTTTGATAAGGCATGCTTGTTTATTGGATATGAAATGCATAATATATCTATCAGAAACATAGATTTCAATAGCTATTTCATGTGACTTACTTTGGTTGTTTTTGAAGATCATTGTTGATGGATGTGTGACTACCACCCTTTAATCCATCCTTCTTTTACATCCTTGTTGCTGTAGAAAATTTACTATATTATCCAAGCATGACTAGTATGAATCTTTATCATGAGAATTTTATATTCCTATTGTTACTTTTATGTTAATCCATTATTCAAGTTTTGGACCTAGAAAAATATTGTTGATCTTTTAGTATGTCAAAATCTTGAAAAGAAAAAGAGAATTTATTATTATGTCTTTGAGATATTGTAGGGCTAAATAATATGAATTTGGCATATCAAGGATACTGAGATAAGAGCAATAACTAACAATCTAAAATGCTAGAATTTGTGAGAAAATGCAAGGATTTGGAGGAAATCACAAAGATATGAGATGTCCCAAATTCTAGAGAAGATGTCTTGGAGACTAACAAGACATCTTGCATTGCAAAAAGACATCTCTACTAAGATTTTTGATGTTAGGCAAGATGTCTCCTCAAAACAACAAATGTCTCATGCCAAGCCAAGACATCTTGTGCAAGATTTCTCATGCAAGACATCTTGCCCAAAGATAAGAAGTCTCATCCAAGATGTCTTATGTCTAAACAAGATGTCTCACCTACAAGGTGTTGGCACATCTTGGCCATTTCATGGAACAGAGATATGAGATGATTGAAACCTTCAAAATATTTCAATAGAACTATTGAGATGGAGAAGTGGGTTTGCTACGTGTAGCATGCTCACTTGTGGTAGAAAATATTTTGAGGTATTTGCAAATAAAGTACAAGAATATTTTCCATATTACTAATAATGGCAAGGATCGCAATAACAGTTCAGAGATTGTCATGAACAAATGTTTGTATGAATTGTCCCATCAGAATATTGGTGAAATGTTTCAATATCTATGTGTCTTCATTCACATATGCACAAAACATCTTGCCTAACAAGGTCACTGAAGAGAGAAAAGTTGAGACAACGAAAAACTAAATTTTTCCAAGGATAGAGTTATCTGGGAGAAGAGTTAAAGTCGGATATTTTGAAAGACACTCAGTAACAAAAAAAAATGCTGTAAAATAGAGGAATGAAAGTATAGACAAAAGAGAGAGAGAATGCCATGAAATCCAGGCACATACATTGGTGCTAAAAATCCAAAATTTAAATCTTTCTACTGCAAGACAGGAAGACCAGCACATTATTCTCTAATGCTTTAAATAAAACACTGCAAATTCATTGGACACAGTGATCACCCATGGTGGCATTCACACAGGACAAAAGACTGCTCTGTGTAATACATGACAATTTCAATTTTTGGGTTGGACATCTGGATTTCAACAATCATCAATCATCTTCTACTGGGAATGTGAAAATAACTTCCCTGCGAAAAATCTCTTTGGAATCCACTATAGTAATCTGTCTGCATTCCTCAATCAGCAACAACGGCTTCAACTTTCTTTTCTACGCAAAAAAAAAAACACAGACGCAGGCATAGGCACAGGTTTAGGTTCAATCTTAGAATCTGGCAAAAGCTTCAAACAAACAGCAGAGCAACACAACGGAGCGCTGTAATGGCGGGGCATCTGGCGTCCATTTTTGGAATGGAGAAAGATAGGGTAAACTGTCCCTTCTACTTCAAAATCGGCGCCTGTCACCATGGCGATCGCTGCTCGCGCCTGCACACGAAGCCGAGCATAAGCCCAACGCTGCTGCTATCCAACATCTACCAAAGGCCTGACATGATCGTGCCCGGCATGGATATGGAAGGCCGAGCTCTGGACCCTGCGTGAATCCAGGTGCACTTCGCCGACTTCTACGAAGACCTTTTCGAGGAGCTCAGTAAGCACAGCCAGATCGAGAGCCTCAACGTCTGCAACAACCCCGCCGACCACATGATCGGCAACATCTACGTTCGGTTCCGAAGATCAGGCTGCCGCGGCGTTGCGCGCGCATTTGGGAAGATTCTACGCCAGAAGCCCGATTTTGGCCGACTTTTCGCTCAATATGAACCCTAGCTCGGGCAAATCTGCACACGAGTTTGTGGGAGGACAGACGGCGACGGCCGAGAGGGCGGTAGCAACACGACACGCGGTCGCGGCGGTCAGAAGAGGGGGCATCCGAAATAGCACAGAGCACAGAAAGATAAACCTGCCGAAAATCGTAATAACGAAAAAGAGAGGAGGACGGCGCTGAAGAATGGCAACAACGGCGAGAGCAAAGAAAGGACGACAACGACGAAGAATCAAACCCTAGCGACGAGGGAGTTTGGAGCAGAGGCGTTTTGGAGTGAATTGGGGAAATAATGGTGATTCATCCATTGGAGCCGAACATTGTAGTGCAAATGTTGCAGGATAACAAGATAAGCAAGGTGAAGCTTTTTGATGCAGATGGTGAGTCATGGTGGCAATCCCCAACAATATGCTGGCCGATAACGCAGAACTACCAAGTGTTGTAGAAAAATTTAGCCACCACAAGGAGAGATCAAGATTTGAAGGATCTACATCTGGGCTTGAATATTTTTTCTTTTACTTCACAAAGAACAAATCAAATAGCAAATCTCTCATAAAAAGGGGCCCTGTTGGAAAAATGTTTATGTACCATCCTACTGCCACCTCCTATATTGCCAAGAAAAAGCAAAATGAAGAGGATATATGTGTATGGAATAAGTTGCAACTATAGCTTGTATTTCTATGTATCTTAGTGATTGTATTTTAATTTTCCATGAAGTTTGTAACCACCAAGGCCACTTGTCAATTGCAACCTTTTTATCTCTTTTGTGGTTGAAACCACCTAAAATTGTTGTAACTTACCTAACTTGTTGGGCAAGTAACCTCATAACTTGTTGGGCAAGTAATCTCCTAATTGGTTGGCCAAGTTACTTGGGAGAGAAGTTAGGTGAGATATTTTTGAATATGTAACTTCCCTACCTACCTTGGAACCCTATAAAAAGGCTTCAGGGGTCAAGGGGGGAAAATCATCACTTCTCACATCACATTGGGACTTTTGGGAGGTCTCATACATCACACTTTGGAAGGCTACTAGTTAACACTTGGGCTCTCACTTGGAGACACACTTGGGGTCTTGAGAAGAGCTTTGTAAAGAAGAAATTGTGACGATT